>JAUTXW010000370.1:1020000-1495000 GCA_030620095.1 Kuschelorhynchus macadamiae
CAACTTGAAAATTGTAATTACAGGGTTCACCAAAAACTAAGATGTGGACGTTAAATAGTGATTTGTTGGGTTTGGTTTATTTCTATCAATCTTGAATTCGATGTTGCTTCTAATGCAAGTTGTAGTAATAATGGACATTCTTACCGAAACATTTTTTTATATATAGCTTAAAAATCTTTAATAAAAAATTTGTCTTTTATCGTTGTATAATTATTTTTTCCCAATAAAATACAGTTTCACATGTTATTTTTCTTAATACAGACTTACTTAAACGGTTTACCCATCATTTCGAATACAGTGGGTAACAAAGCTCTGGAAAACTACCTACCTTGCGGAGCAGAAATTCAACATTGTTAAAGTTTAGAATCGGTAGAGTTTTTAATGCACCATATCCAAGGTGCCAATCCTATTCATAACCTGGTAGACCATACTGAATCTGACTGCCAGAAATGGGCTTTGTTCAGCAGACCATTTAAAAAAAAAATAATTTTTCTAAAAAACCAAAAAAAACAAATTTTTGTACCTAGCTCTAGATTATTTTGGTTGCACCAAGAGAAAAAGAAATCTTCTACAGTAAGAGCTCTGGTCGAATAAACTTTTCAAAAAATGTATATGACGGTTGCGAGGGAGTCTGAGGCTGTCCTTATTGGGGTGCATACTGAAGAAACTGGTCAAATAAAGGCCAAAAACCGTAACTCAAAATCATCATCTATATTGAAAATATTTCATTTTAAATTTCCCGTAAAAATTTCCTTGGTGCACAGGTTCAGCAGTATAGTTGGATTAAGTTGACGACTTGGTCAAAGCCGGATCAACCGATGAAATTAGTTCTTTAGTTACTGTCGTAATTACACATATTTGAGCTGAAATACAAGTAACTCGTAGCAGTAAATGTAATGTTGCTTTATTTTTCATAACAGTAAAAAAAGTTAACTGTTTATATAAAAAAATCATATACGGCTAGACACCGCCACGTATATTGATACGTCTTTCCTTGTAAACAAAGCAAAAGCAAATCCGAGACTTAAAACTTAATAAATCTGTAACCATGCAACAATATAACCTCTCGATGTTCACCTATCTCCCATTATTTTATTTGTGTTCAAGTCAGCGACCACAATATGAAATAATGTGCTATAGAGGCCTTATGTGCCAGGACTGTGATAATAGAACCATAAATTTAAGCCATCTATTAGATTGCGGCTTTTGCAGTTGGAAGAGAGGAGAACATGAATTTTGTGGAAATTGATATAGTGCAGGATGGCCATTTTCCGGTTCACATGGTGGTATATGTCGGCGATTCCTGTGCGCAAAATTCCTGACCTAATTGATTTAGCTGTTTAAATTTTAGTTGCCTGCCCATTAACCCCGCACAGAAAACAAAATGTTTTTACTTTAACTGCTCGATTGGAGAAAAATGAAAAGCAACATTTGATGAACACAAAAATAGTAGTCAATTTATTATCAATTTTAATAATTGTTCTTGTGCTTTAAAATTTTCAAATAAAACTTTACTCTAGGTACGTCCCGAAGAACCCGGTTGGTTTTTGACAGATCAGGAAGAATTAAGAGAAAATATTATTAATATACTTGGGTATTGAAACTATCGTTAAATGAACAACAACTCTTAAAGCAGTTTAATAGACACACCTGCTATGTACCACCAGGTAATATATGCCACTCTTTTTCTTTGTTTTTTAAAATAATATTTGGAATAATGAGATCACGTATTGGATACTACTTTAATTTAACTTTTAACCTATCGATCTATAAAAACTTTAATATTTGTTTATAGATTTTGATAGAGTTACTAAAATATATATGGTTTTTTTTATCATTAAGACTTTAAAATGACTGACACATGACAACAAAACCGTAAAATATCATTAAAGAGATATACCAATATAATAATATATTGTTTAATATATAAAGCGATTTTTTTAAAATGTTCACATCTAGAGAACATCAAAAAGAACAATATTCCATATATACAGAAAATAAATAATTTAAAACTTCATGTGGAACTAACACAAAAATTGAGTACATTTTTTTATCTAACTCTTATAGTTTTCTAGACAAGGGACTTGAAAAAAGAAGTCAGAATTACTACAAAAGTATCCTCTAAATGCGTTTTACTTAAACTTATAACATGCCTACTTACGTAAAATAAAAATGCTTATATTTCACGTAAGTAGGCCATAAATACTTTTTTGTAAGTTAAGTTTTTTCTTGTAAAGAGTCTATATCATTAAAATCTACGTTATGTAGATTAAACAGTTTTACTTTCGACGTAGTTTTTTTTTATAAGCTGTATAGTTATATCACCTAGTTTTAAACTGCAAAGAAAGCTTAATTCTAAGAAATAGATTTCATTATCGCATGTCTCTAAGATCGTTATCGGTAACTAATCCACTTATTTTCATAACATTCACAACATAACATCTGTAGACATTGAATTGTAATTAGAGCTGCTGCTGTTGATACCTTAATAGTTGTATTTCGCAAGGTGCACTTTTATAAAAAAATTCTGAATAGATATGTGTATAAATTATTCATTATTAAAAATATATTTAATGGATGGATTCGAGTATTTTATTTTGTTTATTAGTGACTACTAAAAATTATTTTATACAATTATCTTACATTATTTCTCATTTGTAGTAGGTAAACAAATATGATAAAAATTCGTGTTTTTAGGATATTATCCGTAGGTAGTTCAAATGGCAACTTTTCATATCTTAGTTAGAATTTACCTCTTTATGTCCATTTATAACATTTTTGTTATTTATTATAGATGCAGATATAATAGCTAATTCTATTTTTTGTAAAATATGGTAAATATTTTGGAAAGAGTACTTAATTGAGTATGTGAAATATTTTTAATAATGTTTTCGAAATTTCTTATTGATTTAGTTAACAGAGTTGTTTGTTTGATTAAGGGCAAATTTTAAGTCTTGTTTGTAAGTAAGTATATTTATGGTTTGTTATTAAATTAGTCTATTAAGGTGGTCATATCGAAAATGTGTATAAAAGCTCAATGATTAGCGAGATTTTGTGCTTTTGATATTCGATAGCAAAAGATTCGTTAGTTATCGTTTACGTTGTGGTACCTGGAGTTACCTACTTAAACAAAGGATCATCTATAAAAAATAGATTTTTTAATTCCTTTATGTGCATGTTGAATTTATCGCGGTATTTTACATTTTTAATTTAGCTCAATTGAGTTCTAACATTTCAATAACAATTCTATTAAATTTGGACGCATTTTTATTTCAAGTTGATAACTTTTTTTTTACTTTTTGGTTTAATTTAAAGGTTTATTATCTTTGGAGTGAGGTTTTCCTAAAACTCTTTCTTTACTTTCAATTGTTTCCTCAGTTATGTTCTTATACATCATAGCGTCAATCTTAAAGTTATGCGAGGAAACGTAATAAGAATAAAACGTAGGAGAAATCAAGTCAGTATCAAGATCCCTCGAGTTTGTATGTCCTAAGATAATATCGTGAGGAGTAAAGTTCGGTATGCAGTTTATAATCCCATTATAAGCAATAATTGCATGAGACATGAGTGGAATGAAAAAGCTCTACAAGGTAGTTAGACTCATAATGAGTAGGTATATTAAAATTTATACTATGTTATACTTAGTGCTTTAAGAAATTCATTATTAAGGTCTCCGCCATTATCACAAGCTATCATTTCAGGGCATCCGAAAAATAAAAAGAAATTAATTAGATTATCACAAACAGACTTGACATTTTTGTCGCAAGAATATGTTTATCAATATTTCGAAAAAATATTTCTAATATACTTGAAGTTTTAAACTTAAATGTATCGATATGTATTATTTGAAAAATTTCAGAACAGGATTCTGTAGATTGGAAGCTTTCAGGGCTTTGGTCAATTAGGAAAACATAGCCATTCGGATAAGACTGTGTCAAATTGTAATTACTCTTCGACGTTTCGCCTTCGATTGCACGATGCATCTTCAGAGAACTTAACTCCATGGGATCCAAGCACTAAACGTTTTAGTGTTTATGTCTTGGGGGATGAAGAACCCTGAAGATGCCTAGTGCAATTAAAGGCGAAACGTCGGATAGTTATTCTAATGTGACACGATCTAATCAAAAGAACCAAGATTTATTTAAGGGGTTTCTGTTTTTGTAAGATTTGAGCCTGCTATATTTAGAAGTTTGAGAAATATTTCAATAATTATTATATTGGGTTATCATTATTCATTTTGGGCCAGTAATACCTTTGTTTTAGACGTTCATAAGTTGTTGTGCCTCTATGATTTGTTTTACTTTGGTGTTCTTGTGTCATTATCATTGTCTTTTCTTCTTTATCTGAAATATTATTTAACAATTCTGAGCATAGAAGTATTTTATCAGTTTATTTTTAAACTGTGAAATATATTTTTAGAAATATTTATAATCAACAGCAAAAGTTATGGTACGATCGGGGATCGAACCCGCACCTCTTAATCACTATCATCGCTCTTCGTTAGAACTTGTACATATTCAAACCCACCAGTATCATAACCATTGTTGATCCTGCCAAATATTCTAACCTTATGGCGCAGCATTCCTGACTGGACGTCAAATCTGACAACGCTATTAGGTACAACGCAAGTTTTTTATCAGTTTATTTTTAAACTACGAAATATATTTTTAGAAAAATTTATAATCGACAGCAAAAGTTATGGTACGAGCGGGGATCGAACCCGCAACTCTGTAACACTAGTCCATCGCTCTAACCTCTATCGTACCACTGATAAGCAATTCGTTAGAACTTATACATATTCAAACCCACCAGTATCATAACCATTGTTGATCCTGTCAAATATTCTAAACTTATGGCGTGGTATTCCTGGCTGGATGTCAAATCTGACATCGCTATTAAGTACCGTCTATATTAGTAAACTTATAATTTTGGAAAACCTCAAAAAAGGTTTAGGGAAATTATTTTGTGACATACTATTTGTAAATGTATTATATGTTGGTTTGTTTGGTATATGACTTAACATATAATGCAATATTTAAATAGGGACATAAGTAGGTCTATATATTGGTTTTGTATTTTTATTGAATTCTTATGAAGGTAGTGATTGTTTTGACCAGTTTTGAATTACATAAAATTGTCTTCTTTTATTACGAATGACACGGCTTGTTCTAGAGAATGTAGTGATTTTAACTTAGTAACTAGCTGTAAATTATATGGGAATCTATTTATAAGAATCTTTAAAGTAAATTTGCCATAATGTTTTTTATGTATTTTAATTAGTTTAGTTTCAGAATCGTGAGGAACACCATATAATTTAGAACATAATAAGCTGTGAGAATCTTGTAATCTCATTCCGAATTGAATCGGATTTTAATTTTTAATGGTTTTAGATCTATTGGGTCTTGAGTTGACTGGAAAACGTTTTATTAGAACCTCTTTAATTAAAGTCTAAAAGTTTCATCTAAAAACTATATTAATTCTGCTGCTCTACCTGTTAACTTACTAAGAATAGTGTTCATCTAAAAACTATATTAATTCTGCTGCTCTACCTGTTAACTTACTAAGAATAGTGTTAAAGAAACAATCATTTATAGTAACATTTATATTACTTTTATCTTGAAAAGCTTTCAGCAAATTTCCTACTGCCGAAATAAATCTGTTAAAACGTTTTATATTTCCATCAAGAAGTGGAACATTATCTGATTAATATCTTTGTTTTTATTGGCAGCAGAACCAATTGACATGAATTTAGCGAATAAATTAAATTATCCAAATTATATTCGTCTATTAGCCCTGTCTTAAATTTTTGGATACCGGTTAAAATTTTAGTTACTGCGGTGATTTTAATTGAAGAAATGCTTCCTACTAATTGGACAAAGTCAATGAAACGGAAAATGCACTGATAAATTGAAAAAAAAATATCAATTACAATGTCAAAACTGTGAGAATCTTAATTGGTCGTTGACCTAGCTGAATCGGCGATGTTTGTTGGAGAGAATGCCTTTGATTTTCAGTCACGGGTTCTTCCAAAAGATAGTGACCAGGAAACCTTTAGTATGCAGTAATCGAATTTCTTGAGGCTTGCTATAAATCCTGAGCTACCTCGTTCTGGTTCTCGTCTTCTTAGTTTTTTTTTTAATTGGCTGCCTTTCACCAGTTGCTGCATAAGTTCGACACAGTTTGCTCTTGGGTCAAAAAGTGTTTTTCGGGATTTTCCGAGCAAATTCTTGAAAGAAACCGTTGCAATATGCAGTTGCATTTTAATTGAATTATACAATATATAAGCATAAAAATCGTTTTTACTTACCTCGTTAGAAGGACCTCCCGAGGTTTTTGCAGATCTTGATGTTTTGGGTCCCGGGACCCCGCCGAAAAACATGTTCTCCCATTTTCGCCAGTTTCTCGGTATGTCCGTTCATACGGAGCATAACTTAAAAACTACTTATCCAATTGACTTCAAATTTTGGTCGAAAATCATGGGTCATAAGGGGATGGAATTACATTTTGGTAAAAATCCAATGCGGCGCAACAAAGTGGCGGAATCACAATATTTAAAAAAATCGTTATTAAGAAACTATTTATCGGATGGAGTGGAAAAAAATAAAGTATGATATGGGGATAAACTAGTAATTTTTTATGTAAATCCCTTATGGTGGAGCAAAATGGGTGCCTATCGAAATATTTAAAAATTTTGACTTGCAATTTTACACACAAATCAAGTGTGAAACAAGTATAAACTGGCAAAATTTTAGAGTGAATCCAATATAGAAAAGTAAAATGGCGGCCTAATAAAATGTTTAAACATTCGTTAAAATTCCATTTTCATGAATAACAACCTTCTTTTTATGGAAATATTAGAAATAATGATAACAGTAATAAATAACCTAAAACAATTGAAATAAATTATAGTGTATAGGATTTCTATAAGTTATTACCAAATAATTGTATGGAAATATAGACTGTATTATATAAACGTAGTGAAATTCTATACGAGGGATTTATTTTTTATTAATTTATTTATTTATGTATTCAAAAATAAGAATACAACAGACAAAAGTCCACTAAGTATTCACGGCATACATTAAGAGTTAGTGGAAGGCTTAAATACAAGTATAGAGTCAACAAAATGAAAAAGAAAAACAAAAATCACACTTACAAAAATTTACACTAAAGTTTTCACAAATTTCTTGTAATTATTCAAAGACATATCGAACACTTCCCAGCTTTGACATAAATTATTTAAATAGTTGTTATTCTACAAATAGGAGAGTTTTGTCCGGAATTAGTGTTTTTAAATGGAATTTGAAATGTACTTTGAGTTCTTAAATAGCGAGCAGGTATTTTATAAATTAATTTTGAAATAAAAACAGGAGAATCAATGAGGCCATTAATTACTTTATACACCATTAAGAGGTCAGAGACCTTTCTTCTAACGGTTAACGCTAAAATACAAACTTTTGGCGAATCGGAAGGTAATTGCTATTAACAATGGCTACTTCGGTTTTACGTGATAAAAATCTCAAAAATGTATTCTGTACGCTTTCAAGTCTTTGCTGATATAATGCATAAAAAGGGTTCCAAACAGCTGACGCAAAGTTCAAACGGCTATAAATAAAAGCATAATACAAACTTAATATTGAACTGGGATTAGCAAAATTATACCTATTTCAAATTATAAATCCTAAAAGCCGATTACAATTATTTACAATGAAGTCTACATGAGATTGAAACAACATTTTCAAATCCATGATAACGCCAAGATTGCGAATTTTTCGGACTAATTTAATTTGTGTTCCCTGGATGGTGTAATTATATTTAAAAATATTTATATTTCTGGTGAATGATATTGACACACATTTGTCCAAATTTAAATACAAACTATTATTATCAGAATATTGTACTAAAGTATTTAGATCATTTTGTAATAATAGGCAATCATCTTGGGACTCAATTACTCTAAAAAATTTTAAGTTATCTGCATAGAGCAGAAATCCAGAGTGAGAAAAAAACTGTTTAATTTCGTTGATATAAATAAGGAAAAATAAAGAACCAAGATAACTGCCCTGAGGAACACCTGAGGTGACAGCAAAGGTTTGAGATAAAAATCCTTCAACCCAAACCATCTGTCGCATGTCCGTTAGATATGATATATCCATCCCAATAAATCATTCGATACACCCACCTCAGCAAGGCGTCTTATCAATATATTATGACTTATTATATTAAACGCCTTGCTGAAGTCGGTGTATATGATAACAACCTGTTTTCGATCGTCCATAGACTGGGTTACAAATTCAGTATATTCTAAGAGATTGCTGTCAATGGACCTGCGTGGAAAAAATCCATGTTGCTCCTTAATTATAATATTTTTAACAGTGTTAAGTATAGATTCATGTATAAGTTTTTCGAATATTTTTCCAAATACGCATAACTTAGTTATCGGTCTATAATTTTTTACATTATGCTTATTACCACCTTTAGGCAATGGCATTATGTAAGATAACTTCCACTTTATAGGGAAGACCCCGTTTTTTAAAGATAAATTAATAATATGCAGCAGAGGCTTAATCAGTTCAACCCTAGTGTTTTTTATAAATATGTTTGGTAAATTATCGGGACCAGGTCCATTTTTGTGTCCAATTCAAGAATAGCCTTAGAGATTTGATTTTCAGTTAATGAAAATTTATTTTCACCAATAACAGCAAGAGGACGGTCGGGAGGAGGATGTTGCTCGTAACTTCTTTAAAATAATCGGCAAATAACTGACAAATTTGGACTCCCTCAGTAGCCGTACGGTCGCCATAATTCAGAAATTTGGGAAATGCCCAGTCGCCCTTCTTTTTATCTTCAACAAATCTCCAAAAGCTCTTAGAATTAACATTTATTTCATTTTCAATATTGGCAATATAAACATTATAGTCCCTACGAATCAGCCTCTTAGAAGCCCTTCTCAGCAAAGAAAATGCTCGATAGTGACCAGGGTTTTTATATATTTTGTATCCCTTGTGTGCTTTATTTTTCTCTTTAATTGTATTTATTGTATCTCGTTTAAAATATTTAGGTTAACCAACCCGAGCCTTATAAGATGGAGTATATTCCGCTATAATGTTGTTTAACGGCTCATAAAATACAACTGACTGATCCACATTCTTATTTACTAAAACATTAGACCAGAGGATTGTTGATATTTTTTATTTTTATTGTTGTAATTGGCATGGTTAAAATTAAAATTAAGTATATTATTAGCTTTTAAATTTTTTAGATTAACCCTTTTGGTTAAAATCGGATGGTGGCTATCCTCTCTAATAATAGGGTCAATACAATGGTTGACTGCCTCAACACTTAATTTGTTACAAAAAACCAGATCTAAGGTTCTGTTATTAATGTTATATATACCGTTAAATTGCATGAGTTCCATAAAAAAGCACGTATCTATTATCTCTGAGTATTTATTACTAGTACTAGTTGCACAAAAATATTGAGGCTTACTTCCCAAAGGAATCCATTGAATTGTCGGAAAGTTAAAGTCTTCGATGATGACTGCAGTATTATTATTAAAAATTAAGTTATTTCACCGCATTTGTGAAAGAAAATTGTAATAAGATACAGAGTCACCTGGTGGTAAGTAAACACAGCAAATGTAAATCCTCTCTTTGTTGTTGGCATCCACTGATATCCAAATGTCCTCAGCTTCAGACTGTAGAAAATTGTGTTTAATTATACGAACATCTTTACGAGCCGCAATAAGGACACCACCTCCATCAGACTTTTCTGAAGAACTATCACACCTATCACGTCTAAATACCTGATATCTAGTATCAGGGATGTTGTGGGAAGGCGAATTTATCGATTTTTTGAATTGTTGCCGGTGTGCGATTTCAGTTTCATTTTTATTTACCAAAACACCATCTTTTTAAGTAATACAAAATACAGCAGCTATTGTTGTCACACATAAAATACATAAAATACTTTAAACACCAATATCTGCAAAACTTCTAAAGTAAATGAGCACAAAACAAATATTTATGAAATAACGATAGTTTTTCTTCAAACATTAATGTATGAAAATAATATATTATTTTGTGTTCCGTGCCTTACTAGCACCAATTTAAACCATGTTAGTTGAACAAATTATACTTTATGAGCTTTAATAATTTAAACATCTACCAGCTTTTGATGAAAGTGAACATTATTCTTGTAAAAACCGGAATTTGCATGTAATGCTGTCAGTTTTCCCGACAAACCATTTTTAGTATAAAAAGCCCATTTATATTTCCAGTTAACCCATATTTCCCTTTCATATCGATACAAAAGATCGTCTTTTTAAAATGAGCCCTTAGTCGTTTCTAGCATATCGTTGACCTCAAGCTTTTTTCTCCGCATATTGTAAGCTATATGTATTCCCTTGTATTTTTAGTAAAGATAAAAACCCTTCATAGCATTTTTGCTCCATAAAAGATTTTCTTGATGGGATAATTTATATTTGTTTAGGAAATGTGGGCCGTAAGTTATTGCTCTTTTCTCTCGTAAAAATGTTTTTACTACAATTAGACCTTAAAAGAATACATCTGGTTGAGAATGTCTAAGCTCAAATTTAACAAATTAGGCATATTAATTCGAACTGATTTTAAACTCTTAAGCTTAAATTTTATTTGGTATTTAAAAGAATTAGAAGAATGTACAAAATGATGGCATGTCAAATAAAAAAGGTACCGTAGTTTTTGCGGAACTCCTTTTTAAATAAAATATTCATTTATACAGGGTGACAAAAATTTGCTTCTCACTATTATGATTTCGTACATGATAAGAAATACAGCAAAGGTTAAAATATGAAATAAAAAGTTTTACATCTACCTGCATAGTTATTTATTTTATGTCTTGAAATCTAACATATTTGTATATTCTCGGAGATATCCGAAATTAAACCGAAATGTATGATTTTATTGGAAAATATGAACAAAAGAAACATATTTTGTCAAGACGTCTTTGACCGCTCTATCCCATGAGGTAGTCAATTTTTATATTTAATATTTTTCTTTTTTTGAATACTTGAATGATGGTTTAGTAGACAATAGTTTTATGAAAATTTAAGTAAAAAACACTCAAGTTTTAATTTAAAAATAATCAATAATAGGTTTTCTTCTTTATCATAATCAAATAAAAATTAATTTATATTACAAAATAACTTTAAAGAAGTTCACTTTTTAAGACACAAAAAGATTAAAACGAATAATGGCTCTAAATTTTTACAATTTAATCAGAAGATGTAAAATTTAGTAAAACCAAGTTCTTTGTAATAATTCTACAAAAATTATTTATCCTCTTTTTTTATACTTATTATTATTTATTAGTTATATTCACAGGTTTATATAATGATTTAAATTTGATAATTATAAATTATCTAAATTGAAAATATTTTCTTTTTTTTTATTAATATTTTTTAAATAAACGCTTTTCTTAGATTTTAATTTAAAATAGTAATTATTTTATTCTGTTTAACACCCTTTTATAATTTATTAGTTTTCACCAGCTCTCTTTAGTACATTTATTCTCCCAGCAACATATATATATATATATATATATATATATATATATATATATATATATATATATATATATATATATATATATATATATATATATATATATATATATATATATATATATATATATATATATATATATATATATATATATATATATATATATATATATGTATATATATTTTGTTTGGTTTGTACGCGTAAAGGTTTCTCTTAAGAACCCATCCAAACCCAGGGTGTCTGTAAATTTAGTTATAAGGCTTCGTGACACAGGGTACTTAAAGCCACAACGAGGAGATCACGTTGGGAGACCTCCTCCACGCGAGATGGTAGATATTGAGGGAGAAATCTTAGATACTGTCGAAAACGACCCAACAACGACCACTAGGTCTATTGCCTCACAAGATGGAATTGCCCATAGTAAAGTATGGAAGACTATACTACAAGAACAACTTTACCCTCTCCATTATCGACGGTTCCAAGCGTTACAACCCCCAGATCATCCTAGAAGAGTTGAACTTTGTCAGTAGCTTTTACATCAACACAACTTCAATGAAAATTTTGCCAAACTTATTTTGGCTACCGATGATTTTGCTTTTACAAGAAATGGAGTAACCAATTTTCACAATAGTCATGTTTGAGCCATAGAAAATCCGCATGCTGTGAAGAGAACACATTTTCAGTAAATGTTTGGGCTGGCGTAGTGAATGGCATGCTTATTGGGCCCTACTTTTTTCTAGATCGCCTGACAGATGAAATTTATTTGGGCTTTCTCCAAAAACCATCTGACCAATTTATTGGAATATGTTCCTTGAGATGTGAGACGGAATATCTGGTTTCTACATGATGGAGCTCCGCCACATTTTAGGCGAGAAGTTCAAGAACATTTAAACAATGAGTTTCCTAATAAATGGATAGGGAGCAATGGACCCATTTCTTGGCCTGCACGCTCCCCGGATTTATTGCACTGAGATTTTTCCTCTGGGGCTATTTAAAACAGTTGGTTTATCAAAATACTGTACAAGAATTACAAGAATAAATTGTGATGTTATTCCGGGATTTTATCTTTGAAGCCTGTAGTGCTTCATACTTACGCCGAGCAAGACTTTGCACTGACCGTAAAAAAGGTAACAATTTTGAACCATTTTTGTAACAACGAGATGCATTTCACTGGTGGGCAAGAGTTTTTCTAATTTTCATTTTGACTTGGAACTTTATTTTCTTATTTTTATTTTTTGATTTTTTTAAAATTTAAAACTCTGTTATACGGTAACTTTCATATCAATGATTTTTGATTAAATGACTTTATTTGACGATAATAAAGTTTTAAATATTTGTAATTTTAATAACTTCTTTGTTTTTCAACACACGATAGTATCAAAAATCAGGCCTGAGATAATTTTTTTAAGTGTCTATAACTTCTTTATTTTGCAACTTTTATATAGGTGATTTTTTGTAAATTAACTTGTTTTTACGAGTTTTACAATCTGTGAAAATAAATGACTCAACTTTGAAAACACCCTATATATATATATATATATATATATATATATATATATATATATATATATATATATATAAAACTATTTATATACTAAAACATTTCAAGGTTACAATAACATGAGCTTCTTGATGTACTTGGAGTAAACCCGAACGTATATATTACCCGAATTTCGTGTTCATTTGTTTTTTATGGTGGGTGATTGTCTTGGATGCTTATTTAAAATATATATACGTGTCCCCTATAACCAAGAAAAATTTAACATTTAGCCCTAAAACGGGTCTCATTTTAAAATTCTCCACATCGTTACAAACAGTATCCATTTCACATTCGAACATCATACATATTTAGTAATTCAGATGGCAGGCATTACAGAAATCCCTGTTTTTATACGCAGAAAAGGACTTGATTCCGAATTGCTTGCAATAGATACGGCTTTGTATCTATATAATATATTTCAACAAAGGGTGGGATATACGGAAATATATATACATTCGGGTTTATTCCAAGTAGATCAAGGAGTTCATGTGATTGTAACCTTAAAATGTTTTAATATATTATCAAAAAAAAATTATTGTTGATGTTTTCCTTAAGATTTTACACATTATTAGGTTTTTCTGATTTTTGTTATTTATCTACACGCATTTTTTGCTACCTCTCGGTATGTTTAGTTTGGATACTTTAAGCTGTCTAAAAATGCAGCTTGTTTCTTTGTGCAGTTTCTATATTTATGGTTAAATTTTCAAAAATAATTTTCAATAATAAGTTACTATAAAAATGGGTCATAAAGAGACACTTTTTATATCTAGGAAAATATTACATATTATTATTAATATTATCGCGGTTTAGAAACGTTTTCTTAGAGTGTATCTTATGAAAATGGTTTGACGAAATTTAGTAGTCCCATTTATTTACTTGGCGGCTTTGGCACTAAAAGTTTAAAACAATATTTGTGTTATATTTCAGTTTGGCACTCGCTGGCCAACAACCATTATAAGGAACTAAAGGCAGCAAAAAAATATGGGTAAGGTAAGTACTGGGTAATATGAATTGTAAAGAGTGATTTGTACTTAAAAGTCAGATAGCGTACACGGTGTTAGTTATTTGATGTCGCTCACTTCCAAAAGAAACTACTCTTATAAAAACAAAAGGTTATATTATCAAGTGTCCCCAAATCCTTCTGTAGATACAGAGTTCTAAAAATTTGTTTTTCTTATATAAATAATTAAATTAATTATTGAATATGTAACAAAAACAGTTATTTCCATTTTTTTACAAATATGTACAGAACTGAAATATATCTCTTGTATAAAAGTGGCAAAAAAAAATGGGCAACAGTTGATCAGAAACTGACAATACTAACTCGGTATATATTTAAGAAGTAGGTCCTAGGTGTACGTAACAATAAAAACCCCTCATATAAAATTAGAAAAAGCCATGAAATTTCTGCCGAGTGCATTGTTAGATTAATATACATAATATATATAATATAATATGTAATGGAAATGCCGAATATTAATAAACTTTAATAGAAAAAGTCCTTTAATTCGATATTTTAAAATTTGATTTTCGGGTTTAGGATAATAAATAAAAGTTCCTTTAAATATGAAGTTGCCAAAGTTTCGACCCTATATTTGGTCTTTTTCAAAGCTGATATAGAAAAAACAAGAATGTAATTGTTTTCCTTTTCCCTGATAGTTACTACATACATAAGGTATTTTAAATTTAAATCAGAATTTTAAAAATAAAACAAATATTAGAAAATATAAAAAACAGAGATTAGTAAAATGAATTTAAACATCTAAAAAATAAGACAGGAGGACAAACAATTAGTAGATAATATTCGGGACATTATAGAAAAAACTTTTAAAATAAATAGACATTAACTAGTACGAGAACATCTAATTGTTTTATATATAAATTTAAATATTTTTATGTTTTGTACCTATTTCAAACGATAAAGAACCTTGTGTCAAAAACTAAACTAAAATCGTGCTCAGTCTTTTCCTTCGAATCAAAACAACAAACACTTTCTCTGGACACATGTAAAATCTTAAAATTATGGTTTACAAGAGAACTGAAGAATTATAACCTCACATCAGTTAAAAATCGTCAGACTAGGTTTTTATAACAGACTGGTTAAATACATTCGATTTGTACAGATACAGATATATACAAATAGGGGCAAAAATAAACACACACAATAAATATAACCATATTAAGATTTCTGAAGTATAATATTGTCAAAATAGCAAGCCGTATTTTGGAATAAACCATACTAACTAAAACTAACTTTATCCGGTTAGTAATTATTACAATAAAACTTTGTCCATATAACCACTTAAATGATAAAAGTAACAAAATTCATTAAGTAAGCTAAACATCAGATATGTTTATTATAATCACATACATATCGTTAAAATACCTAAAAGAAATATTTTATTACAAACAATTATATATAAATTAGCAATTACAAATATAATTAAAGTAGCAATAACTATTTAACAATATTGCGTCTGCACCTATGACTTATAAGTTTTGCTGTGCCTATACGAAACATACTGTATAGTACTTATAAATATGTTTTTTTTGTTGATTTGTTTTTTTCAGTAAAGTAAATAAAAAGTATCGAATTTAATGTCCCTTACTTATTTATACTACTCATTTTTGCTTCCTGTGATTTGAAAGCGTTACATTTATTTTAACAATCCGTCCAAAACTATTAAAACCAATTATAAAAATATCCCTTCAAAACATGAAAGAACCAGAGCTTAAAAGAGGTTTTGAAATAAATTGCTTTTTTCTAGCACGATTTATGCCTGCATCCAAAAATTATCGCCATGAATTTCGAATATGTTTTTATCACATATGCTGACGGCGCAGTTTCTTTGATTATTCACGTACACTCTTTTTAATAATCGTCGGATTAGTTACGAGTTTAATGATATTATATTAAGAGAAGACAGCATATTAAAAAAAATTTTCCGGAAATAAAAAAATGTAAATTTTTGACGAAAAAGATTTATTTTATTATTAATAAAATTTAATTTCTAATACGGAAATAATATTGCCCTTGACATGTAAAATTACATTTAACTTAAAGAGTTGCATCGAACTACTTAAAACCTATCCAATTATAGCAAAGTATGAATCACTTTTAATAATCTGTCACGTGAAGGATATTACTGGTTTCTGAATTGCGGTAGCAAGATACCAGAAAAAAAGAGACCAAGAAAATTGAGACTTCTAAACATTGTTCGTGGAAAAATATCCATACTTTACATATACAAGGGTTTAAGTAAATGGAGTGGCTCTCGAGTATCACAGAAAAGTAAAGTATATAATGTATTTAAGGAATTTCATAAGTTTATAATTGCGTCTTTAAAATGTCACTAAAACAAATAAAGAAAATGCAATAATTAAAAAATGCTAGTAAAAATTAGGGGAAACTTTGTTTCAAAAGGCAAGTTAATAAATGACGAAGGGAATTGGGAAACTTATTGATAGGTACGTAGCACTGTAACTTCACAATTAAGGGTGATGAAAAAATAATACTACGAACACATAATTGATCAATACAAAGGCAACACATAGGGAATACAGAGAAGAATTAAAAGAGTAGTAGGCGAGAGTAAAGGAAGGAAATTAAAAAAATATTGTGGTAGAAAACCCGTCATGTTTTCGAGAATTTTAATGAATAAGGTGTTCAACTAGTGGTTACAAAGAGGAAAGAAATGTTGGACCAAAATGAAATACTTTTATCAGTGTCCATAGACTTTAAAAGAGCCTTCAAGACTATAGACTGAAACTGGGAGCAAGAGGGTAAAGGGGTAAGTAATATTGTACCTGCAAAGAGGAAAGTTCAGAATGGTTTTCCACAGGGTGCAGTATTGGATTACTCATTGTTTCTTCTTTGTATAAATGGTAGTGTTGACTGCACAGAAGTCAATGTTGTGGTTACTCTATTCGTTGACGACACAGTGATATTAGTGAGCGCGGAATCTGTGGACCACTGTACTAAATAAAGTCAATAAATTGTTGCATAGTAATATCGGTGTTAATATTAGAAGAACCAAAGCAATGTTGACTCGTTGAAAAATTAGAAATAATTTCTGCAATTAAGTATTTAGGTATATTTATAGAAAAAAAAATAAATTTACTAAACCGGCTGAGTATGTCTGTGATAAACTAAGTAAATGAATTAACTATTTTAATAGGATAAGTGAAAATCTGTCAATAATATCAACCGTTACTGTTCACTTTAAATATTGCCAAACAGTATTATTGTATATCAAAGAAACTAATAAACACAATACTTGACAAACAATAAAACAGAGATATGAGAGCGATATTAATGTATGTTTTATCTGTAGAACACGTTGCTTAATTATATTTTAAATGAAATACCTTCTGTGAATGATTTACATAACTCTAATAGTAGAACTACCAGCAGTATATTCTGTGTTTCTAGAGTTAAATAAACTGAAATTCAGAAATCGTTATTTCATAAGGGTCGAACTATGTGATCTAAATTTGAAACCCATAAGACATAAAAATGGCTCATGTGACAGTTGTCTAGGTATCAATTTGATGTATAATATGCGACATCATTTTTGAACGAGCCACCCTATATGTTAATAGATTTTTAGGACCTACAAAAAATGTATATTCTATATCTAAATTTTACCAAGCCGTAAGTTCAACGGTGTGGCTTCTAGCAAAATGGCTTGAACTTTTAATACAAATGCCAATATATATTTCAAGGTAATTAATTGCAGATTAATTATTCCTTAAGTCAAAAGGAAGATTTTTTCTAGCAAAAATTGACTGAATACAGTAGTCATTAATTTTTAAAAAGTCCAGCTGGTCTTCCTTCAAATGATGGTCACGGAAGCATATAAAGTTGCAGTTTTTTTGGTGTAAGTCCAATAAGAAAGCTTCTGTATTTTCTACCATATTTCTAAGTAAAAGCATATTTATATAAAGACTTTTTATATGGTTTCTATTGATTGGTCATCGTCCCTAACCTTGGAGTTCGTCGAATGTTAATTTATCATGAATCTGGTTTCTCACAAAACGGAAGTTAGAAGAAGGTCATCATATCATTTTCTCCTCTCCTCCTGTCCTCTCCATTTTGACTCAAAAACTACATCGTTCTTTAAGCAACTACCTTCTGTGAACTTTGCATATTTGTCCTCTTAACAGGAATAGATCTAGCATCTTTCGATTTTCTTTGTTTGCCATTTGCCGCTGGTCATTGCTTTTCATGCTTAATGCATTATTATTTTCATTTTGACTATTTTTTTTGATATCTTCTTCTCCTTCCTTCTGAGTATCAATAGACTTTTCTGAGCCGGTTATATACATTTATTTAGAGTATCGACCGGGATTATTTGAGTTGTTTTCTTGTTTTCTGGTATAATTATTTATATCTCCTTTTAATTGCTGCTTGCAACTTCGACCTTCCTAGCAATAGAATAGAAAGAATAAGAATTATTTTTGTATTGATATTTTCGTTTAGCGTCTTCGGATTTCGATAATTTGTTCTTTTACAACCCGAAACCGCCTTGATGGAGTTGATATTGACATATATTGGAAGCGCTGTAATAAAAACAAAAAACACGACTGCTTAGATACGACTGCGAAAATGTATTGATTAGCTGATTAAAAAGTATATGTAAATAAAATCTTTTTATAAATTATATAATTTTGTTTTAAACATGGTAAGATGTGATTGAAAATAAAACATATAAAAGAGTATTCGCTTACCGTATTCAATACTGGAATAAAAGAAGTTGGGTTTAATTAAAATATTCTTAGAAAAAACTTTATTAGAATCTTTTGATTACATGTAATAATAAATATGCACTCATATTTTCTTTTTGTTACTCAGCTACTCAGTTTATCTTTCACAGTGGAATCTAAGCAGCCTGTTTTTTTGGTTTTTAATAATCCTTTTATTTTTATACTGACTTTTATGAGTACTATACAATGACCAATTCCTGTTGAAAACCTATTGAACATGTTTGGATAACCCTTTCTTATTAGGAAATCGATTGCCTTCTACAATTTATCTCTTTTGTGCTAATTCAGTTCTACTATGTGTTTTATTTCGTCAAAAAAATATACTTTGTAAATTGAGTTCTTTTTTGAGTTTTCTCTTTAATAAGAGATTCAATAAGTCTACTCCTAGACTTTCCCTTTAAGGACAATTTTAATATTGAAGTCGCCGACTATCTGTAAAGTAGATACATTTTTTCATGGTTAGATCACCAGCATCATCAGCATATTCCTTTTACCAAATCTCTTTAGTAGATTTGCCAACATGTATCAATTTTGGTCTTACTCCATTAAAAAATAAATTATCTTGGTATTTGTTTTATTATTACTAGTTGTTGTCTATGGATATTTTCAGAATTAGGACTGCGACTTTAGCCCCTCTACAAGTCAGAAAATAGTTACATCTATGTCTGTTTAAAAATATTCTGGAAATAATAAAATACAGGGTGTTAGGGGTTTGACTACAAATTTCTTAACATAGGATAGTATAAACGATTTTAAACAAAATTTTCTTATAAACCATCGATAAATTCGAAAGGATTTTCGAGATATTTAATTTCAAAATATATAATTTTGGAGAAGGCTTCAATTATTTCCAAGACAACATGGAAAGTTCACCTAAAGTAAATTGAGAGGGCGGAAAATTTGGGATACGCTCAATTTACTATACCACGTATCTCAAATAAATTTATTTTTATTCAGATAATCGGTCTACAAAAGTAAGTTTAAATTTCTATCACGCCGCCTATGCTTCACAAAGAAATCGCCGACTGTTAACGGATATTTAGTTTTTATGTTGTCTCAATTTACTTTAGATACACTATAATCGTAAATTATTTTACTTTGATTATTTTTTTGGAACGTATGAACTATTTTTTCAATAAATTGTCATAAAAAATTGTAAAAACTTGTTAATAAAACTTTTTAGATTATTTATTTCCATAATTTTTAACTGGGCAACCCTAATTAAGTTTATTAATTTCCAAAAATAAATAAAGAATACGAACTTAAGAAGTATACTAATTTATAGCACTAGGTAGGTAATTCACACACTTCATTCACAAAAAAAGATATTTTAAAAACTTAAAGTAAATGCTGAAAATCACTACCGCCACTATTTGAACAGATTCAAGAATGTTAGGTCTTTGTCTAATTTGTTTCGCTGCAGCAAAAATGCGGTTTCTAAGGTCATCTTCATTTTCAATTTCAACCCTATTATACACTAATGTTTTCAAGTGGCCCCAAAAATAAACTTCAAACACCTCCTGTTAGGATATATTTCCTGGTATGTTTGGGATGCAAAATGAATATTCTGTCTACACTCAAAAGAGTTTTGAAATCCCGACTACGTATTAAAACGGTATGGAATTGCCTAATACGGCAAAAAATTATAGTGAAAGACCCAAAAAACAAGTGCAACTGATATGTTGAATTGTTATATTCGTTGAAGCCTGCTCGTTTTTCTATAGTAGGCAGTGTTGCCGTTTTCAAATAAGCATTCTATTGTAAAATAGAATGTTTCGTGTATTTTTTATTTTTATAATTTAGGTGGTTCAGATACTGTACCAAGAAAAAATGTGTAGGCATTTTGTAATGTGTAAATGTAAATGTGTTAACCATGTGCTTAAAAATTAATAAAACAAAATACAACTTTACGCTTTTCTCAAAAATGTTAAGAAATTAATCCTCTATCATTTAGGCATTTTTTAATCAGAATGGTCCATACTATCACGTGTTAAAATATTTGTAGTCATACCCCGTATATCAGATGAAGACTATAGAAGAAAAACAAAAGCCCAATTTTTCTAATTTCGCTAATGACTGTGCGACTTGTTTAAACGCATCTAAATAATGTTATTTTTACAAAAATCTATCCAAAAAATTATTGCGGAAAATAAGCAATGTTCAAGTATTGCCTTACGTTTCTGCTAAACGGTAGAGTTTTTTATTTGACTAGTCGTTTGTGTCAAATCGTACCGATACACCGCTTCAAATGTTCAAAGCCAGGTGGAAATTTCTATGCACGTCCAATTGAAAAAGCTTCCCAAAATTCAGACTTAGCATAGATCGGGCTGAATTTTATACCAAACTCTAGAAAAAAACTTGGGCATTTCATCGACAAGTTTATTTTCGCTCATTGGAAATGCTCATGTTTTCCGCTGCGCGAGCGATACTGTTATCTATTTCTTCCATCACGCAGACGACCTCTAAAAACCTCAGGTATCATTATATCTCAGCAGTTTGGGATTTAAATGATAATAATCAAAGCAACAGTGAATTATAACAAAAAATCTATCTGAGCCTCCAATATATGTATGGCATTAACTTTTTAGAAATATTTATTGAACATCAGCTATTTGAATATTAGTCGAAACAGTTATGAATAACGGCGCAGTGACCTTGCAGTCTATTCTTTGGTTTGGTGTATAAATAAAAGAACTATACTTCCTTTCTAAATGACCGTCTAATATCCTTAGTGCAATATTCATTCCCTCTTAAAGCCCGAGTCAGTCTCCCTGTTTTCAATTTTAAAGTATTTTGATCACAAATCGGGAGGACTATGTAAACCAAAGAATTAATAACTGATGGCCTTTGTGCCGTATGATGGTGGGAATTTGCATTTAGGTATCGTATGTGTTGGTTTTTTTTATACACAGAGTGTCCTAAGGAATCACCCCCTTTCCTTGGTATAAGAAGATCTAGAAAGGGAATCGTGCATTCTGAATCAATTTCCATTGTAAATTTTGTATTAGGATGTTCCTGATTCAGGTGATTAAGAAACACGAAGAGGTATTCTGGACCATGCGGCTATATTACAAAAGTATCGTCTACACATCCGAACCACAATTTTTGCTTTAATGAAGACGACTTCCATGGCTGCTCCTGAGATGTGTTCATAAAACATAAAAGTGAGTTGTCAATATTATTATGGTAAATTAAGTGTGTTATTATGGACAATGAAACATTTATAGGCATATTCGTGTATAGCGATTCTACATCGAAACAGATATATTCTGGGAGTTTCTAATATACCTAATATATGAATATGTATATTGTAGTATCACTCATAACGGAACAGTGTGTCTCAAGATAAACAAATAGATAAAATTCGTTAACAAACGAAGTCACAGGATCCATATTCTACGTACATGTTTATCATCACGTAGGCTATATTTGCACGACGTTTCTAATCTATGAGATCCAAATTATTGACATTGGCAAAATCACTAATTTTTAGGGACTTTTAGTGATTTTTTTTTAAATTAATCAACGCCTTTTCACCGGGGGCAAATCTTAAAAAATAAGGTTTTGAAATATCTGCTAAAAAACATTATTGCATATGACCTATACATTTTAAAATAGAAAGTTTTGGACACATTATGCAATTGTTTATAAAGTCAGTTTCCTTGTAGGCGTTTATGAAAAAAAATCCTATTATATTTAATATTTATCTGTTGCGGCTTCAAGTTGGTGTATTATGCGTGTATAAGTAAAAGTTCTGGCATCGATTGTAATTTTAGTAAAGTTATGAGTAACACTTTTTATTACTTCGGAGACCCAATATATAACGAAGCCATTGTGTTAGGTTGCAGTCACACTGATCGAAATGTGCACAACCGTCTTGGATCGTCTACAACCGAGTAAGAATAAAGCCAATTATGTTAACATTGTTTTAAATTACTAATTATAATCAACGGTCAGAGTGCATCAATCACGCGTGATCTAGCACAACAACAAAGGGTTTTCATAACTTAACAACAGTAGAAACTTGATGGTATGTAACAACGTTAATAGCCTGACATTAAAACTTTTAAAAATCGAAAGCCCCTGTTAAAATTGGCAAGCATTATACAATTTGTGGCATTCGGTGCAGTGTGACTGCGTCCTTATTATAGTAACAAAATTCCTAGATCACTCTGAGCTTAGTTTGTACTCCCATAGGGTTAACGTCGCTTTTGATTAAAAGCGAAACTTCTAAACACAAATGTTTTAAAAATTATAATTGATTTCTGTATACGAAGGTGCCATGTATTGTCACGCAAATAGGCAATTTTGACGGATTTTTTCTATACATGCTTTAATAAAAGAATGTCGGTGTTTTTAGCATTTGTGCTAAGGTGCTTCTTATTTATATGCATAATCTTATTTTGTTATACTGTCTACACACTACGAACTTAGAAGTTAAATGACACAATATAAAAAAAATAATATATTAAAAAGTGAACCGTAAGAGTTAAGTAGATATATATAAATTTATGAAAATACGTTTTAGGTTGTTTGCAGTTATAAAAATTGGTTACCCGGAAAAATTCGTGGGACGCCAATGAAGTGATAAATACATTACTCTCGGTAACCAGCATCATGGCTTGTGCCCTCGCTTTTTTTCGTGTAATAAATGTCTGTTCTTACCCGTATCTGCACAAATAAAAAAATCGTCTACCATGTTGCCAGCGTTATTTTGATATTCATGAAATATTCACAATTGGTACCCTTAAACTATTTAAAAAAAATGTTTCCCAATACAATATTAAAACAATAAATAAAGACTGCAACTTTCTATGTAAGTAAATATACCTTATATAAAAGTTTATCTTGCGTATAAATCTCTCGCAACAAAATAGGTTCCTAATGTTCCCTATCTGTAGTGTTAAAAGGACATACTAAGCTGAAAATTGATACTCCACTACCAAGTTGAAGAGGCACTAAAATGTAATTTATGAAGGTATAAATGCAGCGCGCTTATCCGCTCGAATGCTCTATTAAAGAAACTTTAACAGAAGAGACAGTATTACAATGTGTATGTTTTGCGAAACATGCATTAATTATCCATTTACTTTTAACAATAATTCTAACAATTTTTTTTTTTAATTAAACAACATTTTTGAGGATAATGATTTGAATAATAATGGCATGCGGCACACACAGATTGAATGTTATCAAGAACTCCTTATTGTATCTAAAGAAACTTCCGTGAATTTTTTTACCATACCTGCTTACTTGCTACGTATTAAACACTTTAGAGGGGATAACCAGAAGAATTATCAAAATATTAAGTAAATAAACAAAAATTGTTGTCACTTTAAAAGTTTTTTGTACAATCATTTTTTAAAGTACAACTTATTTCACAATACCCTTGAACGAAAAAAAAAACTCTTTATTAAAAGTGTAAAATAAAATTAATAATCACGAGCGATCCAGCGAGACTAAGTGCCTCCGGTTTGAAAAATGGTTATTTTTTAGGAAACGCTTTATGGTTGTCATAACATCTGTGGACATTTGCACATTTCTGATATTAAAACATTTAAAGTATCGTAAGGATGAATTTTGATTAATATAACAAACTAAACAAACAATGTTTATAACTGCTATTTTTTTATAATTTATACTTTGGCTTTGAAGCATGAATGCCAATGAAAAAACTGGCAAATATAAAACTACTAATGGCACTCGATGCACTATGCCCACCCTTTGGAGGTAGACACATTGGATCGTCTAAAATCGTAATCGATAGCGTACAATTAAGTCCGGTCAACTAAAAATGCCTGCCTATAAAAAGGTAGGCACAATGCACCGAGTGCCACCAGTCGTTTAATATTTACTAATTTTGACAAATACGATCGAGAGTCCACAGTTCATAACGACAGCCATCTACTGAAAAATAATCATTTTTCAAGTTCAAACCGGCGATAACGCATGGTCGTGTTCCAGTCAGCGTGATTGATACTGTGTAACCGTTGGTTATGATTTAGTCGGTTGCAGAGGATTGAAGACGCTTGTGCAGGTTCGATCTGTGTGACTGCGGCCTTTTTAGAGAATGCATTTTTAGCCTACACCACTTGGTTGTACATGATCGAACACGGTTGAACCGGTATGACCGCCTCATTAGGTTGTCAGTATTTAATGATTTCACGCTATCGAAAAAGTGCGTGTGGATTCGTTTGTTACCCACTTAAGAGATGTATTTACCTGTCTAACAAATTTGAGTCCCGTTTGCACATCAACATCAACAGTGAGGTCGCTTTAAAATAAAATGTAATAGGCCCTGGAAGTCACAACCTGTTAAATCAAATATTATAAGGTTTCGAGGGTAAACAAACTTTTTACATATCATGACATTAATTAATTTTTAAGCCGTTGTCAATAACATCCTTATGTTATTGTTAAGGTTGGTGTAAAAAAGTTTGTTTACGAGAAAAGTGACTGTAGCATATTTGGTAGTAGATTAAGGTATATCCAGAAATAAAGTAAGCTTCTACTGTGTTCTTGATGCTCCGAATCATCAGCATTAGCTCTTTTAAATGCGATTTTAAGAAGGACGCAAAAAATTACAATCCACTAATATAAAGAAAGCTAAAAGCGTGAGGGTAAGCTAATCTAGATTGTTTATATGTGTTTTTATTTAGCAGTAACTATTTTCTAAATGTCCCTGAGAATATTTATTATGGTCGATTTTTTAAGTGCATAATAGTAAATTTATTACTAACAAAAAAATTGGGATATTTACTTGTTGATAAAATGATGACGTATAGATAGATTTGCATTTCTCGGAAATCTAAGTAAATTAATGTACGTTAATTTTTCAGATTGGGACTCCATCAGTTTCATCACACAATATGAGTATGAGTCCTAGACAAGAACGAGATCACTCTTGAATTGAAAATTATGAGCAAGTAATGAAGCAAATTAGCTTATCAAAGAGAGTTGCATCTGAAAATACATCTGGAACTGCTGAGGTAATTAATATATTAATAGTTTTATGTTGCACAAATTCCAACGTGATTAAAAAAAATTAAATGACTCAAAGAGTCATCAGGTTAGAACAAAGTTTTTTCATTAGGAAGTGTACCTCAAATTAGTATCGCACATATCATTTAGTATACTGCTTTTTCAAACATTTTAATTGCGCACCATTTTGTTACACCATATCGTAACCGTACAAATATTTTTACTAGTTTTCACTACCTATGCCGCGAACAGACAGACCGACAGACAGACAGATAAACAGAAAACAGACCTATGAAATTGAGAAAACATGTTTTTAGCATTAGAGATCCTGAAACGTAAAGATCTGAAAAAATCTAGGAGGGTGATTTTTTTCACGATTGCAATACTTTCCTTTTACGAGGGAAGTAACAAATAGGTTAAACTACAAAAGGAATTCAGCTATATGTATACGTTATAATTATTGATTGTTACTCTGTTCTTTAGGACGTTACATTTTACTTCTATTACATTACTTACACATTCAAATTTGTATTAAGTATTTCTTGAACAAAAAAGATTTACATTCATGTTTTAAAAATGCATTTTAAGATAAAAACAGTTGTTTTTGACTATTTTCAGTTGTTTATTAAATGTTTTATTTAACAGTGCTCAAATTGCGATGTTATGACTATATTTGGAAACAAATATGTGCTGGTTTGAAATTATTTGTTTAGGAAATTTGATGATATTTAAATAAAGTCATTAGAAAATTAAATTAATTTTTTTTCTTCAATACCTCATATTGCAAGTTTTATTGAAAATAAAAAAAAAACTTTTAATGTTTTGTTTATGTCCTACAAAAACCTAATATTATTATTGTTCTATAGGTTACCAGTATGGTAATGGTTTGTTTGCGGAAATATGGTAAAGGGTATAATTTTTCTTGTGAAATAAAAAGTAATTTTAACTTACAAAGTTCAAATTTTTATACTTTTATTGATCAAATAATTTATTTCAATTAAAAAAAAATTGCTGGTAATAACCCGTACATGTATAGACTTAAATTTTGTTAAAGTACTCTAATAGCTCATAAAACTTAAATACCTTAAAACACGAAGGTATATTCAAAGAAGTCATTATTGAAATAAGTTTAAAAGCATATCTTTTAACTTTTTTCCAATAATTCAATATTTAACATTTTATAGCTAGTAAATTACTTTAGTAACGATTTCAAGCTTGTGGGAATAACAAAATTTTACACACATATTAATTATGGTGCCTCGGATATAAAATTATATTAATTATTAAACTTATTATAAGGTTCTTGTATAAAAAGAATTAGAAACTCCAAAATATATAGACACAATTATAGCTCATACAAGAAAAAGAAAAAATAAAACTAATGTATAAAAAATAATATTTCAAATTTAAATAATTCAGTTTAGCCATATATTTTTAGTCGATATATCAAATCCGTGTTACACATTGCAGTACATTGTAACGGTGTACTGTCGTGCGTTACGGTCAGACAATTTATCATGATAATAAATAATTTTTTTTTAAGTAAACATATTTAGTATTTGATAATTTAAATATTTTATTACTTTATTAGATTCAGTTAATCATGCGGTTGTACGTAAACAGGCTAATTATAATTATTGCCATTGGCTTTAAATAGTAAGCCAATGTTATTGTGTATATTTAAGTTATTATGTCACTATATTTCAGTATCTATTTGACGTCAAGGATACATGAATTCTTTCATTTCAGTGATATCATTTATTTGTTTTTTTTTGGATACCTACGAATCTCCCTCGTATTTGTATAAATTTGGCAGCGATATGTTGTCCACCGCGTGGTGTAGACTAGATTTTGGCTTTCCTTGTTCCTCTTAAGGCAGATTTAAAAATGCACACTCAAATAATGCTTACTTCGTTGGCGAATAAATGCATGCATTTCGTTGATCATAATAAATATAAGGGGATTTGATATTTAATATTATTATCATTCAGTTGGGAAGATAACATAAAGATTAAAACTTATTTTGCCTAATTATTTTTCTGTTAATATTGGTTTGTTGAATTATAATATTTATATAGCTCTACTTAATTGAGTTAATTAAATTGCTTTAGTTTATATTTAAGCAATAGTTTTCCTTTTCAATTAAAATCATTTAAGACATACGTTTACTTTGGCTATCCTATGTTAAAAATAGGGAACATTTTTTTGAATTCTTGTTTCTTTGCTAAACGTATTGGTTTCAAGTTTAGCAAGCCATTTTATCTTCAGAACTTTGTGCATGTCGGAAACCATTTTGACGGGTCAAACTCTTGAAACATAATTTGTTAGTTTTTTCCAGAGTTACATCAGTCAGGTAATACATTAAAATTTGTAATTACATTATTGATTATTTAGATTAATTTGTTCAAAATTTAACTGTCATTTTTATATTATATTACTTTAATTTCGAGATTACGCCATGCCATGCTGACGCCTATTTTTTTCTTTTCCTTTCAGCTCTACACCGACTAGCCCTTTTTTCCTACTAACTAGTTTTTTTTTAACTATTAAAATTAAAATTTAAAATTTCATTTCATAATTTTTGTCTTATCCGTTTTGAAATCAGTACTAGGATTTCTGGATAAGTTTTTATTGCTAGACGCCTAACTAGCCCCCTTTAGAACTAGCCACTAGTTGCTAGATACCTTTTTTGTTGTCTTAGGCTTGCCTAAATTAAATATTGGATTGCTGGAATTCCGATCCCAATTGCATCATAAATTCAATTTTGGTTCCCAGGAAATAAGGTCATCCCGGATATAATTCGTCATAAATCCTGTTCGAGAACCATTGAGGAAGAGGAGTAGGTAGGCGTTAAAACAAGAACTGATGCAGCCTTGTGCCCTCCACAAGGTCGTGGGTTCTCCACCACGTCACGCCAGCTATTAAGAGTTTTGGTGACAAATTTCCATTTTTTTTTATTGTCTAAAATTTTTCATTAGTTTATTTATTCCGAAAATTTGAGTAATTAATTATCTTAATAGTGTTTTAATTATTGGCCAATTTGGATACATATGATTTAATATTAGTGACCGTAATTTTACAAATTATTTTATTTCACAAGAAATTTTTTTTAATTATGGCTAATTTTTTTAATTATTGAATAATTCACCTGCTACGTTGATTTTGAACATTTGCCTTAGTGTACCTTAATTATTTTATAATAAATTTAATAACTTGTTTAAATAGTTTTTTTTTATTTGGTTAAAGTACAGACAATAATTTCAGAAGAAGGAGTTTCCGCAAAGTCCAACTTATAACACGGCATCACATTTATTACTTTTTTTATTGCGGATGGCGCCCCTTTTAATATCTTACTTAAGCTCCGTGTTATAAGACGTGTCTTCTGTAAAGGATACTGTGTACATTCAACTATCGAAAAGGACAGAATAAATAATTAAATTAGTTAAAACAACCTCGCCTGTCAACGCATCTCAGAGCCGGCAAAAGGAGCTGTCGTGCCTAGGCCCTATTATTAAGAGGTTTGCCTAGTAATATTCTGTACGTTAGAACATGATTTAAAAATTCTTGAACTACACAATTTTTTTGTAAATCATTCAATCTGACAAGCATTCCGGTACGTTTAAAGGTGCTAAATTGGAAACTTTCTGAATGTCCATTTCATAAATAGGCACAATTGTTGACAATGAAAAAATGCCAGAACATGAATTGATTTTACTTTGTAAACTGGACAAACAACAAAGAGCACAGTAGTATGACTTCGAAATTCATAACATCTGTCATGCACATACGAGCAGGACTGACAGCCCTATTTTTGTCTGCGATGCATCAAATACCAAGAGATCTCGCCCTGGTCTCCTGGGACTATTTTACCTTAAAGCAAATAATAATTATTACTAATAATTAATAATTGATGATCGCTACTTTTGCTTTATAAAAATCGTAGGGTTTTCTAGTAAAAGAAAACATAAAATTGAATATCCTAATATCACCTCAGCCATGGGCTTCCAGCATACGACCTGTGCTCAACCTCCAGAAAAATTGAAATCGACTCAAAAACGGATGATGAACTAATTGATTTTGAACCAAAAGCCGGTCCAACTTTCCAACAGGAAGACGATTATGTAGTAGCAATAAACAGCCCAATTTTATATCTCAGGAAGAGCTCAATCATCTTATTCGGGATTTGGAACTTCCTAGAACAAAGGCACACCTGCTTGGATATCGTTTACAGCAATAGAATATTTTACAAAAAGAAGTGAAAATGTCCACGTTTCGGAAAAGGTAGTGTCTATGCTGGTAGTATTTTTCTCAATGGCAAATGACATAGTTTACTGTTATGCTATGAACGAACTTTCTTTCCTATAAACTTACCGAGTTGCGACTGTGTATTGACTCTTCGAAGATCTAAAGAAAATCTAAAGGTCGTTTTATTGTAATGGAAACAAATAACCATCTATTCCCATGGGTCATGCTGTAAATAGGAGAGAACAAACATACGTATGCTATTTCAAAGCATAAAATACAAAGATTATAAATGGAATATCTGCGCCGATCTGAAAGTGTGGCTACACCAAATATAGTTGTTTTAAAATTAAAATACATTATACTTACACTGAATAAAACGTCTATAAGTTGAATTTCTACTATATTACATTAAACCATTACAATTGCTTCGACACACAGTGTCTTCTTCGGAAGGAATTCCATCCAAAAAGACAATATGTGTCGAAACAATTGTCATGGTTTAATGTTATAGGCGTTTTATTCAGTGTATGGTTGTTTTTTATGCGAATGAGACAGTACAGGGTGACCGGATTTGGTTGGTTGGTTACTGCAAATTTTGGGATGATAATTATAAAAATTATGATTTTTGTTGTTGTTTATTAAAATAGACCCATACTAATATATATTTTTGAGAAGCATTTAAAAGGACAAATCAATTTATGGACAAATGTACAGGGTGTCCCATTTAAAAAAACACAACTTTGGGTCATATCTAAAAAATAACAACTCAAATGAAAAATATGACTACGCCACTGGATCCAGCGTAAAAAACTGCATAAGCAGCAATTTTTCCCTTTGCGTTATGTTAAAGGATAACCGAGATACGAGGGGGGTCCCAAAATGCAAAATTTTCTATTTCGCCCTGTATCTCATAAACGAAGAAGGCTATGAGAATTTTTTTACGGCTTCATAAGTTTCACAAAAAATTAGCCCAGGTTCGTGAAAACCGCAAGGTTCTATCTTTAAAAATAAGCGAGATACCCTGCTTTTGCAACCAAATCCGGACACCCTGTACAGCCAGAAAGCAACATTAGGTCGTTAAAGTACGGTCTCAAAAACTTTCTTTACCTCCTCGGCACATAAAACTAGAGCTTATTAAAAAATTAAATAGAAAAGGAAATGCCTCTCTTTAGTCGAGAGGGAAATAGTATAAGTGAGGTAAAGCTTACAGAAGGAATATTCATTCATTCATTTAAATACGACAACTTTTTAAAGACGAAAATTTTGCTTTCAAAAATGTATGTAACAACTTCCTAGGTAATAAAAAATCGCAGAACTTCAAAAATCTAGTTGAAGAACTTATGCAATCTTATTTATCTTATAATATCTCTATCTTATGTCTGTATTTTCTTCACCCCCATTTTGAATTTTTCCCTGACAATTTAGGTGCAGTTTCAGAAGAACAAGGCAAAGAATTTCACCAGCAAATTGCTGAAATGGAGAATATAGTCGAAAATGAACCCAAAACATGTTAGCGGACTGCTATTGGACCCTGAAACGTGAAACCCATCGAATACAAGCGAAAAAATACAACAAAATAATTTACTTGATTGTATTATACTTTTGTTTATAAAAATTAAGAATATTTTACAAAATAAGTTTTTTTTTGAATATTCACTAGATTCCCTCTTTGGGTTTCACATATTTTATATTCTTATGGGTGATACACATGATAATAGACACGAAAGAGAAACCAAAATATGCAAAATGCAGATCAGCGAATGTACCTATTTCATGTAATATTTAATAAATAGAAATACATTGCTAATGGTAATTTAATCTTTATGTGTTGAATATTTTTTGTTCATTTTAGTCTTTGTTTCAGTGTTTTTAATTTCAACTAGAATACTGCAATCCAAAAGAACTCAATCCTAGGGTGGCTCTTCTTAAAGCGAGACGATAGTCATCACTCGTTCTTATGTGATTCGTAAAAAAAGTGTTTTATTATCGATATTTCAAAATGGAAAGCTTTTGATGTGTATGGTTTACAAACCCACTTGATATTAAAAAATCTTCTTAAAATATAAAGAAGTGAACTTTGTTGAACTAAAAAATCACACCACAGTAAAAACAAAAGATATGAATATTTAACTTATTTTGCTAAAGTGTCAATCTTTATCAGTTAAATCTCCGAGGCAACTAAACTATAATAATCTTAAATTCAACAAATTTTAAATGTGTAATAGAAATAGAGTATATCAATAAAAAAAGTACCACCGATTCGCTTTACGAGTTTTACCCTTATTGCTAAAAATAATACGAGTTTTACCCTTATTGCTAAAAATAAGTATCTATATTTAAATGGAAGTGATGCAAGAATTTATAGACCCGTTGTATATTTAACCAGTACATGCTTTTGTTTAATTAAAATTTAACATTAATTTCGTTATTCATAACTTTAACAATTTTTAATCTTTAAAATTCTGCTTAAGTATTTAATATAAAAATAACGTTCATTTTGAGCCAGATTTTTTTTACCTTGGAAAGGTATTTGGAGCCTATTATTTTGCAATTAAGACATTCCAGTTACTTATCGCTCTCGAACTTTATCATAAACCCATCGACATTATCTCTCATTGAGCAAACTTAAAATTGTAAATCGGTTTTTAAGTGGTATATTTTTTATAAAGTTAGTATTTAAAGCGATCGATACAACATGCAGTTAGATTTTTATTAAAAAAATATAAAATAACTTTCTTAACAACCTACACTTAACTTGTTTGAATTATTATACTGTATTCAAGTCGGCGGTTAAAAAGGCTTTACATCTGATCACAAAACAAGGAGTAAGATTTGTTTGACATACAGGGTGTGAAAGATATAATGTCATTTATCTAGGTACTTTACACAAACAGTGATGTGACACTTCGAGTTTCCAGCAGTTTGTTTAATACGAAACAGAAAATGCGACAAAGCTGATTATGTAGAAAACAAATATATCGGTGTTCAAGTCAAAGTTAATAATTTATTATAGAAAAGTTGGATACGCCATTGCTTGTTATTTCTCATAAATGTTAATCATATAATAAATAAGCAATTTATATTATAACATTTAATTAGGAGTTTAAAATTAAAGCAGTTACTGACAATTTTTACTGTCATCTAAGTCGCAGCAAAAATATATTTAGATTGATGACGGTAAGGAATTAACAAATATATTAAATGTTAACTTATTCATAAGTTAGACCTGACTAATAATAAATTCTGAGTAAGAAATTCAATAAATAACCTAACTAGTATATTATTAGTAGTCAAATAATTTTAATTACATTTAATAATTATCATTAACTTTTGAATGATACCTTTTTAAACAACGAAGAAAAAAATATCCCAAGTAAAGGGATGATGTCTTTTCGCAAATTATCGCGAATTCGGTATTTTATCATATTTTATTTTTTTCTGATTCATAATTATCTTTTGTTGATTTGAAAACTGCAGACTTCTTGATATTCTGATAGAAAACTTAATACACATTTCATTTTAACTTTTTTTTTTTCAAAAAACATATTGGCTTCTTAACTAAATGACGACTCGTTTTTTAAGACCAACGGACATATTTTGTATTCTTCTGTCAGGAACCCACATCGACCTGTCATCCAACGGATATCATATAGGATGCACATAAACCATATAAGTAGAATAGGAAATTGAAATTCACTTGTATATTGTCTTAAATGGATTAAATCAGGAGTCCGATTGACAAATTGATATTTAAAGAATATATGAGACTTAAATTTCTATTTAAAAAAAATCTAATAACAAAAAGTTTGTGTATACATATAAAATTGTAACACAATTTAGTTGCAATAGCGAACAGATCTAAAAACCTAATAATATTTTCCATTCATATGAAGGTAGATTATCCCCGATATAGTTTACCAACACGACCTGTACCCTGATAAACATATTAATGGTAATAACTTATTCTGATTTTCATATTTACTTTTTGAAAAATTTATATACGTACCTCTTCATGAGGCTTCTTAAAAATTGATTGAAATATTTTTGGAAACGCAATCAAAATAATTAAATTTTGTTCTTAAGATAGAGTTATTAAGTTCAGCAGTAAATTTTAAAAAAATAAATATTTTACTTAAATTTACTTTTAAAATTTCCACCGTTTTGATTACTAAGTAAACATTGTTTTCTATCTAGATCACTCAAAGGTTGTTTAAGTTACTAGGTGAACTCTCCACTTACGAAAGCAAACACAAGTTTCATAAGTACTCGTAAGATGATATGCGAAAACAGAGAGAACTTCCGTGACTGCAGACTACACTTATAATTTATTTTTAGCTCTTCCAAGAAATACTTAATTTTCTGTAAAATAGGGCATAGAAACTTTTAAGTAAACTATGTTTATAGTTTAGTGGGGTGCGAAATGTACCCACGTTACAATTTAATTATATAATCATGAGGGATGTTTTAAAATGAATTGTAATAAACCAAAGTATAATATTTTGGATAGAAAACATATGAGTCCGTCAAATTGTACGGTTCAAAAATAATCATTTGGTTTTATGAAGAATAGTGGAATTTTGTTACCAATGCAAAATATTATTACTATTTCTATTTTGCAATCAAGAAGACGTCTTTTCGATACACAAGTGTCGTACTGGCCTTCTTTTCAACGCTACTTTTAACAAGAACATTTGCCTACGGCTTGTATTCTAACCTAGGTTTCGTGCTATAAAATCATGTGTTACGAAAGTAGTATTTTAATATAATATTTCGTTTTAAACAATTGCGGCTTGAAGCCAAAATCATGCCGCTTGGTAAATAAATAAGCAAGATTTACATCTAAGAATAAAAAAAAATAGATTTAATTTAACTATCTACTTTGAGGTCAGTGGTTCCGAACCCATGATAAGCTTTAGGTTCCAGCCAGATTGACTTTATTAGCGGAAAGGAGACGCTAAAATAATTCCGAAGGATGACACTTGCCAGTTGTCTACTATGTACTAATACTACTATTATAGCAAACTATAATAATTCTCATTTTCTTCTAAAAGATGTAAAAAATTGTAACTCTGCTACAAATAAACATCAAAAATGAAACATTACATCCTAACTATTTTGAATGTACCATTTTGAAGTCGGCGTCAAATTAATATAAATATAAAACGTACATAACTTAAAGTATCTCTATGTAAAAATGTCAAATAGGTTGGTACGTATTACTTTAATGCCAACTGCAATAAACGAAAATTTGGTTTGCGTTACTGCATTTTAGCAGCTACTTTTTTCTAAAAACCCTGGACACGCCAACATAGAAATTAGTCGTCTACATATATTTATTGACAAAATCAAAATGTTGCTTAAGAACAATAAAATAAATTAAGAGTCAAGGGTTTTGCTGTTACCATCATCATCATTTTTCCGCAAGCACAAAAGTTCGAGTAGAAGATCGGGAACACATAGTAATGCTCAGGTAACAGCTTCAAAATATTTAAGTTAGGCGCCATTTAAAGCAGGATATTGAGAAGGCAGCCACCATCTAGCTCCACCGACATCTCCTGGAAGTACAGAGCTAATATAGTATGTTTTCTAAGTAACTACTTGATCATGAGGTTATATACAAGATAGATTAAAGCAGGTTATTAACGTGGATACTGCTCTTCTTAAATAACTTAAATTTTATCTTTTTAAGACATGCCTGTCAAAAAAACACGAACAATAAGTTGCACTCATCTTTTCTTACGCGGAGATCACATAGAATAAATACCCAGCGAAAACGTATAGTTATATTCAGACAGTTTGCCTTAACAAATTATTTTTCACTGTCTCATTCAATCTATCCAGTTTTCCTTCCATAATACTCAAAACCCTGATAGCAGAAATGTTTTTCGAATATTTTAACGATATGGAGATTTAATCAAAGCCAAAAACATTTCATGTCAAAGTTTTTTTATGATTTGAATGAACTTTTTTTGAGTACCTAAAAAGGAATAATTTTTTGTATTAAAAATTATGTTTTATCTTGTATATATAAGCGGATTTTTTAGACCGGTCATAGAAAATGTTATATTAAGTTATTAAATATCCTCTCTGCCATCATCATCATCAAAATGTTGTTTTCATTTCTTGAAAACTCTAAGAGAATTTATATCACAGAATAATTTCGATTTCTCATTTCTGTTTGCGTAGCATCTAAAAAATATTGTTCTTATTGAAAATATAGTTCCTCTAGCAGAAAATTTGGCATAGAGTTAAGAAAAATATCCTTAATCCCTCATCTTTTTAATATTTATAAGGCTAAACTTGTTTGTGTCAAAATGTCGCAGTAAAATTCGGTGCTAGCAAAAGTATGTTCTAAAACATATTTTTGTTTCGACATGCTTTTGTCTGAGGTAACGTTTTAGCTTTAAGACGTTTAAATAATTATTGTCTTTTGGACTGTTTATATTACAGAATAATTTTTTATTAAACATAGGCCGATTCTTTACATAAAAAATCTTTCCACGACGTTTTTTTTTTTTGTTTTCAATTTCAAGAACGTGACTGGCAATTTACTAAGTGGCCGCCAATTGTGTGTTTATACTTGTATTATCACAAAACATACTGGGCGTCATTTTTGTACGCTTGGCAGTGACAGACTAATTAATACTATGTGCAATGATATAAATACAATTTAGGATGAAAGGTAACAATAATATACTTCTCTAACTTTATTTGTCTTGTAACTGGCAAGTCATTTTAATGACGGATAATTAAATATAATTTGCTATAGTTACTGCCAGAGAGAAACCATGCATTAGGCAACGTGAAAATTAAGAAATAATAATATTTTAACTTCTTGAAAACAGAAAAGAAAATGTTATTCTTTCCTTTCTAGAACCTTATACTATGAAGTTTGATTTTTTTCTGAAGAACAGAATTTTACGCAAAATAATAAAAATTATTTGTCGATATCAAAACACTAATTACTTAATTAATCTTAGTAAAGTTTCTTTGCTGATTCCTGTTAAAAAGCATTTTCTGTGCAATTAAGCAAACATAAAAATATCCGTTTTTCTTTTTTACTTCCCGTCTGTCCCTGTATACCGAAACATAAATTTATTTTATAAGGTAGCCATTATGTTTTGCTACCTTAGATTCATACCAAATTTAACCAGTTCATTCCTATGGAACACTTAATTTGTGTGCAAAATTCGAGGTAAATTGGATAATCAGTTTTTTAATAATATTTTTTAACTTTTCACTAGGCTGCCATTTTGTTCTGCCATATTGAATTTTCATCAACATATTACCAGGTCGTCACTGTACGACCATTAATTATTAAAATTTGAAGTTAATCTTTTAAGTAATGCCGCGTAATGACAGATACACAGACAGACCGACAGACAAATACACCTATAGACAGACCAACGGAATTGAGAAAACATTTTTTTCGGCATCTAGAGACCCTGAAATGTAAAGATGTGAAAAAATCTCGGAGGGTGATTTTTTCACGATTACAATACTTCCCTTTTACCAGTGAAGAAACAAGTATACATTATTAGACAAAAAACTTGCCTGTATAGAACTAGTATATTAATATCAAAAATGAAACCACAATATGTACTAAAATAAAGGGAACTTTACTTTATGTAGGTACTCGGTCCAGTATAAAACAGAAATAAACACAAAATTCGTTTTGAAACCCTTATATACCAAAGAGAGTATCTACTCCGATATTATGTCAAACATGATCACTAACTTATTTAATATTTTCATTAAAATTACATTCATTCAGTAAACGTGTGTTAGAATTTTACAAAATTTGGACAGGATCCATAAATTTGTTCTACTTTTTTGATCTATATTTATTTTTGTCATTTCTAAAAACATTCAAGGAAACATTTGCAAATGAACCTACAAAGTCCAACGGTCAAATTTTTTTTCAGCCCGTCGCATCGACAGGGATCAGTTTGAAAAACTGAAAATTTGTGTATTTTTTCTCGATTGTTTGCCATTTCTGGACTTAGGTCAAAAACAACTAAATCTGAAATCAGCCTTAAACCGATCGGGTTAATATTTATTGTACCAGTTTCTACAAGGAGCTTTTTAATTTATGCGTATCATAATGAATTCTAAAAATATTGATTTCTTTCTCTTAGGCAAAAGGATGTACTATTTTTCAGATAAACTTGGTAGCTAAGACTCGCAGGATACTGATGAATCTTGATCCCTACTCATGAAATCCGATCTAGGCATTTAGCCTGTAGATGGTAACAGAGGACGGATAAATACATGCATACATTCATGGCTGTGCATGCGCAGTCGGGTAGTTAATGAGAGATGAATTTTTGCCTTCTCATTAGGGGGATAAATTATCGAAGTAAAATCCTGAGCGTACAGAAGGTGTAAATAAATCTATAGATATTTATGAGGGATCAGTGTACATTTGAAGCGAAATATTTTACCATTTTGGAACTAACAAAACTCTGAAGAAAATAAGAGGAAACTCGGATCTGAATTAAGGAATTTAAGCCTCTAATAAGTGCAAAATTGTCTTAAATACTGCTAATCTAATAACACAAAAGTTTTGATTATGGGAAAAATATTATACTTAACAATAGCCCTAATTGTTTTAAACAAAAATTCTAAGAAGAAGAACTAATTGCATCTGGCCATTCTGGCTTTCGAAATATGGAGTACAGAGATAAAACTATTTTAGAATATATTTTGAGTAAAAGGATTTGGATAATATCCTTATCTTAAAGTTGACGTTTTAAGTTTAAAATATACACCCGTTTTCAATAAAGAGATAAATTTAGACCATGTCTAACTGAACAGTTATGGGTTTAATATAACATTTGCAATAATGGAATACATATGTTTTCGAAATTTTACAATTACAAAATGACAGTGGCATTAGCAAAACAAAACTGGTGAACTAAAAGTTTTATTTGTTCTGACAACTAGATAGGTCTAACTCTTAAACCTTACTGAATCCGCAAAAGAATTTACTGATATAATGGCGTTAAACGTTTTTCTAGGAAGTAAAGGTTGACAAAAAATAACCGTATGGGTGGCCCTAAGTCGCATAGCTACTTATACTGTCCCAAAAGTAACAATATATATTAAAATCTGAAGTGTTTTATGAAAGTGCATATCGTTTTGAGCTGATTGATGTATAGTTTAAGAGCTTTATCATGATCTGATTTTGCATAAAGATTTTTGAGTTAAACTGCGTGCTGTCTCTGACATGAACAGAGGCGAGTTGTACTTTTACCACGGGAATTATTCAGCATTAGACATTTTTTTCGTACCAAAGGGTCTTTGAAAAGTTGTTTTTGTTTTTTTATTTTGAAAAAAATAGGTGATAAACTCGCTTGCATTTAAGTTGCGATATAAAATATTTGTAAATTGTGAACCCAAAGCACATAGGTCACCATATGAGTAAGACCTAACGAATCAAGAGGAGGTAAAAGATGATAAAAACCATTATTATTCAAATATCTAATACGACATTGTGTTTACGTATTCTTATGATGCCCAAAAATGATGAAGGATTACGATTTGTCGTAGATTCCAGAAAAGGTAATTATGTTTGGAAGACTTTATAGGACGAATACGCCTTAAGTAATGTTTCACTTAAAACTCTAAACGCCGTTTTCTCGGGAAATAACGGGAATATCAAAATTTGACAAAAAGCGTTAATTTGATGTCAAATATAATTTACGCCTAAAATAAAAAAAGATGCCGTCACCACTCTAGGCTTTGCGACGCCGAAAAATAAAAACAAAACAATTGCAAGAACTTTTTATAAATAAGTCTTTTTCTAAGACATATTTATTATATGCTCCCAATTGATTACTCTACTGGTTACTGAAATACACAGGCTCTTTCTTTCACTTAAATTCCTAACCTCAATTTCTTGCAACTTAACAGGGGATAACAAGATTTGGTAAAAAGGAAACTTTTGGTAAAAAGAAAACTATTAGCAACTTGCAATTATTAAAAGCTAAAACAAAGCTGACGCCGACATCAGTATAGACGTCATGGCGGCAAAAAAGAAGCAAAACAAATTGATTACTATATTGGTTTTTGAGCAATAACAGCATTTTAGTAGAATAACGATTTTTTCCAATGACTTGTTTTAGAACATATTTTTCGAAAATAATAATAATTTTCTACTTTTGATCTCTTGTGTTAAATTTTTATATATTAAATAAGTAAAAAAAAATTCTTTAATATTAGAAAAAAATTACCGAAACAATGAAAGAAATCATTATTCTACTAAAAGACGCTGTATGTAAGAAACCAATATAGCAAAAAGTCTTAGAAATAGAGCTAAAATTAAGACTTATGCCCCTGTATTTACTAAAAAGGTTTAATAGTTGGACCAGATCTAATTGCCATGAGAACTAAAACTTTTACTTATCTCTCTGTCATTTTGTAATTGTGTCATTTAGAAGCAATATTTATTTAACTGTAACATGTCATTTTAAACCTATAACTGTCAAGTTAGGCCTGGTCTAAATTTAATACTTTTTAGTGAATAAAGGTCTTAAAGTTTCTACAACTTTTAACTTGGGCATCGCGATACTCCTGCAAATATTTTATCTTTTCTTGTCATCGCGATGCCTATAGTGGTAAAGGCGACATATAATAAATAATAAAAATGACGTTTGGATTTTTAAGTGGAACGCAATGTATATCAACTATTTTGGACACACTATAAGGAGCTAAATATATGTCTTGGTGGCATATACAAATTTCCCGACAAGTAGAACTAAAACAATGAAGAAAGAATTTTGTATTCACTATACCTGGGCGAAGGTCCACTGAAAGAAAAAATCAGTTAAAATAGCAAAAAAAAAGTTAAAGTAACTATACAGTGTGTTTAGTATAGACACAGGCGAACTTATAGTTATTGTTGCAGAATCAATATAGTTAAATAATTATTGCTAATTTAACTATATTTGCAATTGTTAATTTTAAAATATTTCTTTTATTTATTTTAACGATAAGTATTTCATCACAATCAAACATATCCAGGTGTTTAACTTACTTGATGAATATCGTTACTTTTATTATTTAAATGGTTATATGGACAATGTTTTATAGTTATACTTACTAATCGAATATAGTTAGTTTTACAATCCGTATGGTTCATTACACAATATTGATTTGTTATTTTGAAGATATGAACGTAGTTATAACAGCAATAACAGGTTGTTGTTGTCTTACTTTGAACCATACAGAGTATACAGAGTTCATTCCAAAATAATGTTTGCTATTTTCACAATATCAGGTTGTTAAACTTACTATGTAAATATTTATTCTGTAAATTATTAATAATATAATACTAACATAATAATAAACCGGTATGTTAAACTTACTTGGTTAGATAATTGATAATTTCCATTTTTTGAAACTTCCAGGATCAGTGTGCCTTGTTAAAATTTCTTTATCATTCAAATTTGGTTTGACATTAAATTATAAACTTGTTGAGGAAAGGTCCCTTTAAATGTTAGCATCACTTTTAGAAATAACCATCGTATGTTATTATAATAAGATTCTATTGTAGAAAATTTGCCTTACTAGAAACAGTTAGCTAATAGTAAATACACACATCCACACAAACAATAAAGTAGTTTTTCTATATGTCATATTTTTAATTTGATAATGCCAGGTGTGTTTTATGTAATGAAGAATTTGACTTTGAATTATAAAGTTTTCATATGGATATTAAAACATATTATACACAATTGTATAACAAATATATTTATTTGAAAAAAATTAGCTCTGACAAACGTATTTTTGACAGTAACTATAAGTGGCATGGAACAAAATTATATCTTAAGTTGTTAATAACAAAAAAATGTATCTAGTATAAACTACAAATTAGAAACAAGTTTAAAACAGTAAACTGACAAACGTATTCATGACAGTAACTGTAAGTGGTACGGAATAACACATTTATAATTCTTAATAACCTCAAAACTAGAAAAATATTATATAGTATAAACTTCAAATTAAAAACAAGTTATTCCCCACTGCTGCAGCAACTTTCTCTAATTTGTAAATATTTAAAAAGAGGAAACTCTAACTAAACCCAGAAATAGAAAAATTCATTAATGTTTGAGTAATGAACTACTTTTTAGGGTGCAGACTAAAGTAATCATGGACATTTTTATGACAAGAACAAACAAAAATATATTTTTGTAATTAGTTAGTTAATTTTATATAGGCTAACGGTCCACTATACAATTAATACTTTAGAAAAATATATATCCAACCAGATTTAAATTGCAAAAAAAAGTTTTTTATCAAAAATATCGGTAAATGTAATAAAGGTTCATATAAATTAACTATTTCATTCGTTTTTTTCCGTAACTTTAGTAATAACCTTTTCCATAATGCTAACCCTGTTCATGTTCTTGAATTGAAATTAATAACTACCTAATTTTATTCTTAAAACTGACACACCACAGCTCGATGAAATGATGGAAAAAAACTAAAATGTAAAGTATAAAAACTAAATTTGGATAATCTACACTACCTACCTTGCAGAAAAAGACAAATTACCTAATTTGTGTAAAAAAGAAATCAAGCCCTTGGCCTGGATCCCGCCAAAAACCAAAAAAAGTTCGGTTAAATTTGCAAACTTTTCTCTTCTAAAAATGTCAAATGTCAATGTAAACAGATAGTCGTTAATTGGAATCGGTCAAGTTTTAGTAACTATTAATCCTCAGCCGTAAAAGATATTAATAAATTAACTAACTAACTCATCCTTATTACTACTTGACTAAAATCTAAAACTAAAGAAAGAAAAGGAAAAAGCTACATGAACCCACCTTAACATTTTATGTTTAATAGGTTTAGGTATTTGATTTTTATAGGGCAAATATCAAAGTCGACCGACATTATTTTTTATGTCACTCTCTTTGCAATATTATTATTCACTGATCAATGACTTTTGAAACAACAGAATTTATTCTATTATTTTCGCATCAAAAATTGGATAAGAACCCTATGAAAAAGCATACCTAATTTAGAACAGCATATAAAACAATACTTATTACTTACCCCCGAATGTTATACAGGTGTCTAAGGTTCCATTCATCTAATATTTGCTTAACTTCCTGCATTCCCACACAATGAGCAAAGAAAAAAGTTTATGATATTGTGTACAATGTACATTGTACGACACACACAATAAAATTGCGGATTGTGGAAATCTACAAAGGTTGGAAGTAGGTTATGTAGACACGCCGAGGATACGCCTGTAACAAGCAAGAGGCAACTGCTGGAAACGCGCATCGGAACTTTACGATTGACGCGACATCCACACAAAGACGTGGCAGCACTGAACCGCGAAATTCAAAAATTCTAGTTGGCCGTGTCAAAATCATTCGGTTAATTTAACTAAAATCACATAGCAAAATATAACGACAACAACTACTGTCAAGAATGGAGGTTATTATGACAATATTAAATTACAACTATGACACAAATATATCGTAAAATATATTTTAACTATCTTGTTAGTGATTCTAAACATAATTAATTGGTACATTAACAATTATATTTTAATAATATTAATATTGTTATCGTGATTATTTAATAAATAGTAAAATTGTAAGTTTCACTGGAAAAAAAATGTTAAATTAACCATATTTTCTATAACAAATGCGTATTGTTAGAATTTACTATATTAATTTTTTCAGTGCCGCTTTAAGGACCAGGCACTACTTACATTGAAACCCGGTTTGGAACAAATCTCCTATTTCTTTGTATGCAATGGACTATGAGCCCCTATGAATTTTTACAAAAAAATAGGGGCATCGATCGGACAGTTTTCGAGCTGTGGCGGCACAAATGGGCAATTTTAAGGTATCAGAAAATATTACAAATGAAAAGAAATCGGATAATTTCTAAATAACAAAACTTAATCTTTAAACTGCTTAAGGAAAACTGTAAGTTCACATACAGAGTGTTGATTTTTTGTGGCCTTATTTTTGGCCCGGTGTTACACGTAGTTGACTTACCTTTATATCGTTTTAATACTGAACGAAATAATATCAGTAAATTACCATATATTATAGTACTTGAAAAGAACTTTATAATATGTGTTGAAGAGACGTAACTGAATGGAATTTAAAGTATTCGTAACAAGTTAGCAAAAAGAAGAACAGAGCATAAATTAAAGTCTTAATCAAGTGATGTCTTTGACTGCTGAAGAAAACTCCTCTAACGAAAATAGCCAAAAAAAGGTCACCAAATCATTGGTTTTGGAGATAGAGGGCGCTAAGTTTTTCTTTAATATATAATATTAGTAATGATTTATGATAATAATAATAATAATAATAATAACAAACGTATATCGTCTTTTATTTGTAGAAATTTACCAAAGTTAAAAACTATATCAAAACGTAAAAAAAAAATTAAAAATAGCCAAATGGAGCCAATATTCAGCTTTTAATAGCTAACTATTATACCTACCTATATACATTTTTTAATTTTCTAAAGATGTTTTAAAATTTAAAAATATAAATAAAAAATGTAATAGTTGTTAACTAGGCATAGCGAGGTATATTAGATATAGTTATTACTTTTAAATTTAGTTGAATATGGAACGGTATCTCCCTAGAATATTTATAGTTCAATTTATAGCAAAAAGAGTAATTTGTATTTTTTGCAAATATTTACAGGTTTGACATTAATAGCAAATTGAAATGAAGTATGCCAAAATTTTAAGCTTCCACTATTTTAAAAAGAGCATTTTTTTCTAAAAGGTACAAAAAGATATCTCCTGCACGGTATAAATTTAAATATAATGTTTGTATGATAACACGACAAGTTATGTTTAACTAATACCTATAAAATCTTGTTTGTATACCCCTGATTTTGTGTACTTCTGTTACATTATTTTTTTGTCATATTAATGACAGAAATTTCTTCGAGCTGTAGATGGCATTGATTCACATCCTGTATTAAACTGTGTTCTTGTTTTGCTTAATTAAGTAGGAATATTTTAAATTTAATCTAGTAACTATTAAAATATCAACAGGCACCAAACGCTTGGTTTTAAAATGATGTATGAATTTTCTTTATGTTGTTCCCATCTTAAATTGCTTTAAATAAGTTCCTGTCTTACGAAGAAAAAACCTCTCCATCATTTTTTTTAATTAATCTTCTTTACAAACTTTCATAATTAATCATCAATTGAACCCGTCAACTTAGCAACGCTTTTCTCTCCAGTCGAACAACAAATGGCGCTTTCTTATTCGATTACCCGCTTTATTTCCTCGACCAGGGCATAAAATGTATGATAAATTGTTAAGTCTCATCATAATACATTACCACAAGAAAAGCAAAAGTTTGACATGGGGATTAAAAAATGACGAAATTGGCTGAACAGCAAAGTTACCCGCCTAAAAAACAATGATGCATACAACTGCAGGGCGAGCAGTTTAAAATACAAATATAACAAGGGAAGAATCAGGGAAATTTAAAATAATTAAACTTTAATTAAATCAAGTCAAATATATTAAGTAGAAAAAGTTTAAAATATTATTTAAAAGATGAAAAGAAAAGAAATTTTTGTTGTAATTACCTATTGCTAAATTCTTAAATTATAACGTATACTAAATAAATGATACTGCGTACAAACTAAGTACGTGCCTAACCTAAAATCATATAATTTCACACTAACGCAAGCGATAGAATAAATTTAAAAATTATAAAATTTAAATGAGACTTATTTGAACTAAAAATTTGCTATCTACTTAAGGTATCAGAAAATAATACGAAGTTTTGTTTCAAGAAAATTGAAATTTTTACTAACATTATGGGGACATTAATATAAATCAGTTCTTCGAACCTCCTGAATGTAAAACACAGTCATTGGACACCAATTTAAATTCTAAACAAGTTAATAATTTATTATCTAAAATCATAGTTACACAGTCTGATACCGAAGCTATATAATCGGAACTCCCTGTAATAGCCTATATTTAAGCCGATATTGCTGCTATATCGTTGTAAAAAAAATTAGTTGTACTTTTTATCAAGAAAACTTAACTCTCGATGAACCTTTTGTTGTAGAGGATTCTTATAATTTAATTAATTCCTTAAGTCGAGCATATATTATATTTATAAAAAGCTAATTGATGAATTTGAAGATACATTTTTGGATTATTACAAATCCTTTGTTTGTGAGTTTTTAAGTTATTTCAATAAAAATACACTTTTAACTCTTTTTGAAAGTTGTAAAAGCCACCTAAAAATTAATGTTTCAAAAATCCTTTTTAGTAGCATTTCAAATACATTTATTATTAATTATTGCTCTAAACATAATCATAATTCATTAAATAAAAACAAAAAATGGAAACTACAGACTTTTAATAAATAGGTAGTTACGAAAATAAAAACCTAGCAAGTTTCGCTAGGAAGTATCATCAAAACAATCTTTTTCAGAATTTAGCAAATAACAACCTATTATATTCTTGATCATATAGACTCACCACAGCATAGGCATATACCACTTACCCAAGCTTGGAACCATACCCGATTTTGACAAGTTAAAATAATAAGCTATTGTATTTTTGATCATAAGGACTCACCACAGGCCTATACCACTTACCTGGACTTGAAACCTTACCCGATTTTGACAAATAACGCGGCCTTGACAATTTACCAATTGGCTAAAATAGGATAATTAGTAAGCAAAAAATCATCCCGACATCTGTTTGAAATTTTACGGTAGATCCGGGCAAACGTTGTCGGATAAGAACACGGAGGGGTTTAGTGGGTAGGGGCTTTACACTGTTCTGGAGTGCCTTGTGCGTTATAGTTCGTGCGTAAATGCATTCCTCGTCGTGTAACAAAAAAAAAACGAGTAATCGCTTAAGAGTCGCCTTTGGCATTTTAATTCTATAGCAAAACCGAATAAATTTGACAGATTCAAAAACTCATAAAATAAACCCTATAAATTGATGTTTATTTGCTAAAATTGAAAAAAAAAAACGCTCTTTTAAGTATGTCCCTATAAATAACCTGTACCTTCTAATGAAGGTATTGAAATAACATGGGCCTAAATTTTATGACGTCACTCTTAAGCGTGTAGGTCTCGTTGTTTAGTAGGTATTGGTATGTCCCGTGCCTACTTTCCTAATAAAGATGCTAAGTGCCACGCGGTAGTGTGCCTCTAACGACAAGCTAGCCGTCGGCGCCATTTTATTTTATTAGTGTTGTGTTGTTTAAACTATCGAATACTGGTAGCGACATTTATGGAACCGTCTTTGACTCTCGTTACAAACTCATCATTACAAGATAATTCGCCGCCATTAATGCACGTTTTTCCTCCGTACCACGTGTTTTGCGATTCTTTTAATTTCGATTTAGTTTTTCTGAATAGTTCGTAAGGGTGTGTGTGTGGTAAACTTTAGAAATCTAGCCAGTGCTGTTATTTTTATTAAAACAAGTAAGTTTTACCTTATTTATATCGCTATTGCAAACATCAAATCCAAATACATCGGAATGTTAAACATGTGATTTTAAAAAATAACTGACGGTTTCCTAAATTGAACCACCACAGTGTTGCCTAATTTGTACTGGTCCAATTTAGGAAACTCGAATTATCTCTTCAGTTTATGTATTTAAGTGTGGGAATTCGTGTCAATATGTAGTGTTTCAATTTCTCATAATGAAAAATACATTTTTAATATTATACAGTTAGTTACTAATGAGTGGTCCAATATAGGCAACCTTTGTTACAGAATGCCTTGCAATAATAATGGAAAAGGCACACAATATGGTAAATGGAGTGAAGAGGATATGGCTAAAGCCTTAGAGACTTACAAAGGCAAAAAATATGGCCTAAATGAAATATGCCGCATGTACAGTGTCCCAAAAGCGACGTTCAAACGGCATTTGAACTCAAAAAATAAAATTGCTAACCAAGGGCGTAAAATCTTTGGAAGAACCACCGTTTTTACACCGGATTTTGAGGAGAGGTTGGCGGAACATATCCTTAACCTGGAGAAGATGTTTATGGAGTCACCATAAAAGATGTCCGCAATGAACTGGCAGAGCAAAATAATATCAAACACAATTTTAATAGAGGCAACCGGAATCTACTTCAATAGCTCGGTGCAAGGGATTTAATAGAGAAAATGTAGCCCAGTTCTTCGACCTTCTTGAAAAAATTGTCGATGAATGCCAGCTTAATGCGACAAGAATATTCAATGTAGACGAGTCTGGCTTTTCAACTGTGAAGAAGTGTCAGAAAATATTAGCCCTGAAGGGCAAGCGCCAAGTAGGTTCGGTTGTATACCACGATGGTTGTATGTGCCAGTGCAGCCGGTCAATTTGTTGCACCGATGATAATATTCAAGCGAAAAAGGGCTAATCCAGATCTTAAAGTTGGAGCACCTCCTGACTGTCTGGTAGAGATATCTGACACCAGAAACATCAATAAAGAATTGTTTGTTACCTGGCTCCAATCTTTCATTGATGCCGTGAAACCAACAATGACTAATAAAGTATTGATTGTTTTAGATGGTCACAGTATGCACTCTAAAAATCTCGAGGCAATAGAGTTGGCAAGAAATAATGAAGTAATAATATTACAGCTTCCGGGGCATACCACCCATCGGCTTCAACCCCTTGACGTGGCGGTATTTAAGCCATTGGAGCGCTACTACACCGAAGAAAATGAGAAATGGCTAAGAACTAATCCGGGATTGACAGTTTCTCAATACCAAGTTGCTCAACTTCTTGAAAAAGCTTATGCAAGGGCTGCTGTATTGGCAAATGCTATGAATGGATTCAAGAAAACAGGCATTTGGCCGGTAGACCGTAATGTTTTCGGCGATGTTGATTTCGCACCTTCCGATGTACTTATCCCGAAAACAAGTGTGGACACAGCTAAACATGATAACAGTGGAAGTAGTTCTGACTCCAGTGATGAACATGTGCCCTTGATTCGTTAGAGTAAAGGACCAGCTGCGACAAAAAAAATAAACCTCCTTGATCAAGGAGCTTCAACATCAACCTCAACATCAGCTAAGGAACTAATAGCAACTACATCAGCTGAAATTAATTCATCCACAATATCATCCACAGCTAATGAAGTAGATTCTATCGAACAAATATTAAGAAGTCCCCTTGTTGATCACAAGAAGGTGAAATCATCTGGAAGTATTCAAAAAGCCCAAATTATCACATCCACACCCTATAAAGATGACCTTGAGGTTAAACAGACACCGTGAAATATGTCAAAAAACAAATCTGTCAAGCGCAAAGTTAAGTTTGAATCAGATACTTCTACTTCTAAGAAAAAAAATATTAAAGACAAAGAATGGTACTGCAAACTCTGCACTGAAAGCATTGTTGAAGACATGATTCAGTGCCTAAAATGCAGAGATTGGGTACACGAATCATGTGCAAACGTATTGTCAAGAGAGAAATTTCTCTGCGATATTTGTTTTTAGTTCTAAGGAAAAATTGTTTCTATTTTAGTTTTACTATTTCAGTTGTGTTATAGTTCTTGCTTACTAGCATTGGTTAAGGTACCAAATAATATAATCACTGTCACTAGCATCTAAAAATACCAGTTTTTTTTTGAAAGATTTTACGTTTAGTTGTTCTTTGCTGGTGTTCTTTACTTTTGTTCTTCATTTTATTTTTTTATTGTGTTATTTTTATTTGTTTATGGCAGGATTTGTCTTTTCTATATTATTTCAATATATTTTCGTTTTTTTGAAATTTGGTTTTCAAATAAAGCTTATTTTCTCTTGTTCAACTAAAATTGTATTTCATTTAACGTAACTGAAATAGATGGCCAATATAGGAAGCCACTGGTTCAATTTAGGAAACCAGTTTCCTATAATGGACCAGTTGCAAGGGTTTCGGATTATATTTTTCTACCAAAAACTATTGGATAAAAAATTCTGAAAAAATACTGAAAGTGGGACACATATCAAAGTATTTTGTGTATAAACTTGAAAATGTTGTGATTTGTTTTCTTGAAGTTAGAGCATAAAAACCTAAAACTGGTCCAATATAGGCAACCTTCCCCTACTATAAGAGAAATGGATGCCGAGAACCAAAGTGGAAATAAAAACAAGAAATATCGGAAGGGAATTAAATTTAGAGAACAACAGAAACGCAAAGTATCTGTAAAAGCGACCGGTACCTGAGGTAAGAGATAGTATTTGTAGGTTAGACAAATGATTTACTGTTTTGAGGTTTTTTTAGCGTATCTGCAAATGTTATAACGCTGGGTGTAAAAAACTAACTACTGAACAAAAGAGTAAACTGTTTGATAGCTTTTATGCTCATGATCTTAAAGGATAGGGAACATTTTGTATGTCCCATATACATCTTGCGGAAATTAAAAGAAGGCGTCATGGCCAATATACTGATCCACAGGAAAGTAGAAGACAGGCTTCGGTTTTTTATACTTTACCGGACGGGTTAGGGACTATTCTAAATGTATGTAAAAAACGTTTATGGATACGCTTTCACTGAAAACCAAAAAACTAGAGGTTTCAGTAACGAAAAAAAAACTTGATTTTACTTATATGAATAAGCGTGGAAGGCACGGGAAACTTATAAAAAAGTGTATAGTAGGGAAGATCGGGAACGAGTCATAAATCATAAAGAATCTATACCAAAAGACGAGAGCCACTACTCTCGTGCAAAAAGTTCTAAATTTTATCTGAGTCCCGACCTAAACTACTCTAAAATAGGAATGTGCTTCATCTCAACTGCCAGAGAGTGACACTTGCATAATAACAATCGATTTAGAGAAAGTCTTATTTGTTCCAACCTGAACCCATTCAGACATGTATTACATGAGTTAACTGTCTGGTTACAACTTTAGTGTACATATTGCTGATACCAATGAAGCCTAAATGTGTATTTTGAACGAAGTAGAAGGATCTAGAGGATCTAATAAAATTATGCCACGTAGTTAAAATGGAACGTTGGAACTTTTTTAATTTGCAAGGTGCAGCAGATGCTCTTACATACAAAACTATCCATATCAAAGCTCTCCCAAATAAAATTAACACATATTTGCTCGGGATATGTATACACTAGCAAGTCTTTTAATGATTTCGAGCGTTAGGAAAAGGTCAAAATTCTAAAGAAGAATGAAAGAATGTATCTGATACACAGACAGACACAATAAAATCTACTTATATAAGTTTATTAGACTCAACACCACAGATAAATGAGAAAAAAAAACAAAGCTTACGAGCTATGATCCCATATCTGCCTTTGCCAAAACATAAAAAATTTTACAAAGGAATCTTAGCGCAGTAGCTGGTACATACCACCATGGAAAAACTAAATGGTACTTACACCCTTGTCACATTATTAACTTAAATTAAATACAATATTTTGACAAAAAGGAGACTGAAAATCAATTAAGAGAAGATCCTATTAAGTTTGACCATAACCACACATTCAAACAAATTACAATAAATCAAAAACAAAACCCAAGAAAGACATCAAGGTGCTTATCCGAATTTTATATTCTTTTTTAAACGTCACTAACGATAGTGATTTTAAATTCTCGGGTATCCTATTGCAAATAGCATACATTTTGTAGGAAAAAGATCTTTTATAAAACGTCGTACAATGAGGTGAGGGAGATATGTAGCCGCGATGTCGCAAATTGAAGAAATGTACATCTGTTCTATATCGAATTTTATTAGTAAGATACGAGGAGCGACCACTTAGAATTATGTTGTGAAACAAGACAGCGGAGTGAAGCTTTCGTCGATCTTCCATACATAGCAAATTTTTTTCCGTTAACTTATAGCAGACAGGTCGCCTTCGACGAATTCCATAAACAAATCTCAAACATGATTTTTGCACAGGCTGAATCCTATCTTTGTCTACTTTATCCAGGCATGGGCCGTAAACAATATCAGAAAAATTAAAATGGCTAAGTACTAGTGGGTGCCAATTTTATTTTTTGTGTTTTTGATAAAAGATTCGCATAAGCAAGCTAAATACATTTATTTACGAGTGGTTAGAATCTTAAAGAAGTATCAAACATTAATCCCAAACTTCGACAAGAGTCAGAATGAGAAATTTCGTTTGTCCCAATTTTCAGTTTTATACTAGGATATAATTATTGCCGATTCTTTTTAAATAATAAAAATGTTGATTTCGATGGGTTTATTAAAAGCTGGTGTTTATCAGAAAATTCAACTTATTGTTTTAAATCATAATTTAGTCTTTCTTCAGCTACACGGACTTCACTTAGAAAAAATGATATTTACAATTGTGTATCGTCCGCATAAAGGTAACTCTTGCAAAAGGTGAGACAGCTGGTTATTTTGCTGGTATAAATAGTGAATAAAAGTGGCCCAAGTATTGATCCCTGGGGCATTCCACAAAGCTGAGGTGATACGGACGATACACCTTTGTATGTTTCAACATATTGCAGCCTGTTGCTTAAGTAATTACTCATCATAGCAATAGCATCTTGATCAAATCCTATATAGTGTAGTATAGAGAGGAGCAGCTCGTGATTTAATCTAATCTATCAAATGCTTTACTATAATCTAACAGTAATAAGCAGTCGTTTTACCCCTATCGGTTGCTTCGATAATATCATCCGTAACACCTAGAAGTGCCGTAGTGCAGCTAAATCCAGGTCTAAACCCCGACTAATCTGTAGGTAATATATTATACTTATTCAGATGTTTCCTTATTTGAATGTTTTCCTTATTTGAATTTTTCAATATTTTCGATAACATCGGCAGAATGCTTATGGGCCTTAAATCATTGTAGTGTTCCGCATTTTGTTTTTTAAGAAGAGGAAATATTTTTGATATTTTCCAATAATCTGGAAACGTGTGTGTGAAATGTATTTTAATTTTATTAATAAACGTTATATTCAAACATCAAAGTTTTTTATTTAAATTTTTTTAATAAAACGGTTTTTTGTCTCGAAATTTTTCTTTTTGGCACTTAGCCTCTTATTTAAATCCACTGTTCAATTGTTGCCAGGTTAAAACTTCTTGATACAGAAGTTCGGTAGAGTATCTGGCCTCTTTTTTATAAATTACTTGAAGGAGATATCTTTGAGTTACATTTAAGATATTTAGTGTTGTATTAAATGCCCCTCCCCATATTGACAGACCGTATCTAATAACTTATTCAACTAGTATGATAAATAATAATTTGAGGATATTGATTGGCATGCTATTTCTGATTCCATAGAATTTATAAATTAGTTTACGAAGTTTCTAATTTGTACTATGTGTTTATCCCACCTAATGTTCTGATCAATTACAATGCCGAGATATCTGATATATCTGATATACATTCAGTTTTATTCAGAAAATCAATGCAGTGGCATGGTGTCTCATTTTATAAACACTGAGGTGTATGCATTTTTACCCTATTTGCATCAAATTTGTGGGAGTCAAAGATACTGAAACTTACTTAAATCTTTTTGGTGTCATGTTTCAGCTGCTAGCATAGAAATTGAAAATCATTTTATAGGGGAATGGTTAATTATTATTATTATTAAAGTTATACATTCTCTTATTTTTAATACACTTTAATTACTAGATTAGTACAGTACACTTTTTGTTTAGCTTCACTTATTTTGCTTGTATAACGATAACAAAATAGTCTAAGGTCGCGTAATTTTAATTTCAATGTCATCGAGATTATTGACTTCGCATATGTATTGTTTATGTCCTTATTGTTAAGGTCACCAGGATTTATTAACCTCTTTACGGCAATGTTATGTCCAAACGAATGTTATATTTACAATTTAGGTATTTGCATTGACCTATGAAAAAATATGATTTTTTTCGATTAATATTTCGTTTATCCGTTTGTTTTTTTAAGGTAAATTTCGCATTGTCTATAAAATTGTGACAATTTTCCTGCGGCAATAAAGCATACTTTTGTTTGTTTGTTTGACATAAAATTTTTTTTTCCATATTAATTGGTTTTTACTCAACCATTTGCGTACCTTCGCAAATTCGGATATGATGTGTTCTATTGTAGCATTTCAGGTATCCCCCGTACAAGCAGAAAAGTGTCATCCGCATACGGGCCCAGTTTGCTGGACGTAGTGGGGCAAAGGAGGTTATTAAAATATAAAAAAAAACAGGAGTGGTCCGATTACGGTTCCTTGCGGAACACCACATTGTACTATTTCAAAACTAGTGTATTCTATCCTTACGCACTGTTTCCAATCCTCAAGATAACTCCTTAGTAACTTATGGCATAATCCTCTTATTCCGTAGTTGCTTAGCTTGCAGTAAGATATCGAAGGCTTGGATTCTATCCCTTATTCTATCCCTTACACAAACTTCCAATAGTTTTGCGATATTCATAATTAGAGATATTGGCCGGTAATTGCCCGGTAAATAAGTCTCTTTATCTTTATGAATAAGTATATATAAACAGTTAAAAAGTTGTTTTAGATGCATAGCAATCTGATTTCGTATTTCCTTTAGCGTTTTACAAGTAATTTGGTCTAATCCAGTTGCAGAGTTATTTTTAAATCCGTTTATATTTTTTTTTACCTCCTCCTGAGATATTGTCATCAAAAATATACTGGGATAATTTATTTGGTTGTTATTATATTTTTTCTCAGAAGGGAGTTTGTCTGCCATTGTTTTACCAATATTTATGATGTATTTATTAAATATGTCTGCAACTATTTTTTTATTTTGTCGTAAATCATTGTTATCATTTTTAGCGAGAGATTTTGGTTATTTTGGGTAGTACTTTTACACTATCCTCGTTTATTATTTGCAACATTTTTTTGGGATTTTGCTTGGTTTCCTCAAATCTATTTTTGAAGTAGTTTGCTTCAATTTCTTTTATTAAATTATTTAGAATATTTCTATAATTTTTATATTCACTTATAAGTGCTTTATTATTTTTATTTTTTAGAATTTTCTCTCTAATATGTGCCTATCTTTGATAGATTTTACTAGGCCAGAAGTTATCCAAAACTTTAGTTTTTTAGTCTTTGCAAATATTGTACTTTTTTCATGTGCAGATTTAATGATGTCGTTTAATCTATTACAAAAAAATCCATATGCAGATTCGCTTTGGTTTTTATCATATGCATCATCCATCGAGTTTTCTCTAATATTTGCCTTAATTTATTATAGTTGAGAGGCATGTAGAATCTTTTTTTTGTTTTTGTAATTTTTATTTATTCTAATAAGTGATTGTATTTTAGAACAATTGGAAGATGATCTGTTATATCAGATGTAATAATATAAGGAGTACACCGAAATGTATCAGTTATTTTCTGGTAACAGTAAAAAAAAATGGTCGATACAAGATTTACATTCTGTTGTTATCTTAACTAGGTTTATTTATATAACTTAAAAACCTATTTTTAGTCAGAGTATTTCAAAATCATTTACAGCTCCATTCTGACCCATTCAATTTATATTAATGATTCCACCAAAAATACACACCGCATTGTTGTTTATAATTAATAGTATTTCGTTAAAGTCAGTAAGAAAGATTATAGTGGTCTATACAGCTCAAAATTTCATGATATTTAAAGTTATATAGTTATATATAAGTTATACCTTATATTTTCAAAACTATCAATAACCTTCTTGGCCAAAACAAGTACATCATCATTTTAGTTGAAATTTCTGTTTGAATAAAAAGTGTTATAATTTGAAAATATTTTCTAGCGCTTCGTATGTTCATATGTAAAATATTTATTAAATAATTTTCATTGGAACGCAACTCAGTTGGATAAATATTTAAGGTTTCAATGTTAGCGAGCGAATGCAATTCTGTATAAAAATCAATCGTATTCATTTTTCATGCATACCTAAAACAATATTATAATACATCAATCCCAGGACAGTAAAATAAAGTTTATATTGAAATCTTAATAAGTATGTTAAAAAATATATCTCACTCCACGCATATGGATGTGAAAAAATCAAAATTATATAAAAAATAAGCAATCCCTAAAAAGTACATAATTTATCAGAGTTAATATATCGATAAACCTACCAATATTTTAGAATCAAATCAAAACTGCAATCTACAATTGTACAATATAACATAGTATTGTACATTATATTAAATAGATACTGATTATAAACAGTCTTTTTAAAAATATGTGTAAAGAAATGAAAATAACAAAATTTTAAAATGTCATTTATTGTTTATTTTTAACAACATACATTTATTTCAATATCAAAAATAATACGAAGACATTCTTACATAAGTCACCGAATTATGAAAATATAAGTGCCATGCAAAATTAGGAAAGTAAATTTAGGCCTGGAAAATAATACAAATAATAATGTTTTTTTATAACGCTTATGAGCAAATAACTGTGTGAAGTGTTTAAGGGCATTTGAATAATGTTACTTAAAATAATTGGGGAAAATATATAAACCTTTGCCTAAAGTGCCGAAAATATATTCTTTCCTACTAGATTAAAATGGGTTGGCCCTATACAAAATGCTATATTTTTAAGTATTAGATCAAAACTTTATCTTTTGAAATATGTCCGGTGAAAAAGCGTTAACTAGTTTCCGCGAAAAACTAAAAAAAAAGCTTTTTACAAATGTAAGTTACTTATGTATTTTGCAACCGTGCCTTCATTTGTTAACGAGTTTTGACTATTTATTTAAGCCTGAGGCATTGTTTAAACCATAATTTTGGTGAAAACGAAAGCAGCTATAGACCTTTTGAAGAGTTCATTTTGTTAGACATGACTGGTATGTCAGCAAAGAAAAAAAAATGTGAAGTTTGGTAACCGACTTCATCAGCAGAGCAGTTTAACCAAGTTAATAGATATAGGAAACTTGTTGAAAATCCTAGAAAACAAACAAACGTGGAGTCACTGACAGGAGCCAGCCACACATTTGTAAATTCGGCCAAAAAAAACTCAAAATTTAGGGTAAAATTCTGACGTCTCTACGGGGGTGAACTTAGCCACCCACCTGCCGTGATATCCAAGTCCAAGGTGATGAGTCAAAAGAGAATATTAATAATAATAATAATTGTGCGGATGAACTCTTAAAAAGACATGGAAAAATAAATCGTGGGTATATCTTTTAACTTGGTTAAACTGCTCTGCTGATGAAGTCTAATAAGACTGAAACACAAGTAGCGCAGGTTACCAAATTTCACACCTTTTTTTTTCTTTGCAATTAATCCGCACAATCATCTTTCTCTTTTGATTTATCACCTTGGGCTTGGATGTCACGGCAGGTGGCTAAGGTCACCTCCGTAGAGACGTCAGAAATTTACCCTAAATTTGGTTTTTTTCTGGCCGAATTTATAAATATGTGGCTGGCTCTTGTCAGTGACTCCACGTTTGTTTGTTTTCTAGGATTTTCAACAATTTTCTTATATCTTTTAACTTCTGTCAGTGACTTCACGTAATGTTTGTTTTCAAGGATTTTCAACAATTTTCTTATATCTTTTAACTTCTGTCAGTGACTTCACGTTTGTTTGTTGTCTAGGATTTTCAACAACTTACTTATCTTTTAACTTGGTTAAACTGCTTTGCTGATGAGGTCTAATAAGACTGAGACACGTGTAGCGCGGTTACCAAACTTCACACCTTTTTTTTTGCGGACATGCCGATTTATTTTTCATTAAATTCAGTGTGGAAATTTCCAAAATAAAATGTCTAAAATAGGATCAAAAAACATAATAATTTGTTTATAATTTTAACGGTTAATTGTTTTTAAATATAGACATCTATAACATTTCGACTTTATCGATATTCAGCTGATACTATTCCGAATATTTAAAAAAAGTTATTGCGATACATATATCGGGAAATTAGTTTTTTTTTGTTTTTAACATTCATACATTTGCATATAATATTACGCTGAAACTGCGACAATATATCATTAAATAGTTATAAATATTCTATGTACAAAATGTTTCCGAATTTATAAATAATGAATAGAAGACAGCGAAAATTAACTTGTTGATGAAGCGCATACGTTTCCTCTAGAGATCGGTATACAAATTAGGGCGATATAGGCTAAGGCTGAATTTTAGGAAACTTTTGAAAAGCAGCAGCTTATCGGTACACGCTGGTACAAAAACGATTGTCTATATGTCTAAGCTCTATCTAGTTCTTGTCTAGCTACTAAAAATAGCTTTCCTTTTTTTTACCAAAGTTCTAAAAATTGCGTAAATTGATCTAGAGAAAAAAGTGTAAAATTTTTAACTTTTTTTAAATTGTCGTTTTTTAACGTGATATTCTACCTAACGTTAGACAGTACTTTGACAGGGCATACTTTTCATTCAAACCGACATGGGCTCAGACAGTTGCAAATACATTCTAAAATTATTTACGGGTCGGTAAAAATAGATATTTATCGAAAAATAGAATAAATTGATTATGTCCACATTTTATACAGTTCTAATAGATATTTCATGCCAAATTTGTTTGTATACCGCACAAAGTTAATTTTGATATTAAATAAAAATATTTCCGATCAAATATGACATTAGCGTTTTATATTTTGCGTTACACCCTAGGTATATGAAGTATTTTAGTACACAAAACTGTTTCTTGTATTACAATAATACACAGGAGGTAAACAAATGGGATCCGGTATTTGTTTTCTACACCGAAAATCACTGTTCATTGTAGTATCAGTAAAAATGAATAAAATGACCTCTCGTAAAAATCTCTATCTGCTCTCGTTTGCAGTGGAATTATTATTTAAATAGTGCCTCCCGGATTAAACAAATAGCCAAAATTTGTTAACAAACAAAGTCACAACGTCAATATTTTTTACGCGTATTTAGCATCACGTAGGCTATATTTGACGAAATTGCAGATGTATATGTTGTAAATTGCTTAGGTTATTGACAGTCGCAAAAAACTTTAGACAATGATTTACATATTTTGCCCAATTTTTTTTGGATGTATTTTTGTAAAATAATATCATTTTGATGCACTAAAACAATTCGCACAGTGAAGTTCTTTGTAGCATATGATAAATCATTTTTCTCGTGTTTCTCTGACCTAACCCATTTTAGTCACAAGTAAAATTTAATGTAATTAGAATTAGAACAATATATTAAATGATATCCTTTAAGTTTATCCATACTTACTAGATATATATATATATATATATATATATATATATATATATATATATATATATGTCGTGTATATGTATGATCACAACACGTATGTTTAAAGAACTTACTAAAGTATGTAAGGTTTTACTTCACCGTAAAAGGAAAGATTTGTAAACGTGAAATTACAGTTTTACAGATCCTCAAGTTTTAGATGTCGAAAAACATGTTTTTCCAATTCCGTCGGTCTGTGTGGCGGAACAAACGGCGACCTAATAAAATGTTTAAAAAGTCAATGTCAAAAACCTACTTTTTTGACTACTACTCCATTGACCTCCAATTTTACACAAAAATGAACTGTTTGGTATGAATCTGAGATGGCGAAACAAAATGTTTTAAAAATTCAGTATGAAAGAACTACCTACCCGATTGATTTTAAATTTTACACAAAAATCAAGTGTAATATCGGGTTGAACTGATAAGATTTTGGTACCAATTGGAGATTCCTGAACAAAATGGCGGCCTAATAAAATAATTTAAAAAAATTCGGAAAAAACTACTTTATACGATTAATTTTAAATTTTGCACAAAAATCAGGATAAACTGGTAACATTTTCATACCAATCTAATATGGGTTTCTCAAACGGCGTCCTAATATAATATTTAAAAAATTATAACATAAAACAACTGTTACACACAAATGAACTAGTGACGCTTTGGTACGAATGCAATATGGCGGAACAAATTGGCTGGCTAATAAAATGTTAAAAAAACAATATGAAAAACTTCTTAGGTCTTCAAGTGATTTAAAATTTTTCGCAAAAATCAACTTGATGTAGCGCAACAGAATGGCGTTCTAATAAACCGTTCAACCGTCTGGAAAACTACTGCTACGCAAAAATCAAGTCCGACGGAAAAAAAAATTGGATAAAAATGGCGGCTTTATAAAATGTTTGAAAAGCAATACGAAAAAAACGGTAAAACCCGAAACTTCCCTCCTTATAAATTTCTCCTTTTAACAAGTCAAACACGATCCAGTTCAGTTCAGTACATAGTAGTTATTTAGTAATATGTACAGTACATATACAAATTATGTTATCTGTATCCTCTAATAACTGGAAGCATTTATTACGAGGGAAGTTCGAGTTAAAGTGCATTAAATATCGGTTTTACCCAATTACCCGGAATTTCCATTCTCATGAATACTTCAATTTATTAGGAGAATGAAAAAATAACATAATTCCTATATATACTGTGCATATAACTAAATTACTATATAATTTCTTGCCAAACTAAACTTCGACAGGTCTCAATTTTCTTGATAAAAGAAACAAATCACGGGGCAAGTTTCGAGTAAAGCCAATTTACCGATTTTATTATGGTGGTGTTATAGATGTAAAAGTTTTTATCGTTGTCAAATTTTAACTTTTGTGGGAAACAGCGGGCTTCCAATCAGATTTGTTTTCGTTGTCCACAACTCTAACACAAGGAATCTTTTCGCCAACATAGTGCTATCACCATGGTTGCTAAAGCATTACTAAAATATGTTTTTCTTAAGTTTTAGTAACTGTGCCCAAATGGATCATTGGGTTCTCCAGCGATCACTTTTTCAGGTGCTAACAATTCTCAACGTTGGTTGTATCTGATAATCATTCATAATTGGACCACCTGCTGTACTGCTAGAGACAAAAATCTTAATTTTATTGTTATAAAAACTCGACAGGCGAGTCTTTACCTATTATGTGCGTGTTTCAAAATGCACTTTTTAACTTTCGGTCGCTATATTTCGGAAACAGTTTCAGATAAACCTGAAATGGTAATTTTTTAAAGTGACGAAAAAAATAGAAAACTGATTTGAAATTTTTAGAGAATTTTTTTGCAACAGGTTTTATCGAAGTTTGGAAAGAATATTTTTTTATATTTAAAAAAAAATTTAGTTAAAAACAGAGTCAATTGAACGCCCTCTGATGCCCAAGATTAAAGTCTTTGAAAAAAACAAAAAATAATTTGAAGGGGCTATCTGCTTTCACAAGGCAACAAAATATCTCAAAATCAAATTTAAAAAAATTTGGCAAAAATCGGAATGTTCGCAGCCGAAAAAACAGCAATGAAGACCTTAAACGAAGACGCAAACATTCTGGTACTTACAGCAGATAGAGGCAACGCCACAGTCGTCATGGACAGACCAGAATATGTGGAAAAGGTTACTCAACTTTTGGACAACAACACCTATAAGGTTATGCAGGCAGACCCCACAAGTAGAATAGAAAGACGCATTACCAATTTGATCTACACATCTAGTCTACCTCCAGCGGAGAAAAAATCATTAAAACCAAGCAGCTCCAAGATTCCCAGGTTCTACGGTCTTCCAAAGATACACAAGGACAACGTACCACTTCGACCGATCGTCAGTGCAATAGACTCGCCCACATACAAACTAGGTAAATATCTTTCAAATTTTCTTAATCCATTTACTGGAAAAACAGATTCTTTTATTAAAAACTCTGCATATTTCGTGGAAAAACTTAAGACAATCTAGTTGGATCCCGAAGATATTTTAGTCAGTTTCGATGTAGAATCACTTTACACAAATAATCCTCTCAACGACTCAATTTCCATTATATCAGACATACTAGATAATAATAATCTTGATAAGAACTTAATAGACCTAGTAGAAGCTTGTCTTATATCTACTTACTTCATTTTTCAAAGAACTTTTTATGAACAAACTTCAGGGGCAGCTATGGGATCTCCTCTATCACCTGTGGTAGCGAATATCTTTATGGAAGCTTTTGAGGATATTGCTCTAACATCCGCTCCACTAAAACCGAAGCACTGGTTTAGATATGTGGATGATACTTTTGTTGTTTGGCCTCATGGACAGGATAATCTACTCATATTTCTGGACCACCTTAATCAGCAACATCATAATATCATGTTCACGATGGAAATTGAATCTAATGGAACAATTCCCTTTCTAGATGCATGTGTTCAAAAGAAGGAAAATGGTACATTAGCACATTCTGTGTATAGAAAACCGACGCATACAAATAGATACTTAAATGCAAATTCTCATCACCATCCAGCACAAAAGAAATCGGTTATTAACTGACTAGTATTCAGAGCTATTTCGATTTCTGATCAAGATTCTTTAACACCGGAAACATCGAAACTGGCCGAAGCTCTCAGAGTGAATGGCTATTGCACTGTAAACCAACTCCGCCAAAGGAAAATGATAAAGAGCGATCATTAGGTAGTGTTGTTCTTCCCTACATACATAGCACTACAGACAAAATAGGACGATTACTTCGGCGGTCCAACATACGTACAATCTTCAATACACTACACATAAGAAGATTGAACAATGCTTGCGATTCCCGAAAGATCTTGTACCTTTCCAAACAGAAGGAGTATATAAAATCCCTTGCTCCTGTGAAGAAGTGTATGTGGGAGAAACAGGACGCTCAATATCAACTAGACTTAAGGAACATGAACGATGTATTAAAAAGAAACAAATTGTTTAATCTGCTGTAGCTGAACACCAGCATAACACTGGCCATTTCATAAATGTAAAGGAAACCAAAGTTCTAGCATCGGTTCCAGGTTTTTATAAACGAAAAGTTAGAGAATCTATTGAAATATTTAAACATACAAAAAATTTCAATAGAGACACGGGTTACATCACACGTGGAAACCGATCTTAACACAGGGTCACGGTTCGGTGAGCAGAAGTCGGGTATAAAAGCCCGCCTGAATCTCTTCGAGCTCATTCAGTGTTCAGATCTCGTGGAGGAAAGATCCCTGAAGGTGCCTCGTGCAATCGAAGGCGAAACGTCGGATAGTAATTCCAATTTAACACGGTCTAATCCCAAGAACCATGATTTCTTCATTAAACTGATAAAATATTGCTATTCAAAATTTGGCTTATGCGGGCATAACGTAAAATTATAAATTTACTAATATGGACGGTACCTAATAGCGATGTCAGATTTGACTTCCAGTCAGGAATGCCGCGCCATAAGGTTAGAATATTTGACAGGATCAACAATGGTTGTGAAACTGGTGGGTTTGAATACGTACAAGTTCTAACGAATTGCTTATCAGTGGTACGATAGCGCAATTGATTAGAGCGATGGACTAGTGATCCAGAGGTGCGGATTCGATCCCCGCTCCTATCATAACTTTTGCTGTTGATTATAAATATTTCTAAAAATTTTATTATTTAAACAGTTTAAAAATAAACTGGTAAAATACTGCTATTGAAACAGTTATATTAGAATAATTGTACATTTCTTAACTTTAATACCAGTGTCTCAAAAACTACTCATGATGTTAAATTAAAATGTGTTTATAAAAACTTTTGATCAGGACGTCAAGTTGTAGTTCTTGACGTGACAAAAGTGTCATCAAATTTTGATCTACAGTGATATCTTGATAGTACAACACCACCATTATTTAAACAGAGTTATAAAATTTTGATGAAATCCCTGTTAAATAAGCCTGTGGAGGGTTAATGTTTATGTTTTAAATGGGGTATACAAGCTCTATTATAAGAAATAAATAAAATAACAATAAAATTTTTAAGTTTCATATGAACAGCCAAGATTTTGTAAAAAAAAACATTTAACAATTGCAGAATAAAAAACATCATCGAGTTTTGAAGTTAAATGGAAAGTGTATGTTTTTAATTTAGAAGAAAAAGTATGTTGCTCTCATTTCAAAAATGTTTTTTTTTCAACCTGGGAACACCAGCCGCTTTTGGCTACAGTAAATTTAACATCGTCGGCTTTAAATTGAGTTGTTATAACTTCAATAGGCGATTAAGTCATATTAAAACTTAATATTGGCGGCTTTAACTTCACTTGACTAAACAAAAATTATTAGTGTATTTTTTCTATACAGCCTAAAATGTGATGTTTTTTAATTAATAGATCATGGTTTTAAATGTAAAATATATATACTTTCAGTCCAATCTGTTTAATTCGGTTTGTATTTTGGCGATTTACTCGCGAATCGTTGGTATGTATGTATCCCCATAGAACTCAAAACCGACTGTGTTAAATAGAATATAACCCCCTGTTTTTTTAAATTACAGATTAAACTTATGCGATGGCTAATATTAAACATAGATACTCTACATATTTTTGAGAACTTTTGTGCGTAATATTTTTTTATAACTTAAAATAAAGTTTGTAGATCTCTTTCTAAACATAAACAGAACTTTTGTACAAATACCTAATGTAAAATCACATACTTTTTAATTAAATAAAGTTAAAATGCTCGATTTTATAAGCCCTTTAAATTTCATAGCAAAGTTGCACCATCCATAAAATTACGTGTTTAGTGAGAAGTGTTTAACATATTTTTGTTATTAACTAATTCGTTATTTAATTAATATAAAAATATTTCATGAAAACGTTGAAATTAATATCAGCTGATGTTTATCAAGCTGCATTTGTTAAAGAATACTTAGGTTCATATATATTGATCAAAGAGGATTAGATTTTCACGGACTTTTAGTAACATGATACGATAATGGAGGCAGACATAAAAGCAAGAGGATGTAACGTACAAATGTGCCAAAGGCAGTTTCGATGAAGGAAGGGTGAAGCAACCTTGATAAAGTAAAGTGGCCGGTCCTAACAAAAGAGTAAATACATGTAGCTTACACATTTCGTCCATATTTATGTCATGTATAGTTTAACTCGAATAGACTCTCATAAGTGCATACATAGCTTTATTGCAACAATATTATTAAGTTAACGATATACTATTGATCATCTAATTTCCGGTCTTTTTAGTAAGAAATAAGGGTTTTCAAGAATTAGACCAGTAAATCACTTGTGTTATTTTTATGATCAGCGTTACGATTATAGTTTACACCATCATCAGGCTTTTTTACTATAGAAGTACAATTTGGGAAAATTAGAAAGTGTAAATACATACAAATAAAATAGTACAAACCAATATTTTTATATACATATAATAATTTTTTAATAAAAAAAAACTGATTTTAGTGTAACATCGAATTTAGCAATTCTTGGAAACCCCCTACTCTTATATATTGGTAATATTTTGTCTAAAATTGAACAGTACATATAATAATAACATTGCGAACAAGATAATTGATAGTATGTAACTCTGAATTCTCTTTAGAAAGCTTTTTTAATATTGAAAAAAAAATTAAATTTATTGATTAATCGATTTGTTTAAGTCAAATGTACCTTTAATTAAAAAATATATCGCTCGGTGTGTAATTGCACTCGTTATGTTTGCAGTTGTATTCGACTCATTGCGGATCCTTTAATATTTGCAATGAATATTTTTTGACCGCATATTTTCTGTAGCCTATGACTATGCGCCAGAGTTTATATAGGTATGCCTAACCTTTACCCACTTTATTTACATTACACTATATATGGAAAAGTATTGCTTTTCGCGCCCTAGTCAGTGAAATATTTAGCACAGTCTTATTTTTCAGATATATTTTAGGTAGTATCAAACAGAAAATCTAGCTTTAACTAACAAAATTTAGGTATTTTATGCTTTAACTTATTATATTTGCCTAATATAAAAGAATCTTAAGATTATGTTGTCAGGGTCATTAATATTGATAAATTTTAACTATTGTTCATTTGTTTATGGTCCGTACCTAATTATCTTAGTGGTAGTAAGATTGGGAGGCCAAAGCCCGGCGGATAGCCCTAAAAGACCTTTGTCGTGATCCCCTGTCATCCCATTCCTACCCCATATTCCAGTCGGTTCGTCCTTCTTATAAACGCTTGCAACTTATCCCAATCAAGGGTCCCTAACTTTTCCCTAGACAGATCTGTTGATCCGAAGGTTTTTCTTTTGAGTCTGCCCCACTTATCACAGATCTTTATTAAGTGGTATGAGGTTTCCTCTCCTATTCTACTATTAGGAAAGAATTTACTAGAATTATTTCTAATAAATGTAGGTGCCTATTTGGTCTGCAGCGACCCGTCCGTATTCCGACCACATTCGTGATGGTTTGGCGGCTCTTTAACAGTAACCAGGCTGCCTTGGCCTGTCACGGGTCTGGAAACATATCCTTGGACTGCCTGCAGCCTTATCTATTTCTCCAAATGACCTTTGTTTTATCCCAAACCCATTTGTTTAGAGTCTGGAAAATTTGTCTCTTATCTTGTCCGAGGTAGATTTATTCGACTAGTCGGATCCTTTAATATTGTGCGTCAGAATTTATATGGCTATACCTAATCTTTACCCGTTTTATTTGGATTACACTATAGATGGAAGAGTATTGCTTTAAGTGCCGTATAGTCGGTGTAATATTTTGCATACTCTTATCTTTCAGATATATTTTAAATAATATCAAACAGGAAACGTCTAGTTAAAATAATTGTATACATAGAAGTATTACAATTATTAATATTAAACACAAAGCAAACAACTACAGATGGAGGGTGATTTCCAACGACGTGCTGCTAACAACAAAAATGTTGAAATTGCTCCATATTCTGCTGCTGTATTATATTTTTAACAGATTCTTCCATGTATTCTTCAGGGACAGCTCCGAGCTTGTATGATATTTAAGCATGCATGTGTTTTCTTCAGTATTCGCCAGCAATATTGCGGAGGTTCTTCCAAGTCAAAGACAGATGAATTAATCAGGGTTCTCTAGATTAAGAAACGTTGGAATTTGGCTAGATGCCAATCCAATTTTCGTTATAAAAAGAGCACGTGAGGTAGATTTTCCTTTATGATAACTAAAACAGATTAATAGCACCATATGGTGATCTTACATTTACGTACCTCTAATATATTTCAATATAATCAGGATTAATAATTATTATAAATACACATGTTGTGTGTTTATATGTGGAAACTTAAAGGGCCGTGTATACGTGCGAAAGTAGTTACACAAAAAGGCCTGTCTAGATATTATCCAAATCCAAAATTATAGGAAAGCGCTTTCGACTAACTAGTCATCATCATTCTACCTACAAATAAGTACATCGAGTATCTAATAAACCCCTTTAATTATAAAAATAGTGGACAAGGCCAAAACGCCGATAAGGAAAAAAAATGTTAAATCAAACGATATACTTACTCGCGAGTGAACAGGCGGAAAGATAGATGGTTTTAAAATCAATGCTCTTAAAAGCATTTTACATGTAACAAAGACAAAACAAAAGTTGACGAACACCAAATTACATTTTTATTACTTAAAAGGCAGCCACATTTTACGTAGATGATAAAACAGAGATATTGATGAATTTCTTTAACAACAAACGGAAAAAATGAAAGTCAACGGCGTTGCCAAGTTTACACGGAATTAAAGCAACTATAACTGTTCAAAAAGATATCATAATATTAAAATCGTTATGTATAAAAGAAAAATTATTGAAATTTAACTAATTATCTTAATTGGTATATTCAAAACAGAAATGTAAATATAAAATAAATTGTAAAATTGTGAAAAAAGAAAAACAACAAATAGAAAATACTAGACTACAAATCTGTTTGGAGACCCCGATGTGATATCACAGCGAGAGAAAGATACTTTTTAAAGATAAGCAATTAAAGACTAACTTGGCAAACTTAGTTAAAGGGGTCGCTTAATTAACAATAAATACATACAATGGAAACGAAATATAAAAAAGGTGCAAAAACCTGTGTAAAGTCCATAAACTATACCAACTGTGAAAAGCGACATAAATATTTTGATGCAATACAAAAACGAGGCTAATAGATGTATTTTATTGTTTAAGCAAAATCTGACATTAGTAAGGGACTGGTTTAAATCAATACAAAAAACAAAGGCTATGTCGATAGATTGAGAGAGAGAGAGAGAGAGAGCTGAAAAAATTAAATCAATAAAAAGACAATTGGCGAGTAATAACAAAAACAATTAACTGACCTTCCATACAAGAACAACCTAAGGTCAATAACTATAATTAAATATAAGTAATAGAAATCTTTGGGGGGGTTCAATAATCTTTGTAAACCCGACAAATTATTAACAAAATATTTTTTAAAGTAATGATAAGTTAGCATATAAGAATGGGAATAAATATTTTAATTATAGCTGTTAAACAAAAGACTGGCATTATTGTAACCAATAAGTTTTCAAAACAATATCACAAAGCATGATATTGTATTTATTTTTTCTTTGGGTTAAAAATTTGATATTCTTTTAAATAAAGAGGGGAGGGGAGTTTGGGTAGGAAATGGATCAAAGTAGGTGGGTGAAAACTGTTGCCAGAGGGATGACGAGGTGAAAATTGAAATTTGAAATTTTATTAATTTTAGATAGGCACACATTAAATTGTAACACATATTTCTGGTCAGCTAGTTCCTTTAATCCACCTTCCCGCACATCCTTTGAGCTATCATAGTTCTAATTTTGTTTGAATTTCACTTAAAGTTTATGTTTATGTTAAAGAAAAGGATCGAAAAGACAATGTCAATGTCAGCCAACTATGTCACAGTCTAATTTAATTAAATTGTTATAAACTATGTCCATCAACCATAAATACATACTGTGTACTATCAGACTCACACAAATACTTTTAAAACAACCCGTATCCACCGACAATGTTCACAATATAAATATAACCAAAAAAATTAAATAACATATGTAAAAAAACACAATAGAATTCTTTAACTAGTGTACCTCTTACCTCCGCACAGTCAAGAAGGCAAAATAACATCTTTCTCAAGGTTTGTACTGTACTATTTTAACTAATTGTTTTAAATAATTTTAATGCGTGCCGCTATACTTAATTGTTTTTATTTTTTAACTTGAGTATATGGACTTTCTGTTTTTAATTTTTAGATGTACAAAAATAAACATTTTGAAAACGCCTTAAATAGAGAGGCGAAACGTCAATTAAAGCTTTTTTCTAATTCAATCCACGGACCTAATCCCAAGAAAGTACTTGATATTATAAATTGTAAGGTTGAAGAAGAGAAATATGTATATATATAATTTGATTGTTCTTTTTAAATAATTACTTATAAGTAAATTAAATAACACTATTAAATGAAAAAGTAATATTGCAGCTCTTTAGCAACGACCATATCATTTTACGGTTTATAGACCTTGAACTTTAGTGTTTTGTTGGACCTGCCCTGACATTAATAATTTTCCTACTCCTCGGTGATCGCAACAGCAAGCTTTTCTAAAGTGTCAGGTGCGTTATCTCTGGACCGAACTAGCATCTTCAATTGTGACCACACGCGTTCTATTATATTGAGATCTGCAGAAGTCCTCACCGAATTCCCTCGCAAAAGGAGCAATTATAGGTACGACTATTTCATCCCTGTAAACTGTGGCGTTAATTGTTTGTCGACTAATAAATAGCTCAGTTTTTCCTTTGAACATAACCCCTGTCCAAACACTCTTGTGCCGCCATGTTTTCTTATGCGTCTTCTTCTCCCGTTTGGTTGCCTCCAGACTAAGATCCTTCCATCCGAATGAATAAGAGTAAATTTTGTCTCATCGATGAAAAGATATTTGGACTATTCCTGGATATGCCAGTTGCCCAAGCATTTCTGGAAACTCTATGCTGGCGCAGCGATCTGGTACACTTTTCTCTCCTCCGAGCCCTAAAAGAATTTTACATTTTTGACAATATAGGGTACACGACTTTTGGTGATTAGGTATGATATTGCATATTTTATATACTCTAAATTGCTTATTTTCTAACAAAGTTTAACTTAAATAAATAAGAACATATGTTTAATATAATACTGATAATTTAAAAAATACAACGGTTAAAAGAAATGTTTTAATTTTTACCTTAAATTATTTCTGTTAAAAGTACGTCGGACAGTCCGGTTGGAAACTCGCTCTCCTGTTATATGCCCTAAAGTATTATTCAGCTTTCGGGCACATTTTGTGCGATTTTGATGGCATTCCCTAATTAAAGCTCGTTCTGCTTTAGGCGAAAGTATTCTATTTCCAGGCCTATGTCTATAAATATGACTCTATGTATTCTCATAACGAAATACTAACCTTGATATAAGGCTTTGACTAACATTGTATACATCGGCAATAGATTGCTGGCTCCAACCGTCATTTAACAACCCCATACAATTTTCTCTTTCTTCACAATTTAGCCTTGGCATTATGGAAAAATATCAGTCATTTTGAAAAATAAAACACAAATTAAAACTTAATTTTGATGGATTAAAATCGATAAACAAAAAAGCTGGTTGTCATGAATACCATACAAAGCCTACTTATACTTTAGTACTGCACAGCCATCTTTCTTTATAATATAGAGATGAGGATGTTAATTCGTAAAAAAATTTTAAGACAACCAAATTTATAAAGTATACTTTATAAAACCGGTAAGATTGAAGTATTATGAAATATTATCAGCCACCCCTAAAAAGAACATAAAATAATCACATTACTAGAAAATGTATTACACTTTTTTTAATTTGCGCAAAGGCTTAGGGCAACATTAAGTTTTTCATAATTATTTTAAACATCCAGTGAACTGATGTTCATTTTTATGAATCAACAAAAAAACGTTTTATTTTGATTCCAACGACTATTATTTAATTTTAATATTATATAGTATAATATAATTATTAAAAAAATTTAAAGCGTAAACAATAATTGTCTCTTAAAATATATTTTGATAAATTTAACTTGAGCTTATTTGTTAGAAAAATTAGTTCGTTAGGTCTAATTTTTCGATACTCTTGTTAGAGCTTGGACTAAAATATGTTATCTTTCAATTCTGTCAAATTTGACAGTTACTTATTTTTATTTCATTTTTGGAAACTTTGAACCTACGTTTCGTAATACTCGTATAGAAATAGAATGTTAACACAATCAGAAGACCCTTTATGGAATACTTATTATCATTCTAAAACTGTCTCTTAAAATTTAAATTTTGCCAAGTCGGTTGGTATATTTAATGCAGTGATGCTAATAAATTTCTTTAAAGTGGTAATTCATATTGTATCGAGATAAAAGTAATGTTGAATTCTTTTCCTGTCAATGCCTCAAATATAAGTCCGCTAAATTTTAAAGAATCTGCTGTAGTTGTTTTTGATAATTACCACGATAATTTGGTTTGCTATCTTAAGAAAAGATGAAAAAACAAATATTCTCTAAACTGTTGTAAACATCTAAATAAAATAACAGAAGAAGAAATTGCAAAATGAGGAAATTAACTTAGTACGAAAAATGATCAGTGACGTTGAAGTAAAAAGTTCTGAATGTTTTGTCATAGAATATGTACTAAATTTCATTTAAAAATATTTAGAAATGTTTGCGCTATATCAAAAAACTAAACAAATATTAACATTTTAACACCCTTTAACTCGAACCCCAAGTGCTTGCAAACCTCTGTCTAAAATTTTTTTATGAGTTAAATCCTTTTTTAGAGTTTTGGGTATATGTACATTATTTACATCATGCACACTCATTTCAGATGATTTGCAGCTCGATATTCGGACCCACCCTGTAGATTTAGGATTTTAGGACAGTAACACACTGATTTATAACTTATTATATACCAAACTCACATAATTTCGTATTCGATTTTTATAGGGAGCTTTTGGATTTAACTATTCCCGTTCAATTTAGGATTTTAAAAGCAATACCTGTATTACAAATTTCATTACCATGGTAATTCATAATTAAAAGAGTTATCAAAAAAACTCGCAAACCGTTTTGAGATAATACCTCAAAGATAATAAAAGTCACTTAACTTCTTTAAAGCCTTCCTTTAAAAATTTCTTTTTCGAAATTTTGAAGTTTTTAGACACCGTGCATTAATTTTTTTGTAACATATACTATAGACCCATAATTTCACCACATTTGTGTAAAAGTGAAACCTCATTTGTTTTTAAGTAATACAGTTACAGGGTAAAACATAAAATTAATCAAAATTTTACTAAAAAAATTGATATCTCAAAATTTAGAGGAGAGATCGGAAAATCCACCAAATTGTGTTTTGCATTTATGGTCTTAAACAATCTAGTAAAATTGATTAGACTTTTATTAATTTTTTCAATGGTTGTTGCTAATATGAAATTTTGTATATAAATCACTATTTTCTTTCCTCATCTGGTATATCAAAACTGCTAAAGCTACAGAAGACATTGGATCTTACGGTTGATCTGAAAAAAAAGCACGATAATATCCTGAAAACCGCATTAAGATTTTTTGGTTCGTTTCGTTACTTTAAATTTATACAAAGATTCTGCTTTATGCACTTGAGGTGGCCAGCAGTTTAGTTTTAAATGTAGCTTTCGACCCTCCCCTCTTAACGTTTTCTCACCTTAATACGGCTAGCTAATAAATACTTGGTTATTCTATACAGAAAACAATGCAGCCCTTTAATTGTTTCCTCCTTTTGTGTTTTAAACTAGTCGAGATAAAAAATTGAAATTTGGCTCACCTCAGTGAAAGACTAAATACATATTTTTTGTACATGTTTTGTAATTGATTACAGATTTCAAAATATGGGGACACTGAAATAACCCACTTCAAAATGCTGTAAATGTGACCGAATCTAAATATTTGGGGAGTAAAAATTTTTGAAAACTTACAAAATTCAAGTATTTTATTTCTTACTTGACCTTTAATTAAAATGTTCTTTTGAGCTACGTACTTTATAAAAAAGACAGATAATACTCCCACTAAAAAATCCGTTCAGTGTTAAATAAAATATTTACTAAATGGATCTCAACTTTGTATTTTATTTCCAAACAAGTAGATCTTTCTGGCAACACAATGCTAAATATTGTTGTGGTTAATTATGTACGCGGTTGACCGTCTATACGAAGAATAATCGTCTTTCATAAAACACCGTCCAGTTAGCCATGCACTCTTTTTAAACGTATCAATTTGGGATCACTTGGATATAAAATACCCATTTAAATTTAGTTTTTTTAGCTTGATTGGTTTAAAAAATAAAAAGCAGGTATACCACCCTGTATGAACATACATGGTAGTCCAACAGTGTGGTCAAGCCCGATAGCTCGGTAACTGCGGAAAGTAGAAAAACAAATTATACGAAAATTGTATGGACTGCTGAGAGATTAAAAATTATTTTCGATTCTACAGGATTAAGGAGAAGTTTGCCACAAACCAAACTTACATTTTTTTAAATAGAACAGCCTTTATATTGTTTTATTTGCAGATTCCTCCCTGTTTGGCCATTCACCCAACATGGGGTTTGCGGGGCATATACAGAGTCATTCAAGATTTATGACCACTTTTCCAAAATATTAGAGGTACATTTGACGCCCTGTATTTTTTTAAATTCGTTAGCATAGATCATTTTAGCACGGTAAAAACTTCCAAATGTGGTCTTCTCTCAACTGCGGTATTTTTTTTAAGTATTCCTTAATAATCCTGAATGCAAATTTTCACGATTCATTTAAATGGAAAGTTCTGTATATTTTTATATATTCAGATTCCTTTCCTTTTGGCTATTCACACAATATAGGGTTTTTGAGGTCCATACAAAGTTTCGAAAATATTATATTTGACTTTAAGAGGCCACCTATTTTTACTAGTCGTGCAAGTAAAATGAGATTTTTTCAGTAGGTAGCGTTATAATAAAAATTATGTCTATTGACATTTCTATTTTTGTGGAACGTTGCTTCGTCAGTAGATAAAAGTAAAAAGTCAGCAAATCTTGGCTCCCTCTGGCGTCCAGTAACAAAAATCTAGTGGGCTTTATTTTTACAAATGAAATTAAACTATCAAAAATACAAATTTGAATGGTCAAGTAATGCCGTTGCTTTGTATTAAAAACTAAGTACAGTTCGTATTGTAAGACGCAAAAATGAATTTTAATACATAAGAAATGATTGATATGATTTATGTGTTAACAGCAAGTGAAGAGAATTGCTTGTTAGCGACAGGAATATATTATCACGAAAAGTACTCTGATAGAAGAAAACCCTACAGAAGCGCTTTTGAAAGCCAACCCTGTTTTAAATAAGTAGAACGAGTTAGCGGTAAACTTAATAATAGTTATAGAATGCCCACATATTGGCTCAAGAGGAATTGCAAGGGAAACAGATGTAAGTAAAACCACTATTCTATGAAATGTCAAATGTATCTCTGGTATTTTCGAAAAGTGGCGATAAATCTTGAATGACTCTGAATATACCCCACAAACCCCATAATGAATGACCGAAAAGGGAGGAATATGTATATGTATAATCGAAACTAATTTTAGATAATAGCTCTTAGCAGTCCCTACAACTTTCGTATAACTTTTTTTTCTTATTCCCACAATTACCGAGCTATTGGAATTGAACGCAGTATTGGACCACCCTGATTGTTTGGATTTTGTTTTCATATTTTACAAAATGGCCTCCGAGTTCTGCCATATTAAATTTCTGTTAAATCTACAAGAGGTACTCGTTGAAACATTATACATTTTTAGCACCTTATTTTCTATAACCCATTGACATGATTGGATTTTTGAGGTGGAAAAATATTTTTTTAATAATTGTTTACCTTAATAAAACCCCCATATGCTATTACAATTTATGTTTAGATATTTAAACCCGCTTACAATTAAAATCTATTTTTTTAACATGAACAATAAGGCAAACAAGTTTGCAAGTCTGATTTAAAACAAGAGAGTGATTTTATCGGAAATTTTCACCGAAGGCACATTTTTTTATGAAAAATTATTGGTATAACAATGGGTTTTTATTACTTCGGAGAAGTAAGTAGATGAAAGTAAGAAAAACCCATTTTTAAGAATAAAAAATTGTTAGAACAAAACAAGTGCTGAGTAAAAAGTACGGAAAAAAATAACAATCTCGAGTTGCATTTGACTAGAATCTTTCACGAGTGAAATAAATAAGTAGGTATTTCTAAGCAAGTTAATTATAATTGTAATTAAAAACGCATTAACAAACGATCGATCAATATCACTTAAGTTACAGATTTAGAAACTAACAATGAATTTAAAAATTGATCGCAAGTATGAAATGTCATGGAAAACATCGTAAATGTTTTGTTTGAATTTTACCGGTCATGGAAAGCTTCCATTAGTTAGTTCAATGAGTTTACTACAGTAAAAATTACAAAGGTCAAATGAAATCGACAAACAGCTTGCAGGTGTTTTATCATTCTAATCATGATTTGATTGGTTGATATAGTAGAAAAACCATTTTTTCATTGGTTTGCCTTTAATAAGTAAAATAGTTATTTTTAAAAAAAATTGAATAAAACAAATAAATGTTCTAAGACTAGTAAAAGAGACAATTTTGTATTTAAATTTGTAATAAAACTTTAGGTGTTTGTGAAAATGATTGAAAAAAAAATTACACTTGCTCATTAACGAGAACCACAGAGGATTTTTTTACAAAATTATTAATAGCCTAGGTACAATATATGACTGGGTAATTAAAACTACCTGCATCATTTATTTAAAATATTAAAAGAAATAAGTAAAATTTCTTCAAATACTCTTTATATACAGATAAATAAAAATTTGATTTTCAAGTTTTTTTTTTTCTGAGAGGAATAAACTTCTGGTCACTTTCGCTTAATTTAGAAGCCTCGTTTAATTAGCATTTAAAAAACATAAATTGTAAATGTTTGATCTTTTTATAATAGCAAATCTAAATAATATCATATGTGACGAACAAAATAGCTTGATATTTTATAATCATAGTAAACGAAGGTATTATGATACAAAATAAATCTTTCTTTTGTTATCTAATGATACTGCATTACTTTTTCTAACATCAAGTGACTATTATATTTTTTACTTCAATTTTAAAATATGAGGTAGACTACCGAAAGCTATAATTGTAAAAAATGATGATTTGTCTGGGGATCTTTTAAATTAACTGCTTTATTATTCATGAATATCATCACTGGCAAGAGGCTTTTAGAAAATTGTATTTTGCTTTCAGTGATGAGCGTGTATGCAACGATAATAAATAAGGAAAATGTTTCTAACGATTATTTTTCATTACTTTGGAATATGTATTTTATTTATCCTAACTCACAAAGGCAGCTTGAGTTAATTGACGTGATAAACAATGCGAAATTCAAGCAGTTTCCCAAAGCTTAGAGGAAGAAAGAGATATTTTATTTTTAACTTTAAATGGTTAAACTAAAACTAGCATTAATACTAACAGTATAAATATTAATTATTATCAGAAAGAATCACGAGAAAGGACGAAGAAACGAAACGAAAATTTGACCTAAAATATATATAAAAAATAAGACATCTTAACAAAAACGCTATAACTAAACTGGCTATTTCTTGGGAGAAAATGTGTATTTCTAGAAAATTCATTAACACGCATAGTACATAAACTTTGAAAAACAAACAAAGGATACATCACTAATACAGAAAAACAATAATCGGTTTTGTAGAAATAAAAAAAATAATAATCTTAATAAATGAGGGAAAGAACATATTCTAATTAAATAAAATTATAAAACTATATACTATAATAAATAATATCATAATTTTTAATTGATTAGGCTCAACTCAAGAAAAATGTTATACTAAGTAATTAAATCAAAATACAATTTACGCACTCATTTATTTTAAGAAAATTTGTAGGAGATAATAATAATAAAAATAATAAATCAGCTTTTATTTGTGAATTAAAAATACAAAGCGTAATGAAACTGTATGTAACCGTAATAAACTGATATATATATATATATATATATATATATATATATATATATATATATATATTTTTATAATATTTTTATAATTTTATTATAATTTTATTTAATTAGAATATGTTCTTTCCCTCATTTATTAAGATTATTATTTTTTTTTATTTCTACAAAACCGATTATTGTTTTTCTGTATTATTGATGTGTCCTTTGTTTGTTTTTCAAAGTTTATATACTTTGCGTGTTAATGAATTTTCTAGAAATACACATTTTCTCCCAAGAAATAGCCAGTTTAGTTATAGCGTTTTTGTTAAGATGTCTTATTTTTTATATATATTTTAGGTCAAATTTTGGTTTCGTTTCTTCGTCCTTTCTCGTGATTCTTTCTGATAATAATTAATATTTATATTGTTAGTTTTAATGCTAGTTTTAATTTAACCATTTAAAGTTAAAAATAAAATATCTCTTTCTTCCTCTAAGCTTTGGGAAACTGCTTGAATTTCGCATTGTTAATGACGTCAATTAACTCAAGCTGCCTTTGTGAATTAGGGTAAATAAAATACATATTCCAAAGTAATGAAAAATAATCGTTAGAAACATTTTCCCTATTTATTATCGTTGCATACACGCTCATCACTGAAAGCAAAATACAATTTTCTAAAAGCCTCTTGCCAGTGATGATATTCATGAATAATAAAGCAGTTAATTTAAAAGATCCCCAGACACATCATCATTTTTTACAATTATAGCTTTCGGTAGTCTACCTCATATTTTAAAATTGAAGTAAAAAATATAATAGTCACTTGATGTTAGAAAAAGTAATGCAGTATCATTAGATAACAAAAGAAAGATTTATTTTGTATCATAATACCTTCGTTTACTATGATTATAAAATATCAAGCTATTTTGTTCGTCAAATATGATATTATTTAGATTTGCTATTATAAAAAGATCAAACATTTACAATTTATGTTTTTTAAATGTTAATTAAACGAGGCTTCTAAATTAAGCGAAAGTGACCAGCAGTTTATTCCTTTCAGAAAAAAAAACTTGAAAATCAAATTTTTATTTATCTGTATAAACAGTATTTGAAGAAATTTTACTTATTTCTTTTAATATTTTAAATAAATGATGCAGGTAGTTTTAATTACCCAGTCATATATTGTACCTAGGCTATTAATAATTTTGTAAAAAAATCCTCTGTGGTTCTCGTTAATGAGCAAGTGTAATTTTTTTTTCAATCATTTTCACAAACACCTAAAGTTTTGTTACAAATTTAAATACAAAATTGTCTCTTTTACTAGTCTTAGAACATTTATTTGTTTTATTCAATTTTTTTTAAAAATAACTATTTTACTTATTAAAGGCAAACCAATGAAAAAATGGTATTTCTACTATATCAACCAATCAAATCACGATTAGAATGATAAAACACCTGCAAGCTGTTTGTCGATTTCATTTGACCTTTGTAATTTTTACTGTAGTAAACTCATTGAACTAACTAATGGAAGCTTTCCATGACCGGTAAAATTCAAACAAAACATTTACGATGTTTTCCATGACATTTCATACTTGCGATCAATTTTTAAATTCATTGTTAGTTTTTGAATCTGTAACTTAAGTGATATTGATCGTTTGTTAATGCGTTTTTAATTACAATTATAATTAACTTGCATAGAAATACCTACTTATTTATTTCACTCGTGAAATATTCTAGTCAATTGCAACTCGAGATTGTTATTTTTATCCGCACTTTTTACTCAGCACTTGTTTTGTTCTAACAATTTTTTATTCTTAAAAATGGGTTTTTCTTACTTTCATCTACTTACTTCTCCGAAGTAATAAAAACCCATTGTTATACCAATAATTTTTCATAAAAAAATGTGCCTTCTGTGAAAATTTCCGATAAAATCACTCTCTTGTTTTAAATCAGACTTGCGAACTTGTTTGCCTTATTGTTCATGTTAAAAAAATAGATTTTAATTGTAAGCGGGTTTAAATATCTAAACATAAATTGTAATAGCATATGGGGGTTTTATTTAGGTAAACAATTATTAAAAAAATATTTTTCCACCTCAAAAATCCAATCATGTCAATGGGTTATAGAAAATAAGGTGCTAAAAATGTATAATGTTTCAAGAGTACCACTTGTAGATTTAACAGAAATTTAATATGGCAGAACTCGGAGGCCATTTTGTAAAATATGAAAACAAAATCCAAACCATCAGGGTGGTCCAATACTGCGTTCAATTCCAATAGCTCGGTAATTGTGGGAATAAGAAGAAAAAGTTATACGAAAGTTGTAGGGACTGCTAAGAGCTATTATCTAAAATTAGTTTCGATTATACATATACATATTCCTCCCTTTTCGGTCATTCATTATGGGGTTTGTGGGGTATATTCAGAGTCATTCAAGATTTATCGCCACTTTTCGAAAATACCAGAGGAGATACATTTGACATTTCATAGAATAGTGGTTTTACTTACATCTGTTTCCCTTGCAATTCCTCTTGAGCCAATATGTGGGCATTCTATAACTATTATTAAGTTTACCGCTAACTCGTTCCACTTATTTAAAACAGGGTTGGCTTTCAAAAGCGCTTCTGTGTGGTTTTCTTCTATCAGAGTACTTTTCGTGATAATATATTCCTTTCGCTAACAAGCAATTCTCTTCACTTGCTGTTAACACATAAATCATATCAATCATTTCTTATGTATTAAAATTAATTTTTGCGTCTTACAATACGAACTGTACTTAGTTTTTAATACAAAGCAACGGCATTACTTGACCATTCAAATTTGTATTTTTGACAGTTTAATTTCATTTGTAAAAATAAAGCCCACTAGATTTTTGTTACTGGACGCCAGAGGGAGCCAAGATTTGCTGACTTTTTACTTTTATCTACTGACGAAGCAACGTTCCACAAAAATAGAAATGTCAATAGACATAATTTTTATTATAACGCTACTGAAAAAATCTCATTTTACTTGCACGACTAGTAAAAATAGGTGGCCTCTTAAAGTCAAATATAATATTTTCGAAAAGTGGTCATAAATCTTGAACAACTTTGTATGGACCTCAAAAACCCTATATTGTGTGAATAGCCAAAAGGAAAGGAATCTGAATATATAAAAATATACAGAACGTTCCATTTAAATAAATCGTAAAAATTTGCATTCAGGATTATTAAGGAATACTTAAAAAAAATACCGCAGTTGAGAGAAGACCACATTTGGAAGTTTTTACCGTGCTAAAATGATCTATGCTAACGAATTTAAAAAAATACAGGGCGTCAAATGTACCTCTAATATTTTGGAAAAGTGGTCATAAATCTTGAATGACTCTGTATATGCCCCGCAAACCCCATGTTGGGTGAATGGCCAAACAGGGAGGAATCTGCAAATAAAACAATATAAAGGCTGTTCTATTTAAAAAAATGTAAGTTTGGTTTGTGGCAAACTTCTCCTTAATCCTGTAGAATCGAAAATAATTTTTAATCTCTCAGCAGTCCATACAATTTTCGTATAATTTGTTTTTCTACTTCCCGCAGTAACCGAGCTATCGGGCTTGACCACACTGTTGGACTACCATGTATGTTCATACAGGGCGGTATACCTGCTTTTTATTTTTTAAACCAATCAAGCTAAAAAAACTAAATTTAAATGGGTATTTTATATCCAAGTGATCCCAAATTGATACGTTTAAAAAGAGTGCATGACTAACTGGACGGTGTTTTATGAAAGACGATTATTCTTCGTATAGACGGTCAACCGCGTACATAATTAACCACAACAATATTTAGCATTGTGTTGCCAGAAAGATCTACTTGTTTGGAAATAAAATACAAAGTTGAGATCCATTTAGTAAATATTTTATTTAACACTGAACGGATTTTTTAGTGGGAGTATTATCTGTCTTTTTTATAAAGTACGTAGCTCAAAAGAACATTTTAATTAAAGGTCAAGTAAGAAATAAAATACTTGAATTTTGTAAGTTTTCAAAAATTTTTACTCCCCAAATATTTAGATTCGGTCACATTTACAGCATTTTGAAGTGGGTTATTTCAGTGTCCCCATATTTTGAAATCTGTAATCAATTACAAAACATGTAAAAAAATATGTATTTAGTCTTTCACTGAGGTGAGCCAAATTTCAATTTTTTATCTCGACTAGTTTAAAACACAAAAGGAGGAAACAATTAAAGGGCTGCATTGTTTTCTGTATAGAATAACCAAGTATTTATTAGCTAGCCGTATTAAGGTGAGAAAACGTTAAGAGGGGAGGGTCGAAAGCTACATTTAAAACTAAACTGCTGGCCACCTCAAGTGCATAAAGCAGAATCTTTGTATAAATTTAAAGTAACGAAACGAACCAAAAAATCTTAATGCGGTTTTCAGGATATTATCGTGCTTTTTTTTCAGATCAACCGTAAGATCCAATGTCTTCTGTAGCTTTAGCAGTTTTGATATACCAGATGAGGAAAGAAAATAGTGATTTATATACAAAATTTCATATTAGCAACAACCATTGAAAAAATTAATAAAAGTCTAATCAATTTTACTAGATTGTTTAAGACCATAAATGCATAACACAATACACACTAAATTTTGAGATATCAATTTTTTTAGTAAAATTTTGATTAATTTTATGTTTTACCCTCTAACTGTATTACTTAAAAACAAGGTTTTCACTTTTACACAAATGTGGTAAAATTATGCGTCTATAGTATATGTTACACAAAATTAATGCACGGTGTCTAAAAACTTCAAAATTTCGAAAAAGAAATTTTTAAAGGAAGGCTTTAAAGAAGTTAAGTGACTTTTATTATCTTTGAGGTAAACTCTTTTAATTATGAATTACCATGTTAATGAAATTTGTAATACAGGTATTGCTTTTAAAATCCTAAATTCAACGGGAATAGTTAAATCCAAAAGCTCCCTATAAAAATCGAGTTTGGTATATAATAAGTTATAAATCAGTGTGTTACTGTCCTAAAATCCTAAATCTACAGGGTGGGTCCGAATATCGAGCTGCAAATCATCTGAAATGAGTGTGCATGATGTAAATAATGTACATATACCCAACACTCTAAAAAAGGATTTAACTCATAAAAAAATTTTAGACAGAGGTTTGCAAGCACTTGGGGTTCGAGTTAAAGGGTGTTAAAATGTTAATATTTGTTTAGTTTTTTGATATAGCGCAAACATTTCTAAATATTTTTAAATGAAATTTAGTACATATTCTATGACAAAACATTCAGAACTTTTTACTTCAACGTCACTGATCATTTTTCGTACTAAGTTAATTTCCTCATTTTGCAATTTCTTCTTCTGTTATTTTATTTAGATGTTTTCAACAGTTTAGAGAATATTTGTTTTTTTCCTCTTTTCTTAAGATAGCAAACCAAATTATCGTGGTAATTATCAAAAACAACTACAGCAGATTCTTTAAAATTTAAGCGGACTTATATTTGAGGCATTGACAGGAAAAGAATTCAACATTACTTTTATCTCGATACAATATGAATTACCACTTTAAAGAAATTTATTAGCATCACTGCATTAAATATACCAACCGACTTGGCAAAATTTAAATTTTAAGAGACAGTTTTAGAATGATAATAAGTATTCCATAAAGAGTCTTCTGATTGTGTTAACATTCTATTTCTATACGAGTATTACGAAACGTAGGTTCAAAGTTTCCAAAAATGAAATAAAAATAAGTAACTGTCAAATTTGACAGAATTGAAAGATAACATATTTTAGTCCAAGCTCTAACAAGAGTATCGAAAAAATTAGACCTAACGAACTAATTTTTCTAACAAATAAACTCAAATTAAATTTATCAAAATATATTTTAAGAGACAATTATTGTTTATGCTTTAAATTTTTTTAATAATTATATTATATTATATAATATTAAAATTAAATAATAGTCGTTGGAATCAAAATAAAACGTTTTTTTGTTGATTCATAAAAATGAACATCAGTTCACTGGATGTTTAAAATAATTATGAAAAACTTAATTTTGCCCTAAGCCTTTGCGCAAATTAAAAAAAGTGTAATACATTTTCTAGTAATGTGATTATTTTATGTTCTTTTTACGGGTGGCTGATAATAATAATAATAATATATGATAATACTTCAATCTTACGGGTTTTATAAAATATACTTTATAAATTTGGTTGTCTTAAAATTTTTTTACGAATTAACATCCTCATCTCTATATTATAAAGAAAGATGGCTGTGCAGTACTAAAGTATGAGTAGGCTTTGTATGGTATTCATGACAACCAGCTTTTTTGTTTATCGATTTTAATCCATCAAAATTAAGTTTTAATTTGTGTTTTATTTTTCAAAATGAGTGATATTTTTCCATAATGCCAAGGCTAAATTGTGAAGAAAGAGAAAATTGTATGGGGTTGTTAAATGACGGTTGGAGCCAGCAATCTATTGCCGATGTATACAATGTTAGTCAAAGCCTTATATCAAGGTTAGTATTTCGTTATGAGAATACATAGAGTCATATTTATAGACATAGGCCTGGAAATAGAATACTTTCGCCTAAAGCAGAACGAGCTTTAATTAGGGAATGCCATCAAAATCGCACAAAATGTTCCCGAAAGCTGAATAATACTTTAGGGCATATAACAGGAGAGCCAGTTTCCAACCGGACTGTCCGACGTACTTTTAACAGAAATAATTTAAGGTAAAAATAAAAAAAAATTTTTTATACCGTTGTATTTTTTAAATTATCAGTATTATATTAAACATATGTTCTTATTTATTTAAGTTAAACTTTGTTAGAAAATAAGCAATTTAGAGTATATAAAATATGCAATATCATACCTAATCACCAAAAGTCGTGTACCCTAAATTGTCAAAAATGTAAATTCTTTTAGGGCTCGGAGGAGAAAAAAGTTTCCAGAAATGCTTGGGCAACTGGCATATCCACGAATAGTCCAAATTTCTTTTCATCGATGAGACAAAATTTACTCTTATTCATTCGGATGGAAGGATCTTAGTCTGGAGGCAACCAAACGGGAGAAGAAGACGCATAAGAAAACATGACGGCACAAGAGTGTTTGGACAGGGGTTATGTTCAAAGGAAAAACTGAGCTATTTATTAGTCGACAAACAATTAACGCCACAGTTTACAGGGATGAAATAGTCGTACCTATAATTGCTCCTTTTGCGAGGGAATTCGGTGAGGACTTCTGCAGATCTCAATATAATAGAACACGTGTGGTCACAATTGAAGATGCTAGTTCGGTCCAGAGATAACGCATCTGACACTTTAGAAAAGCTTGCTGTTGCGATCACCGAGGAGTAGGAAAATTATTAATGTCAGGGCAGGTCCAACAAAACACTAAAGTTCAAGGTCTATAAACCGTAAAATGATATGGTCGTTGCTAAAGAGCTGCAATATTACTTTTTCATTTAATAGTGTTATTTAATTTACTTGTTTACTGTTTTTTTTTTGTAAATTTGCAATGATTTTTTTTTAATATATTTATATCTGTAGACTGTAGTTAAAAACGTTTCTGATAGAACCTTTTAAATTACATTTTTGGTAAGTTTAAACTCGATTTTTAATACATTTAGATACACATTTATTTGCGTTTAAAACGTTTAAAATTTTCACAGACAATTTAACTCATAAAGGTAACAAGGTATCCACCACGCTTAGTTTTTTAGATACAGGATGGTTTTAATTTTTTATACACCTTCTTAATTTTGAGGGATATTTACATTCCATTTGTTATTATGTTATGTTACTTTTTGATTCCATAATAATTTTTAATATCTTAGATCATTTGAAAGTTATTAGCAAAATGTAAAATATACAGAGTGGTCATTTAAACTTGTCCACATTTTTATCTGTTATATTACTTTCTTATTTTGCAATATAGCACAATGATCCACAAAATATAGGTAAGACTCTGTTTTTATTTTTAATATACCGCGTTATCCGTTATTCTAAAAAATTAAGCGAAATAAAGAAGCAAACCTGCACCATAACTGTGACAAATTTTACGTTTCTCCCTTTACAAAAATCTCCTATGGCAAATTTTCTACATTTCCTCGTTTAGTTTTTAAGCAAAATGTTTCAAATTTGATATAGTTCAAATAAGAGAAAAGAGATCTTTCTACTGAAATTAAAATTTATAGGATGCCTTTGACAATTGACAATGATAAAAAACATAAATAAAAAAATACTTAGCAAAATGACAAATTTGACGTTGTAGTAAAAAGTTCTAGAATTTTAAAGATTTCGCAACCCGGAAAAGAAAGACATCCAGTAGATTTCAAGAAAGCTTGTTCATTGACGTTAGTCTTAATATATAATGTGACAAATTTGATTTAAAAATATGTAGAAATGCTCGAGGTAGGTATATAAAAAAACTAAATAGATATTAACATTTGAACACCCTATATCTGCAAACCCCTGTTTAAACAGTTTTTCCTCCATATTTTTATAAGTTAAATCATTTTTTAGGGTTTTGAGTATATATATATATATATATATATATATATATATATTTGAGAGGGTTTTCTTGGAAATAAGCCAATTTGTTTAAAATATTGAAATGTTTTTAATTTTCTACATTTGTCTTTTTGGATTGACGTTTCGACCACAATTTGGTCTTTTTCAAAATCTAAAACAAGGAGTTTTACACGTCATTAACATTGCTTTACAAAAACTTACAATTATGCTATTTTCTTTACATGTACAACTATACGATTAATTTTATAGTAAGTATGTTAGTAATTTTTAGATATACATAGTTATACAAGCACCTTTTAAACGTCTACTTTTCATTATATTATTCACAAACAAAAAAAGGCAAAAAAGAAAAGGAAAAGAAAAACACTCACCCAAAAAACGTAGGTTAGTCCTAAATGATTGAAAATTTTATAAAATACGCGTTCACATTTTACGAAGAATCACACACATTTTGTAGCAGTTGTTCCGCCTGCAAGTCGCGACGAACACTATTTCAACAATGAATAATATATTTTGCTTAAACTGTTTATATCTTTTTTATCGTTGACGGCGTTCTGATTTTTTTGGATTTCTATCATTTCTAGAAACTCTCTTTTTTTGGTATTTTTTTTTGATTGTATAATTTTTGTATTATTATAATTAAAAGTGTGTTTTTTTGAGATTTCGTGGGTGATTAGGGCAGTGGTATTTTTTTTATCATATTTATGGCTTTTCAATCTGTTTTCTAAATACTGGGAAGTTTGACCAATATACACTCCTGAACAATCATTGCAAGGAATTTGGTAAATTTTTACTACAATGCAAAAACAATAAACTAAAGCCTTGTTTCTTAAACTTTAAAACTGAACATATAACATTTTTTAATGTAAACTTAGAACGTAGGTTCAAAGAAAAAGTGTTACCAAATTTTTGTCTTTCTGTCTTAAACTGTTTAATTACCGATGTAACCATTAATTTAAAAAAATTACAAAGGGATATTGAAAAAATCGAACAAACAATCCTATTAAAAATTCCATCTTTAGTAATGTCCAATTTCAAAACCCAATGTATTAAAAAAATTGAAGGAATTTTTCAAAAGACTAAATTGAAAAATATAAATAAAATTGAAATTCTTAAAACACGGGCTCAATCTGGAAATGAAAATACTGATACTAGTTGGGTCGAGAACCTGACAGAAGATATAATACCTAATTATGCTCTAGAAGTGTTAAGTTTAGGGCCAAATTTTGCTTCCAAAATAAATAATGAAAAAGAACTTCCAATAAGTGAAATTTTATGCAGTATTGAAACAGGCATAAACCATCTCACAAATAATACTAAAGACGATTTAAGAGCAAAAACGTGCAATATTGTTACAAATTTTAAAAATAAAATAAAGAATAAAAATAATAAAAAAAAATCAAAATTTTCAGATAAAATCCGAAAAACTCAGCAATTTTTAAAAAATAATAAGCACTTAAAAATCTTAAAAGCCGATAAAACAAACAAAACCATCATAATGCATGCAAATGAATACAACAAAAAAATGGAGGACTTACTTAATGACAAAAAAACATATAAGGAAGTAAAACAAGATCCTACAAACCAATTACAAAAAAAGAACAATGCACTTGTTGACCACTGGGAGACAAAAGGATACATATCACCAGACACGGCAAAAAAACTTAAAATAATAAATGCTGTTCCCCCAAAAATCTACGGGCTTCCAAAGATGCATAAAAACGACATACCTTTACGTCCAATAGTCTCTTGCATCCAGTCACCGTTAACATTATTATCGAATTTTTTAAAAGATATTTTACAAAACATTGTTTATAAAAATGACTATTACATAAAGGATTCTACACATTTTAAAGAAAAAATAAAAAGTATAAAAATGCCAAAAGACTATTCACTCATATCACTCGATGTAATATCTCTTTATACAAATATACCGATTACCCTGGCCACAAGTATAATAAAGAAAAAGTGGGACATCATAAGCAAGTATACAGATATTCCTCTAGAAGACTTTCTATGTGCAACTGAACTCACCCTAAATTCAACATATTTTCTATATGAACAAAAAATATATAAGCAAATTGAGGGTTGTGCAATGGGAGCGTCTATTTCCAGTGTCGTCGCGCAAATAGTGATGGAAGACCTAGAAGAAACTTCCATTAAAAAATTAAAATATAAACTCCCATTTTTTTATAGATACGTGGATGATTGTATCACAGCCATCCCAAAAGACAAAATAGACAACATTCAAAAAATATTTAATAGCTACCATAAAAAATTACAATTCACATATGAAATAGAGAAAAACAACAAAATAAATTTTTTAGATGTCACCATACATAATCTAAATGAAAATTTAAGAACTGAATGGTTCACAAAAAAAACGTGGTCAGCAAGGTATCTTAATTTTCTCTCATGTCATCCAATGTGTCAAAAAAAATCCGTTGTAATTGGTCTGGCGGATCGTGCCATCGCTCTTTCTGACTGGGAATACAGAAAACGAGCTATTGAAAAAGCAAAAAATGCCCTTTATAAAAATAACTACCCCAAAAACTTAATTAACAAAATTTTCAAAAAAAGAATTCATAAGTTCTACAATTCTACTGCGAACATCAACAAAAATGAAAAAAACAACTCAACTAAGAAAAAATATCTCTCTTTGCCATACATACAAGGCCTATCAGAACAGCTAAAAGAACTTCTAGATAAACATGATTTAACAGTGTGTCACAAAGGTTTCAACCTTCTTAACAAACATTATACCAAACTAAAAACAAAAACCCCGAATAACAAAAAAAGTAACATCATTTACCAAATTCCTTGCAATGATTGTTCAGGAGTGTATATTGGTCAAACTTCCCAGTATTTAGAAAACAGATTGAAAAGCCATAAATATGATAAAAAAAATACCACTGCCCTAATCACCCACGAAATCTCAAAAAAACACACTTTTAATTATAATAATACAAAAATTATACAATCAGAAAAAAATACCAAAAAAGAGTTTCTAGAAATGACAGAAATCCAAAAAAATCAGAACGCCGTCAACGATAAAAAAGATATAAACAGTTTAAGCAAAATATATTATTCATTGTTGAAATAGTGTTCGTCGCGACTTGCAGGCGGAACAACTGCTACAAAATGTGTGTGATTCTTCGTAAAATGTGAACGCGTATTTTATAAAATTTTCAATCATTTAGGACTAACCTACGTTCTTTGGGTGAGTGTTTTTCTTTTCCTTTTCTTTTTTGCCTTTTTTTGTTTGTGAATAATATAATGAAAAGTAGACGTTTAAAAGGTGCTTGTATAACTATGTATATCTAAAAATTACTAACATACTTACTATAAAATTAATCGTATAGTTGTACATGTAAAGAAAATAGCATAATTGTAAGTTTTTGTAAAGCAATGTTAATGACGTGTAAAACTCCTTGTTTTAGATTTTGAAAAAGACCAAATTGTGGTCGAAACGTCAATCCAAAAAGACAAATGTAGAAAATTAAAAACATTTCAATATTTTAAACAAATTGGCTTATTTCCAAGAAAACCCTCTCAAATATATATAAAAAGTCAGCCAAAGAATTTTTGTAAGAAAAAAAAAAAAAAAAATATATATATATATATATATATATATATATATATATATATATATATATATATATATATACTAATTACACCATGCATTCATTTAAACTGATTTGTAGCAAATTAGGATTTTTGGATCCACCTTGTAGAACTAGGATTTTTACACAGTGATACACTGATCTATAACTTACTCTATATCGGACTCACATATTTTTGTATTCGATTTTTATAGGAAGCTTTTGGATTTAACTGTTTTTTAGGACTTTAAATGCAACAACTGTATTACAAATTTCATTATCATGGTAATTCATAATTAAAAGAGCTATCAAAAAAATCCGCAAACCATTTCGAGATAATACCTCAAAGATATTAAAAGCCACTTAAGTTCTTAATACCCTGCTTGAGTTTTCTGATGTGAAATTTTCAAGTTTTTAGACACCCTGCATTAATTTTGTGTAACATATACTATAGACGCATTATTTTAACACATTTGTGTAAAAATGAAACCTGAATTGTTTTTAAGTAATAAAGTTACAGGGTAAAACACAAAATTAATCAAAATTTTTTTAAAAAAATTGATATCTCAAAATTTAGGGGAGAGATCGGTAAATCCATTAATATGTTTTTTGCATTTATTCTCTTAAACAATCGGGTAAAATGAATTAGAATTTTATTAATTTTTTCAATGGTTGTTGCTAAGTTGAAATTTTGTAAATAAATCACTATTTTCTTTCATCAACCAGTATATCAAAACTGTTAAAGCTACAGAAGCCATTGGATCTTATGGTTGATCCGAAAAGAAAGCACGATAATATCCTGAAAAGGAATTAAGATTTTTTGGTTCGTTTCACAGATATTGTACTTTAAATTTATAGAAAGATTTTGCTTTATGCAATTGAGGTGGCCAGCAGTTTACATGTTTTAAATCCTATATATTTCTTTATATATATATAATAATTACCAAAGAAATACGAAAGTTTCTATTCCAAACCTTAATTTCGAAAGCGGCAATCCAAACGACTGACATAATAAAAATGGTTTACACTTTTGATTGCAGCGGAGCATATTACAAAATTTATGAGAATAATCGTGTACTTCAAATTCGTGAGAGAGTTGTAATGCACTAATTTACATGATTTTCTTTTGAAATGGGCGTCTGGTAATCGAGACTTTTCAACACTATTTTTTGTATTGTTTTAATTGTAATTTTTCTAAAAAACCAATATGTTTTTCTTTAATAACATTTCTGGACGATGTGGTGAATGCGCCCCATATTCTTATAAGTTATAGTTTATGTCTGGTTATATTGTTTATTCTATATACTAATGTTGTTATTGTTTATTCTATATACTAATCTGATTACATTAGATGGTCAAATACAGAAAGTTTTTATTTTTGATGTTTTTTAAAACTATGGAATAATTAAATATCTTCTAGAGGAGGCCTTTATGTATTTTGCTTAGGCTATTGGTATCTGTCTTAGAGTTCACATAATGTTTTTTTAATGTATGTAATCTCAAAAATTTACGCTTTTTAGTGCTAGTTTCGGTTCTAAGGATCCTTATGTTATTGCAATCAAAATTATGTTTAAATTCTGTAATATTGTGTTGCACGCTGTTTTATTTGTCTTGTCGTATTTATGTCCATTTTGTCGATTTTTTTAATATTGACCGATTCGACCAATATATACCCCTTTGCAGCCCTGACAAGGTATTTTATAGATTACGTGATATTTTTGCCTCTGCGTGTAGCTGATTTTAGTTTCTTAAAATTGTTATTCAATAACTTACGTGACTAACTGTTATTTTTTTCTTTTTAAAAACTTTTTTGAGATTTTAGACAGATCTGGTATATAGGGTAATATCAAATGTTTATTGTTTTGTACTTTATTGTTTATTTTTGTATATTTAAGTGTTATAAAATGTATTTATCCTTTTGAAAATAGATCTTGTTAAATTGTCAGGGTTGTTGTTTTTTTGTAGTACTTCTTTTCTTTTTTTAATAGATGTCTTTAGTGGTGGAACTACGAATATCTTCTGCAGGTTTCGACAGGGAATACCCTACATGCACGTACAGAAAATATAATTGATGACTAAAAAAAGGAAAAAGTGATTCATAGCTTTACATAATCCTTTTATATCTTAAAACATAAAAACAAGACCGGAAAATAACTGATGGCTGGTGTCCCCTTCCTACGGTATAGTAGTTTCTCCACTGTGTTAGATGGCTTAATAGCTCTGTCTGTTAAGCATATAACAACTGATTTTGTTTTGCCTTATGGGATGTTGGGAATTTAAGTTTAAATACCTTCGTGATCATGTATCTTTTGTGTGATATGAAGTTTTGATTTGATTTTTTTGATGAATACTTCTCATGTCCAGGATGGTAATGTTGTTATTTTGCTCTATTTCTATTACTAAATTAGCTTTTCGTGACAACTATTGAACATAATCAGGATATAGCCTAGTTTGTCTTGTGGAATTGCCAGAAGATAGTCATCCTTGTATCTATAAAAGAAGGGGAGCTCAAAGTTAGTTTGTTGATTATTGTTGTTTCTAAACTCACAAGGACAAGTTGGTAAAAAACGCTTGAAATGGATGAACCCTTTGCGCATCCTTCTATTTGTATACAATTTATTATGTAAGAAATATGTAGAATTTAAAGTTAACCTGACTCCCTCTAAACATTCAATTCGTGGGGTTGTATATCAGGGTGTTATTCGATACAATTCCACTGTTTTTTGTTACCTCTTGTAGCAAATCGATGTGGATATTAATATTTTCAATGAATGAATATTTTTTGCCCGCATAATTTCTGTAGCCCACGGTTAGTACTTCAAATAGTTTATCAAAAGAGTAAACTTCTTTTTTTGGCAATAATGGTTTTGTATATATACTTTTTTCAGTTAACTAAAGATGCGATTTCGAAAAACAAAAATTCTTTACACAGGTAGGGAATAAAAGCTTGATAACAGTTTTGAACATATAGGATTATCCTACATTTTGAATTTATTTGCTTTCACAAAAATTAACCTAAAATACTTTCTAGATTTTCTTCAAGGAAATTAATGATTTCAAAGTTCAAGTTTTAAAAAAATACTTCTAAAGTTACAGTACTTAATTGTTTTTAGAAATTAAAATATTTAAGTTATTAGAAAAAATGACAAGATTCACAAGAACTTTACACAAGTACTTAAAATTAATTTATTCCACTCTGTCAGTTTCGGGAAATTTGTTTAAGCATTTAAGAAAATAAATAAGTTATACAAAAATGTTTGCACGGGTTCTAACGCCTTTACTTCTTACTACCCTCTATTATTAAGAGAGACTGTAAGTTTCGGTGAGCTGATATGTCAGTTAGTCTGGGAAAGTTTTACAGAGTTCGGAATTTTCGAAGCTGAACACTTAAAATTAATTTCATAGTATTTTTTAGGCTTTTACAATAGCAAATATTTTTTGCTTAAGACATTTTAAGATCGGTATTTTAAAATATAAAGTCACAATCAAGAGATTATTTTTTATCAGGTAACATATTATGTCGCTAATTAAAACATAAAACATATATATATATATATATATATATATATATATATATATATATATATATATATATATATATATATATATATATATATATATATATATATATATATATATATATATATATATATATATATATATATATATATATATATATATATATATATATATATATATATACATATATACTAACGGTAAGGACTACTCCTTCACCATTTTGTCGAGAATCGACCAAACATATATGGTATAACTTTTTACGACCAAGAACCGCACAGAAACTGGAATTTCTGTTCTCTATATATATATATATATATATATATATATATATATATATATATATATATATATGAAATCTTTAGTCTTTTCGTGTATTGTCATTGATGAATTGTGTTGATAACATTTATATTCATCTATTCGTTGGTTCGGACATTCTTCATGGACGAATCGAACCGAATAAGCTCGCTACTCACAATTCGTTGATTCGTCTAATAGTTCAACCGTCCCCATAGTGTGGAGGGTCCAGTTTATCCGTTCCATTCATTGCGCAATAATTTCGGTTTTTGGGCGGATAATCAAGTAGGCTTTGACCTTGGGCAACCATTCGTCTGAACCAAATCTTTTGTTTTTTGTGTATTTTCAAACAATGAAACTCATGAAATCCATGCGAAAGTATAAAAAAAATTGATGAATAATGTGGATGAAATATTCATTCATTTATATGAATGGACGAATCGAACCGACGGATCGAACAGAATAGTGAGTAGCAGGCTTCCAGGAGATATACAGGGTTTTCTCAGATTTTGACAATAAAATCCGCTAATCATTATTCGGTTCGTGTCGTCGGTTCGATTCCCCATTCATTTAAATGAACGAATGGGGGCAAGGCATGAACGCATATTTTATCCACACTATTCAACAATTGTTATTTAATACATTCATATGGATTACATGTGTCTTCAATGTTTGTAAAGACATAAGAAACAAAAGATTTAATTCGGACGAATGGTTCGCCGAGGACAAAGCCTACTTGTTTACATAATTTAGAAGCTTAACATTTTCACAAAATGTTATGATTTCGAAAAGACATTAAAACTACTCTTTTAAAGTAAAAAGCACTGAAACAATTCCTTGATGAGTAAATCGCGAGCAGAAATCAAAAGGTAAACTAGTTTGCTGTAATTCTTGGTATCAAAAAGTTAAAATAAAAATCTAGCTTGAAAATCGCTTAAAGAGGAGACAGACGAACGGAGTTACCTGAACTTTTGCGCGAAAATCTGTGTTGTCACTACTTCTTCTCCTCTGATTAGCTCTTCGACTGTAAACCAAGGTTTTACGCAGACATACGACTCTCCAGTGAATCCACAACTAGAATCGTACTAACTCACTTGGTGCAAGTGTGATATTTCAGACTCCCGGCGAATACTTATAATTGAGCATATAGTGCCTTCAACAACTTTAGAATCGGTAGAACCAAAAAATGTAATAAAGTATAGGGTACTCCATATAAAAAACAAAAGTTCCTATCAATTACTGAAAAACGGTAAACATGACAATATTGCAAATGACACTCAAGGGTTCGTTTCCAGATTTTTTTGTTACACACTGTATGCATGTATCTATGTATGTATGCTTGTATGGATGTATGAATGTATGTACGTATGTATGTATGTATGCATGTACGCATGTATAGAAATAATCATAAATCAGAATTATAGAGATTGAATGAATCGAGTGAATTAAATTAATATATTGTCACAAATTCTTATTTGCACGTGTGCAAGATCATAGTATAATATAAAAGTTGTAATATATTTAAAGAGTTATTACAAAAACAACCATATTCATTATACAAACTGCGTTGTTAGTACAATTCCCTATCAGTAAAGTTCCCGGCAAAGGTCAATTTGCGATTTTGGTACATATTTGAAAAACTAAGCCACGTAAGTCTAGTTTTTTTATGGACAAAGCACTAAAGTTTCCCCTTTTATGAAATGAGTGCTAAGTTTTAAAATGACGATATGAATATAATAAATACAGTATTATCTTACCTTAATTCCAAATTTCGTTTCTTACCTGAAACAAAAATTACAGTAAGACAAGGACTCAATCAAGAAACTATTAAAAACATCGGCTTTCCAACATTTTATGACTATTATTTATTTATTATACATATAATCGTAAATTTTCAATCTATTATTTTTAATATTATAATTGCTATCCGGCAATTAATAAAGTATAGTTTAAATGGAAATATGTTGTAGTATTTGGTATGAGTATAGGATATTATACGTCAATAATATTTAAAATTGTCGGGAAATTTTTTCGGTCGGTCCATTAAAACAAAAAAAAAATGAAAAAACTACAGGATGTCTAAATAAGAATGTATCTTGAACAAACTCACGTATGTTGCTTCTTTTCTTGCAAATTTCAATAGAATTGCTCTATGCATAGCATATTGTTTTGCGCTAAGCCCTAACAGAACTGGATTATGATAATCCGCGGGTTTTCTGCCACTAATTGACGATTATAAGAAATGAAAATCCGTTGCTGATAGACCGATGAGGCCACATTTAATAGTAAGGGGGTATCATCATTAATGCTGGGCCAGCATTTAAGTCTACCAACAGCATTGTTAATGCAATAAAATAATTATAAATCAAGTTTAAACAATTCCTAGAATGGATATGGAAGCTGCCATACAATCAACCCGGGATAAACTGGTATTATGCATAGAAAATGATGGAAAAAAATTAGAACATTAGACACGCCATTTGTAGTTAATTAGATAGTTGTATTCGTCAGTTTAATAATTTTTTATTCCTAGTGGGAATCGTTTTTATGAACATCGCCAATAATATTTTAAATATTTTCCTTTATTTTCTAGGCACTGAGACAAACACTAATTTAATGGATTATTGCAACTAATCTCAAACTTGATGGTTAAATTTTAGTTATATATGATATTTATGATTTTCTCTATAGAATGTTGCTGAAATATAAAAAAGTTATAAGTTATTAAGTAATTTCAAGCTCATCCGGTATGGGCTCAAGATCTCTTTAACATATTTTGGTTTGCTCGATCGCGAAAAATGCGCCTCAAGATATAGACACCTGATTTTGCTAAGTAATTTAAGTTGTGATTCTGCCAACAGAGATTATCAAAATTTATGTTGTTTTTATATCATTAGTTGATGAATTCCACTTATTGGCTGGGTTTGATGAAAAAGCAAGTTATGTTATGATTAAACAATTGTATCGGTGGATGTCTATTGTAAATAATCACCCAGAGCCAGAAAGTTCCGCTAAAAATGTTTTATATAGAAAGAAAAAAATACCTTAATTTTGTAAGTTTCTTAACACAAGAAAATTATACATCTAAAATGACTTTATTATTAATAATCTCCATAAACCAGTATCATAAAAATTAAAAATATTAATTACTGAAAAACGGTGAACTTGACAATGTCTCAAATGTCACCCAATGGTTCGCCGCGTTTCCATATATGGCTGGTTCAAATTTAATTCAAATTGGTTGAGCGATTCTCGAGATACTTGGAGGTTTCCAGACTTTTGTTATACGCTGTATGAATGTATGTATTTATGTATATCATGCATGTATGTGTGTGTATGTATGTATGCATGGATGTATGTATAGTTTATTCAAAGTGTGTTGGAACATACCACCGTTTGACAGCACGCCTTTGGCAAAGCCTTTGGTTTGCAGTCGACTGGTGGCATAATTGTCTCGACGTTTTTTGCTGTTGCAATTGATTTTGTTTAAACTATATGTATATTTTTATGTATGTATGTATGTGTGTATGTATGAAGTTATGTATGATATATTTTGACTGATTTGATGATAATAAATAAATAATATATATGAAAACACTTGTTAGTAAAATCACTTTTACTATAAAGATATTCTCACGCTTACCATTCGTTCATTACCAGACAATTGCACAAATTATATCACCGAAACTAATTTATTAGAAGTCGCTTTAATTGTCCAAAGAGCCTCTATGCCCCAGATATATTTAACAGTTTGGTTCGATATCTTGATGTTAGTATACCACAACATAATACATATGGAATGCATTTAAGTTAAAACTTTTTTTTCTCCTAACCATATTTTCTATTAAAATGTTCTACTATTATTTCTTTTAGACAGCTTTGACTTTATATCAATCCTAATCCTAATCAACTAAATTCTTCTTCAAGAGAGGGATTCCCCCCGTTTATTTATTTACACTGGGGTCTTGAGGTAAGTATATTTATGAAATGTCTCTTTAAGAGAAAGTACATTTATTCAGGCAGACAAGTATTAATTTTGTGCTCAAAATATCTAATTAATCTTACAACCCACAAACACTGCTTTTCGCATTAAGGGTCTTCCGTCTAAACCCAGGACTTTCTGGCAGTTCAGCCGTTGTCCCCTTATCCCTTTTAGGGTTAAGATTTGGTACTAAATATAGGTGGTAAAGCCCTTTAAATAACAAACATTCTCAATAATTTGACTAAAGGATTTATGGCACTGAAATACATTTTTAAAGTTTCTTGATAATATGATAAGGGGTTATTTATTTCTGATTTGGTTTTATCATATTACGTTCAGTCACTCGAAATAATTCACAAGAAACATTTTATTATTTTCCTGCCAGTCTGTCAACTCATGTTGTTTATATCGACTGGGACCTGCAAGACAACTGACACACGCTTATTCAGTGTTATTCTGTGAGGTTAATTTCTACGAGAACGCGTATTATAATAATAGGCAAAAAATCGGAAGATAGTTTAAATTGACACGGTCTCATTATTAAACTATAATTTCTTAATTGACAAAGATAACAAAGTCTTCGTTCCTTCCTACTTTGCTTTTCGTTATAGTTTTTACACAATGTCAATCTAGACTGCACTGAGTACAGAAATGTAAAAATATGGGACAAGCCTGAAATTTATATCCATATTTTAAATAATAAATGTAACACCCACCCATTACTTTAATTTTTTTTAACCTATGAGATTTTGTAAATTAATTTTTTGACATAAAAAATTTATTGAGACTACTACTTACAAGCGACCCTTTTGATTCTGAGAAATATACTCGTAACGAAGTTTAGGAAAGTTTGCAAACTTTTCAATTTCCCCGTTTCTTCCAACAGCTAACAGGAGTTTTTTTTATCCTAGGGGACCGCAATTTCTCACTTTTTTTTTCAAGAAAAGAGGGTAAAAATAATCCCTATGAATCTGTAATTTGAAAAGCAGATATATTAATATTTTGTTAAGAAGATTTTTGAAAAGTTATAACTAACAGATATACAAGATACAAGTATATTTTTGTAAAACATTTACTTTGTAGGAACAAATTTATCATCAAAATCTGAGACATTTTATTCGTGAAATGTCTCGGAAATACGGAAATACTTACTTTTTTAAGCAGCATTCCATGTCATACAAAGTAGAACAAAAAATGAAGAAACATTAATATATATGTCAACAAATAATTATAGCTTAAAATAATACTATGTTTTCACCAGATCTAGTGTAAATAAGTCAATGTTCTCAGTATATAATATAAATGATATTATGAAAAAGTAGACAAGTTTGGGTGATCCAGAAATAAGTATCAAAAATTTAAAGATAACCTTTAGAGCAAAAATATTAAGAAAGTTCGTGTAAATGCGGCTCCGTAAGCATTTTCTTCTCTAAATACCAGTTTCTAAAAAAATGTCTTAAATCATTGTCCTTTAATTTTTCGAAATGTTATATTAAATCTTCCCGCTAGTAAGGAATATATTTTTTTTTAAAAAACTAAGTGTCAATATATTTAAGTTTGGGCCAAGATGTGACACGCATTTAACATCGTGTATGCGAAATGCAGTTTTGCTTTCATTTCTTATATTCAGACTGGATAATGTGAGTCAAGGTCTGAACTTTCTTCTTGTTTTTATACAATGGATGCTTCGGTTGGCAGAGTTCCAATAATTCAAATAATTTAGCGTGACTCCTCTCAACTTTTTAATTTCAAATGAAATTTTAACAAAATGCTCGTTGCGAATTTAACAGCGACCATCTAGATACTAAGTTCGCCTCGACGCTACAAGCCTTTAGCCCGGTACTCACTATTCGTTCATTCGTCCGTATAGTGTGGATGGTCCAGTTCATCGATTCGATTTGTAGCGCGGCGATTATGTCTTTTGGGCAATTATCCATGCTAACCTATTAAATAAAAATTGATGAATAGTGTTGATGAAATATTCGTCAACTAATTGATTAACAAATTCGTTCATTCATATAAATTGATAATTCGAATGATGAATCGACTCGAATAATGGGTAGCGGGTTTTTGACTCTTCCTAAAAAGCCTGTTCTCAAAACGAGCACGTCGAGCGGCAAAACAAGAAACTAGGCATATGACACCTAAATGGTCTACACATTTGACCCGCCCTTCGCCTTGCACATAAGTGCGAATATGTAGATGTCATATAAATATAAATAACAAAATTTAGATTTTCGCCAATGGAACTACCGATTCTTGTGGTCGTCAAGTGGTAAATGTTATAGTTGGAAAGTTTGCACTTGAACTTTCTTCAGCCTACTTATTTGACTCTAAAGTTCTCGAAAAAACTAACATTTACAAGTTTGTGAATGATTCTATGAAAACTTTTTCCGGATTCCTCCATGTATGGACGAAAGAGTCTTTTTTTTATCTGACGCAGCTCAGTAATAGATTAAGGTTCTACAGGGCCTTCAATTTTTGTATTCCTATTTAATATTTCTTTGTTTCGCCCACGGAATGCATCGTACCTGCGAAGGAACTCGAAGGGCATTTAAAAATGTAAATAATTTAGTTTTATTTGCAAAAGGCCGAATTCAGTCTTTGAGAAAAAAAAATCCTGCCTTGCCACTACCACCAGAGCCTGTAGTAACTCCATTCAGTGAGGCTAAATGCTGTGCTTTTCTAAACTTTGAGGCCATAAAAGATATTGTTTTCGGATTCGGCAGTCATGAGGCGTTATTAATTTTTAAATCCAATTTTGAAGATATTTTAATAAAAAAAAAAACTTTACTTTTTATAAGACTTTTTTACAGATATACCTAAATCCGTTAAACTTAAAATTTAAAGTTTGCCTCTAACTGACTTCCTAAAGGTGTTACCTTGGGATATGGGTAGTTCTGGAATACTCTTTTTCTGCGTTCAAGATGTTTTTGCATGATTATCATCATAATTTCACTTGGAGCAATATAACGTAGTTTACTTTTTTTGACACTACTGACATACACAATATTCATTGGGTATGCTTTTTTATTTAGTCGAATGGTATCAAATGGTATAACAAAAATGTTCTATAGGTCGCTGCAAATTTTTGCTTTTTCTTGCATATTTTCTTCTTTTATTTTCCATATTGGTATGCATAGTTTATTAATTTTATGTTGCATATAATCCGGTCTTTAATAATTATCAAAAGAATTTGAACGAAAAAGGAACACTCTAAAACTTTGTTTCTCCAATTTCTGTGATAACACACTTCAATTTTCGAAATTAGACTTTTCTCATTAGGGATATTTAAGTATAAAATAAAAACATCATTAAACAAAGTTTTAAATGCCTTATAGTTTATATTCGTTAGCAGTATTTATTTGCAATGAAACGTAGCATAGATAATTATTATTCAATTTATTGCAGCTGTTCTAAATAGATATGCAACATTCAGCGACCATACAACAATCTGAAAGGGACAGTATGGCTTTGCTTGTATTTCCATTTTTAAGCCAAATTTAGGGTTGCCTTTGTGCATTTTGAAGATATTTACTGAATAAAACATAGTATTAAACTAAGCAGTTCGAAGAATTATACTAAAATATATTTATTTAATGGAAAATCCCTTGATGGCTCAATTTCATGTATCAAACGTATTCACAAAATACTTCTACCGTGATTTGGATTTAAAACAAAAAAAAACAGTATTTTTTTAAATAATATGGAATCGAACAACTAATTTTATATTTACATTTCTTCTATCATTTTTTTAATGTCTTCTTTATTTTTATATCAGCTTATATGACATACTCCCATCTCATAAATATATGGTATAACCGATTTGTAAAATGTATCAATAGTGCATCAACCCGACTTTTTCAAACAATGTATTGGACATTATAAAAGGTTTTTTGGCGTTCTATAACTCTTAATTACATTATATAAGTATTTTTTTTAAGTAAAGTAATTTTAAAAATGTTACTTAAAACTTGCTAAGATTGGTCAAACAAGTACTATCTAAACGTAAATATCTCTCGCCTCGTATTCATTTTTAACGTTAATTATTATACAAAAATATATACATTTCTAAAATTATTACTATATTTTATTTTTGGCTTGGTTTTTAACTCTTTACTTCCCTCGTAAAAGGGAGGTATCGTAACCATGAAAAAATCACCCTCCGAGATTTTTTCAGATCTTCACATTTCAGTGTCATAGATGCTGAAAATCTTGTTCTCTCAATTCCTGTCAGTCTGGCGGTTTGTCTTTTTACGGCATAACTAAAAAACTACTTACTTGTTTGACTTCACACTTTGGTCAAACATTAAGGGTTATATAGGGATGATCTGGTAACATTTTAGTTAAAATCCAATATGTCAAAACAAAATGGCGGCCTAGTGAAATGTTAGAAAAATTATTACAACAAAAAACTACTTATCAAATTTCTCTCAAATATTGCACAAAAATAAAGTATTATGTAGGAATCGACTGGTAAAATTTTGGTACGAATCCAAGACGGTGGAACAAAATGGTGGCTTAATAAAAAACTTGAAAATTTAACCCGAAAAGACTACTTATTGGACTGATTTCAAATTGTGGTATAGAGATGAACTAGTAAAATTGTAGCACTAATTTACGATGACGGAATAAAATGGCGTCCAAATAAAATGTTTGTAATCATGAAAAAATCACCCTCTCAGATTTTACATGCAAAAGATAGGCTTTCATCAATTCCGTTGTTCCGTCTGCCGATTTGTCTGTCGGTCATTTCGCGGCATAACTTAAAAACTACTCATCAGATTGACTAAAATTAGATAGGCAAAAATGAAGTGTCATGGGGATGACCTGGTAATATTTTGGTAAAAATCCATTATGCCGGAAGAAGTGTAACGGCGGCCTAGTAAAACGTTAAAAAACATTACAAAAACAACTAATAATCCAGTTAGCCTAAATTTTGCTGAAAAATCAAGTATTATATAGGAATAAACTAGTAACATTTTGGTATATGAATATAGGATAGCAAAACAAAATGGGGACCTAATAAAATATTTAAAAAATCAGCCTAAAAACTAATTAGTAGCTTAATTTCAAATTTTGTGTGTGCATTGAGTGTGATATAGAGATAAACTGATAGTTATTGTACAATTTCAAGATGGAGAAACGAAATGGCAACCAAATAAAATGTTTAAAAAACCTTATTCATTTGACTTTAAATTTTGCCGAAAAATTAAGTGTAATATAGAGATAAACTGGTACGAATTGTATCTAAAATTTACATATTAAATTTATTTTAAATTATGCTGACAAATTAAGTGTGGCACAGGTAAAACCAAGTTAACAAAATTTTCTTTATAAGAGTTGTATAACATGCTACACGATGACACCGGGAATAAGACAGATATTATATTAGCGTATTGTTTACCTTTATACGATACTTAACCTAAGACACTTACTAAAATATTTTAATAGAATTAAATTTGGGTAAGAAAACTATAGAATCCTTATACAGTTCATATGAAGACCTTTAAACAATTTTAATAAAATTGTTTTATAGACAAGACTCAATATGTGTAATAGCACAACTTTGATTCGACTAGACACCTTTATAAAAGCATTTTTTAACTATCGTATATGTGCCCCTCTGTTCTGAGAACATTTAATGATCATCATTTATAGCAATTTTATAACTTTCTATACAAATATAAGATGTATGAGTTATCCTAAAGACAGAGTCAACAAATCCTTAAAAGAACATTTTTATCTTTTAACAACGAATTGAGCAATACAATTATTGCTTAGAGACACAATTCGTGCCATACATATTGTGGTTGATATTATTATTACTACGAAGGAACGAATCCATAATGGCGGTAGATTATTAGAAACTTAAATATAAATTATTTCATAGGGCACGACCACGTGACAATATACAATAAGTATATATAAGTAATTATTTTAGACAAATAGACAAACAATGCTTAATGAATGTCATCACGGAGAAAGAGACAAAATCATGGCGATTAATAATAAAACAGTTTAGTCACATGTAGAGCTGCATACTACTTAACAAAACTATATAACGTTCCTTAAACAAACTCTATAAAGTTATTTCTAAAGGCTGACGGCTCTGAGTGTTGACAGCCATTTTGAAAAAAAAAGATAAAGGTCTTTACTCGGATCTTCTCTCACAAGTGGGATGAAATCCTTGTTTCATGCATTTATCAATATTTTGGATTATCATGTTCATGATAAGAGCAATTTTTAAGCTTTTGTATCCAATCTCGAGGAATGGTTAAGCCTAATCAGCGCCGGCGTAAAATAAATATACTTCGTAATTTCTTACACCCTGTATACATTTCTCGTTTTTTTTTTGTTCCTGCCGGCAAAAATAAATATAACCAATAAACAGTAATATACAAAATATTTCTTTTATTCCGCTATTTTTAAACTGGCATTACTGTTTCAGTATTTTGTATTTTCAGTATTTCCTGGCAGAGGGTTTAAAGAGCATTTAAACTTAATAATTCATTAGCCAGCTTATAAAACAATACTTTAAAACAAAAGTATCGTATAAGGTTGCCTCAGTCACATTTAAAGAACTGTTTTAATGCCAACCTCTGCGCTAATCGAGTAACTCAAAAACAGTAAATTTTGTTCTGTTTATATGGTACAGGCAAGAAAGTTTTCAGGGACAATTGTGATATAGATTATTCCTGAAAATGTATAAAAATGTTTCTCAAAGTGTATAAAATTGTGGAACCTATTGAACAAGTGAAAATAGAATTATCAATAATGTCAACCTTTTGGAAAAGTAATAAATTCTTTTGTGATCCAGAAGATTTGCTTATCAGTTACAGAGAAATGATGAATCATCTTTAGAACTATAAACTGCACAGACATCACATGTGCAACTGCAATTATTGTCTTATAAAGCACTAAATAGACATAATTTATTTTAATAAACTATATTTTAGTTCTTTAAAGATTTTATAATAAGAAAATTAATTATACTTATAATTTTAGTATAAAATAATAAGGTATATAAATATTTTTCAATTATTTTGTTTTAAAAAGATATGTAGGATCCAACATAGATTTGTTTCAAAACTTCTCTAAAATAGTTATATTACAAATTACTAGAATACTAATGCGATCGTTATAAAACTTTTTTTGAACTAATTTTGTTAGTATTTTATTAGAGGTTTTAATAAAAGTTATACATTTACAAAAAGCCTTATGAGACAAAGGAATGTATTCTATAACACTAGGTGTAATAAAAATCTTAAAACTTTATTATAGGATATTTAATGTTATGCAAGTATTTTTTTAATAGCACTATGAAATACTTATATAATAATTTTGTTCGATTAGAAGTTTCTTTTGCTACTTTGGAAACTGGTAAAATATTGGTAAGAATCCAATATGATGAAACAAAATGTAGTCCAATAAAAATGTTTGGAAAGACAGTATATGTATGTTACTAAATCTAAGTACGTAATGGGGGAAGTTCCGGGTAAAGGCAGTTTACCGATTGTTTGTTTATATTATAGTGGTTTTATAATTTTTCTCTTTCAATTACTTACATCTTTCCTTTTTTCTAAATTTAGACATTTTACATAATGTTAAAATTGGAAAATATATTTTTATTTATTTGAAAAAAGTGCTATTATTAAACAAAAACAAATCTACGATTGTGTCAGTCGATACTCAGTGAAAATCCATAATAAAATTATGTAAACTCTAAAAACAGGACTATTTTTCACAAACACTTCCATTATATTTTTTTAAAAAACACGTAACATGTTTAGCTATATAGTAGCTTCTTCGGACGTTACATCTCGATTGAATTAACTTAAGACTAAAGTAATATTTATATAACTAGGTGTAATGCAAAGATTCGTAAATTTTAAAGATAAAAAAGGCTGAGAATTTTTAAGAACCAGCCATTCATTTAATCAACCTAAAATTATTGAAATATATTTAACAGAAGCGAACTATTGAGTTCTACCTGATCGTTTAACAAACAATTTGAATGTTTGAGTTTATTTATTTCTAGAGACTCCAGTATATTCAATTTATGACCCTTATTTTCCTTGTGTAAAATTTTAAAATTTTTATCAAAGGTATGACTGGTCTCAATTAGTGGTTTGCATAATTGGAGTCGGTTTTTCCTTTGATAAAACATTTATAGTGCTCGCTTATTCTTTTACCAAAATATCTTTTTTACCTATCTACGTTTTGTCACAATTTCCACAATTTGGTATACACTTGATTATTTTATCAGATGTTGTTTTATTATTTTTTTTTGTAGTTACTTAAGGAATTATTGGCTTAATATGCTATTCTAATATCTAAACTATTTAGAAATGTACCTATTTTAGAGCTAGAATTACCTATATATCATATAACTCTGTATGTAAGGTTTTTTATATAACTTTTTTTATAGAATTTAATCAATTATATTATTTGAATATCCATTATTTATTTTAATATGTTTAATTATGTTTAACTCGGTCTGAAAATTAGTTTTACTTAGAGGTAGAGAGATTAGTCTGTGAATCATACTTTTAAAAGCTGCTAGTTTATATTGAATTGTATGACATGAGGAATTATGTGTGGTAATATCCTTATGTGAAGGTTTATGATCAATAGAAAAATCAAGTATATTGTTTAATCTTTTAATGGTCAAATCTAAGAAACTTATACTTTTGTTAGATTCTGATTCAATAGCAAATTTCATTTTAGGATGAAAGTTATTAATATATTCGAGAAAAATATTTAAATGTCGTTCAGTTTCTGTAAAACATGCTAAACGCATCAACATATTTATGCCAGTATATAAAATGTTTTAAAAAAAGGATGTTTATTGATTTGGTTATCTGGAGTATCCAAAAATATTTCAGCAAACAAGGGGCTTAATGCCATAATTAAACCTTCTGTACTAGTATAAAGTTTATTATCAAATTCGAAGTAGTTTTGTTATAAACATTCGAGAAGCAAGTGTAATATTTCTTGTTTTTTAACACAATTAACTGATATTTTATTTAAAAGATTTTCTACTAATTTGATGGTATCTTTGGCAGGAATACTAGGAAATAAATTAGTGACGTCAAACTAGATTAGATTTGCGTTATTTGTTAAATGAATATTTTTAATTTTATTAACTAAATCTAATGAATTTTTAATTTGATATTTTGCTGAAGACTCTGTATGTGATTGAATTATGTTTATAGATATTTGATAGGATGGTGCTGAAAAGAAAGACACACCCATAAACACCCTTTTTTTCAACATTTTATATAATGGCATAGATATGTTGATGATGTTTTAGCATGTTTTGCAGGAACTGAACGACAATCATGTTTTATCAAGGGAAAAACCGAGTCCAATTACGCAAACCACCTAATTAAGACCAGTCATACCTTTGATAAAAATTTTAAGATTTTACACACAGAAAATAAGTGTCATAAATTGAATATTCTGGGGTCTCTAGAAATCAGTAAGCTCAAACGTTCAAATTGTTTGTTAAACGATCGTGTAGAACTCAATAATTCACCTCCGTTAAATATATTTCGATAATTTTAGGTAGATTAAGTGTATGGCTAGTTCTTAAAACTTCCGAGCCTTTTATATCTTTAAAATTTCCGAATCTTTGCTTTACACCTAGTTATACAAATATTACTTTACTCTGAAGTTTATTCATTCGAGATGCAACGTCCGAAGAAGCTACTGTATAGCGAAACATGTTACGTGTTTTTTAGAAAGAAATAGTGGAATTGTTTGTGAAAAATAGTTTTGTTTTTACATTTTACATAATTTTAAATCAATAACTTTTTTGACTAAATAGAAAATTATGTTCCAAAAGAAAGTATAGAACGTTTTTTCTATTTTTCTAGGATGCTTAAACATATAGGGTACGAAATTTTAAGAATTTGATTATTCTGCCATATTTTTTTTATTTAATATTCAATGTTATTTTTTATATCTAGGGTACCCTAGATAAGACTACATAAAAAATAATTTTTACTTTAGTCAATATTAAAAGAGTAAGTAAAGTAAGAGCAACCGCTTACGTGGAACAACCTTTATCTTTACTTTTTAGTCCGACATAAAAAATTAAACATAACTATCTGATAATATGATCACTCTTTTCTCCATTCACATTTCAAATCTATAGCATCTACAGGGTTTTCGTATATATTTTGATACCTAGTTACAGCTTTAACTATAGACAAAAAATTTCTATTAGCTTCTAATATCAAACAATTCTAAAGAAATTAAAAAAAAAGTGGAACAAATTACATAAGCTATATTTTTAATGGGATACCCTGTATATTATTATTTCATTAAATGGATCTCTTCTTGTCGATTATAAATATACCAGTTCTGGTACCTTCGTCTTTAAAGACATATGAGGAAATTGAAAGAAACTGTACCACAAGAGAAAAGCGATTAAATAATTAGTAATTCCTTGACTATGGCACCGCTCTAATATGTAGGTTTATTTCAGCGAGTATAAACAATGTTTGTTGAAATTTTCATGAGCTATTGGTTAGCTACGTGGTAGGGTTTCGGATTAGAAATGCGAAGTTCTCGAGTTTCAGTTCTGATTTGAGCGACGACTTCTTTTTAGTTTTTTTTTTTTTAATTTATAACAATTAATAATAATGCGGATTAAGTTAGGTTGGTTAGGTTCTCTGTAAAGAAAGCGCGAAGTAACAGGCTAATATAATTCCGAGTCTATATTATTAATATATATTTAAAAAAGTACAGGTCCGAGCACACTACCTCTGTTATAGTTAATAATAGACAATTTATTGTTCCGTCCTAAACATCAGCGTCTAAGAAGATGGAATGCTTTGAAACAGTTTTCCTTATAATTATTCTAAGTTGAATTTTACTGCAAACGGGAAAACAAGAAAGAAAAATTAAAACGATAGTTTTAATTTTCCTGATACTTGCGGACTCTTAAATACTGAACTCCTTTCAGCGATAAATCTATTTTCTTAAGAAGCAAAAGTTTTTTGACGGGAATGACATTGATTTGAGAATTTTTTTTTTCATTTTCTTCTCTTGCCTATTCCCACTGCGGCCACACTCTATATGAAATCAAGGTTCCCTTCTGCAAATTGTGAATTTAATTATTTTAATCCACATCCTCTACTATATGGTTATTTGGCCGTGAGCAGGATAATTTAGTAACACAATTGGCTTTATAAAGCTTGTGCAAATAATGTCTTCCTGTTTTTGTTTCGGAAAATGATTTCTCTCCAGAGGAACTTTATTTAAAATATTGCGCCGACGATATAGCTGTTGTGGTTTTGTCGATTAAAGTGTCAAGAGTGTAACGTAAATATTAGTGTGGAGCGATAAATAGGTAATAAAATAAAATATAAAATTTGTAATAAAGTAAAAAAGTTGTTACAAATAGTCATTTAGTTTAGCATTTTTGTCTCTTGGTAAAGATGACACCTTTAGGGCTCTACTGACAATTATAGTTTTATGAAAATTGCGCTAATTTAGTTTATATGAAACACGGTAGTTTTTTTGATCTGTTGATTTGAATATTATAATAAAAAAATGGTATACTACTGCAGTGTTTTAGATTTCTCTTTTAAAAAATAATTGTCCATATAAAATAAACATACAGAACACATAAAAGAAAGATATTACTTAGACAAAAAAATTAAACTTTACCAAAAATGAAATTTATGTTTTGAGATTATATTTTGATTTTGTTTAAAATTTAGATAATATTTCTGGTCCTAGAACGGAACCAGAAGACTCTTATAAGTTTTCGACGATCTGAGTGTGACAAGGAGGTGCAGGGAACTCCAGAGTAGGGCTTCGCGAGACCATACAACTAATCTTGGTCTTGTCCTGGTCTTGGTATCAATCGTATCAAGACCAAGACCAAGACTTCATCTCAAGACTCTTCTCTTGGTCCTGAAACTAAAATTAGAAAGCTCTTGTACCATCATAACCAAAAATATCTGGGACAAATATTATTTATCAAACGTTTAAAATCATAGTGGTAAATGTATTCTATTTAACCTAAAATGCATAATTTAACAGATATTTGACACTAGAAATTATATATAGTAAAAATGACCGGAAGGCTTAAATATCTTCAAAACGGCTAAAGTTATGCTTACAAAGTTTGCCATTTGGGTGTTTCTAGACATGCCGAATTGAAAAATTGTATCGGCACTGTTGCCAGATTTTCCAGTTTTGCGCTACGAGTAGTCATTTTCTTTTATTAAATTTATTTTTCTTGCACTAAATTGGTCGTCTCAAATTTAGTAATATCCCAAATTTTCAAAATTTTATCTATACTAGTTGTTGTGATATGACAACATCGCATTTACAGTAAAAAGTACGGGAACCCTTAAATATCATCAAAATCGCTATAGTTGTGCTTACAAAATTCGGAGTTTGTGGCTTTTGAGCATGTGGAATTGAAAAATCGTATCCGCGCTGTTGCCAGATTTCCCAGTTTTGGGCTACAAGTAGTCATTTCCTTATCTTAAATTTATGTCCTATTTGTTTCTATTGCACTAAATTGGTCGTATCAGATTTAGTCTATCCCAATTTTTAAAAATTGCAACTGCACTGGTTGCTGAGATATGACAACACCGCATAAAATATTTTAAAATTTCAAAAACGCATTCTCACAAGTCCATAATTACTGAACTTCGTAAGCACAACTTTTGCGGTTTGAAAGCTAATTGAGCATTCCCGTACTTTTACCGTAAATGCGGTGTTATCGTATCTCAGCAACCAGTGACGATAGAAATAGAAAGTTTAGGATTTTGCTAAATTTGAGACAGCCAATTTATTGCAATATAAATAAATGGGGCATTCCATTTAGGATAAGAAAATGACTGAGTGTAGCACAGGGAAATCTGGCAACAGTGCCAATACCATTTTTACAATTCCGTAATTTTTCAATTCCCCAAATTCCAAATTATGTGAGCACAACAGTTAGCGGTTTTGAAGGTTTTTAAGTGTTCCGGTACTTTTTACTATAATACTATAAATGTGGTGTTGTCATATCTCAACAACTAGGAGAGATAGAATTTTGAAATTTTGGAATATTACTAAACTTGAAACTGCCAAACATATGCAATAAAAATAAGTGGGATATTCTATTTAAGATAAAAAAAAGTGTATCGTAAAACTGAAAGACCTGGCAACAGTGCCAGCAGCCAACAGTGTGCCCAGAAACCCGCAGAGAACCGAATTTTGTAAGCACAACTTTAGCAGTTCAAGAGATATTTAGGCATTCCAGTACTTTTTACTGTAAATGCGGTGTTGTCATATCTCAACAATCAGTAAAGATAGAATTTTGAAATTTTAGGATGGTACTAAGCTTAAGACGGCCAATTTAATGCAATGAAAATAAATAGGGCATTCCATTTAAGAAAAGAAAATGACTATTTGTAGCGCAAAACTTGGAAATCTGGCAGCAGTGCCGATACCGTTTTTCAATTCCGCATGCCCACAAAACTTTCAAATGCCAAATTTTGTAAGCACAACTTTAGGCGGTTTGAAGATATTTAAGCGTTCCGGATCTTTTTACTAACCCTATTAGCCCAAGAGCTAATATGATACTGTCCAATTTACTTTTGGTGACGATGGTAGGTACCTGTACTAAAAATTATATAAGGAATACTCAGAAATAATAAATATAATTTCGTCCCAGAAATAGACTTGCGAAACCACTGTTGCTTGGGAAGTCCAAGTGGACAAGAAACTGAGGATACTTTTTAAGCATTAATAATGAAGTCCTTCACTGGAACCTATGGTGGAAGATTTATATCATCTGCTGATGATGCTAACTTGTTATTTTTAAATGTGTTCAGATGATTTGTTGCGTTTAGATCGAAGTTTAGATTGACAAACAAAAATCTTTTTTGGCTTTTTCGCAACTGAATGAAAATATTTAACTTTAAATTGATTGAAGCAAATATTTAATAAAATTATATATTTCAAAATGTAGACTAGTCTATCTAAGGAGTGTTTCGATACATAATATAAACAATACTATTTAAGCATGCTTAAATTCAAGGTAAAAGCTCTTGGATCATGAAAAAGTATTTTAAAATCCTGATTTGATAGTGGCTTCAATATTGGCGGTGGTTTTATAATTGGTTTTTGCCAATAAATTGGGTCAGAATATTCACTAGAAATAGAATTTAACTCTGTGACTTTTAGTTTCTAGATTGTATTTTGCTTTCAAAACTCGCCTTAAACTCAATTCTCTTACGTATTGACGTTTCCGAACTTATGTTCATATAAAATATTGTTTTTATTTTGAGAAATACTGTATGTTAAATATGTTGAAAAAAAAATGATTTGTTTGCATCATATTTTACTAATACCTACATTTTATATTGTGATATGATTAAATTGTGCCCGTAAAAACTTATGATCAAGACTTCAAAAAGTACATTACATTAAAAAAATTGCCGAAAGCGATTACCTATAAAAAGTGTCAAAGGGTCTTTTTGCGCGATGTGTCGTTATCCCCGCTAAAGAGCTACAGATAGATTGATTCTAAAAACATATATATCAAGTTAGTACCTACCGGTAGTTCTTTATATTATTAGTTTCCAAAATGTCGCTTTATGCAGGTATATATAGTCAAATGCGCTGTTTCCATTTGTTTAGGAATCGACTAAATTATATTTTAATTAAAGTACATATTGTTGCGTATGCTTAGTTTAGACGGATTTAGTCTGCCGTAGATAATAATCCCATAATCTTGTTTTGTAGAAATAATTCTACTTCTACTTCTTCTAATATAACTTTTTAGTTTTATAGTCAGGAATTTGATTTTTAATATTTTTTTAATTTACTCTAATTGACATAAAATGTAAATCTTTATAGATAGTGTGACTAAATTTTAACAATTGGTAGAGCCCTCAAGGTGTTAAAAAAAAAAAATTGGATAACATACAACCTAATATGAGTGACAAGTTTTGATAGTTGTTACAAATCTAAACTAAAAAGATTATTTTTTTGCCCCACCCTCGTGAATATAGAAATATGAAGAGTGAAATATTTTGCGTGAAACTAGTTAATTATTTATCAGGTATCTGCATGATCAGTGCGCCAACGCCATTTAAAATGAGAACCTCTAGAGACCAGCCAGACGGAACTCTATATTCTCTACGATACTTAATTGCTTATATTAAGCAAACAAATATGTTGATTGAATAAACTGAAACTAATCAATATAAGTGTGTATTAACTTTGTTGCTCACTATTAAAAAATTATCAATTGATGGAAAAATAAACGGATGCACCTACGAGTGTTTATGCCAGTTAATTGTGTTTTAGTATATAAACCGCTAAAAAACTTATATACTTAATATATTTAGAAACAGCAAGAAGAGAGACATTATATATATATATATATATATACGAGTTGTCCCATTAAAAAATAAATAGGTGTGCAGATCTGGGAGTATCTAATATCTAAGTTACATTAAAGTAACTAAGTTACTTCAGAGCAAAGTATTTTTTTTAATTATGAAAAAAGTATCTTGTACTTAAATACTTTTGTTGAGTATCTTGAAACGATTACTTTTGAAAACTATCTTTTGTTACAAAATGTAATTTTAATTACAAAAAGGAACTTTAGTTACAAAAGAGTATCTCAGTTATATATTTGTCAGTCTGGTTAACTTCAACGTATAAGTCCTATAAAAATATTGCAACACGCAGAAACGGCGTAAGAAAGTTACCTCTCACGATTTTATGGCGCTCACTCTTTGACTTTATCGGTGGTGGAACTTTTTTATTTTCCGGAACTTTTTATTATTACCCCTTCTACCGTTTTTAGGAGACATAGCAAGCTGTTGATACGTAGTTTAATTAAGAAATCATGGTTCTTGGGATTAGACCATGTCAAAATGGAATCACTTTCCGACGTTTCGCCTTCGATTACCCGAGGCATCTTCAGGGATCTTTACTTCATCGGAAGATCGGAACACTGAATGAGCTCGAGGAGACCTAGGCCAGCTATTTATAGTCGACCTATGTTTTTCGAAGCGTGACTCGATGTAACGGTCGATTTCCAAGTATTATCTGCACTGAAGCCCGTATATCTATTAAAATTGTAAGGATCCTTATAAATTTCAATAGATTCTCTAATTTTTCGTTTATAGAATCCCGAAACCGATGCAAGAACTTTGGTTTCTTTTATGTATGTCGAGTAGAATGTTGGTGTTCAGATACAGCAGATTGTACAATTTGTTTCTTTCTGATACATCGTTCATATTCCTTAAGCCTAGTCGATATGGTTCGTCCAGTTTCTCCAATATAGACATCACCACAGGAACACGGAATTGCATATAGTCCTTCCGTTTGGAACGGAATAATGTTCTTCGGCGATCGCAAAAAATTTTCCAATTTTCTTATGTGTGTTGAAAATTGTACGTATGTTGGACCGGCGAAGTAAACTTGCAATCTTGACTGTGATTCCGTGTATAAATGGAAGTATTACACTTCCTATCGGTAATTCCTTATTAGTATCATTTCGTGCAGTAGGATTATTATATTTTCTAATTGATCGTCTAATATCGTCAGTGCAATATCCATTCCTTCTTAAAGCTTGAGTCAGTTTCGCTGTTTCCGATTGTAAAGAATTTTGGCCACAAATCGCAAGGGCTCTGTGAACCAATGAATTAATAACGGATTGCTTTTGTGCTGGATGATGATGGGAATTTGCATTTACTGTACAGTACCTGTTCGTATGTATTGGTTTTCTATATACAGAGTGTCCTAAGGAACCATCCCCTTTCCTTCGTACAAGAACATCTAGAGAAGGAATAGTGCCTTCTGATTCAATTTCCATTGTAAATTTTATACTAGCATGTTGTTGATTCAGATGATCAAGAAACACAGGGAGGTTTTCTGGACCATGTTGCCATATTACGAAAGTGCCGTCTACATATCTGAACCATGATTTTGGTTTTATTGGAGACGACTCAAGGCTTTCTCCTCAAAAGCTTCCATGGAGATATTGGCTACCACTGGTGACAGCAGAGATCCCATGGTTGCTCCTAAGGTTTGCTCATAGTCGGAAAGTGAATTTTGACACGGTCTAATCCCAAGAACCATGAATTTTTTAATTGGCCACAGCCGTGAAAGCTTTCGTTCTATGTTATGTAGTTTAGTTACTTAATTTTGCTTTGCAGTATCAAGTCGCAAAGAGCAGTTTGTTTGCTTTTTTAAAATTATATAAAGAAGAGTACTAGGTTTACCTAGAATACTAGATTTTTGAAATTCATAGAGGTTTTTTACCAATTTATTTATTTCTGAAGGTGATAAATATGAAGATGTAGGTGGAATTTAGGTAGTTAGTTAGTTCGGTAAGCAATACAAATTTAACAGAAAGCTAAGTAGTACGCACAGGGTAAGTTAACAACGCTGCGTTATGTAGTGACCGATTGTGTAAAAATGTAAAAATATTTTCGTGTAAACAGGTGGGTCAAAAAACTAATGCAGCAAAAAGTGTTGCATTTTAAATGTTCATTTAAGATTAATTTTAAAATTCTGGGTATAATTTTAAAACTTTTTTGTTGAAGGATAAATGTACAGGGATATTAATGAAAAATGATAAATATAAAGGCTGTAGAGTGTGTCAGGTGATTTTTTTTATATTTGAGGAGTAAAAAATTCCTTGTCATCAATTGCTAGTAGTTTGCTTTTGTTAATTTATTTACTGTTATGTTATTTTCAGTAGCTACTGTGTTTACAGGAAATAAAAATAAATAGAGGGATTAAAAAACTAAAATATAAGCATCTCAAAAATTACTAGAATTTGGTATCGGATACCCTTAAGAAAATTTGAAGTTTTTGTGATAGTTTAAAAGTTAACTCAAAAATATGCACAAGTACCATTTTAAAAATTTAGATTTTGCCGTTAATGTTTTTTCTATTTGAACAAATTTTAAATTTCAAACACACCTTACTTCAAATGTTATATAGCAAAACACTTTTGCTTTGCTTTATTACTTTTTGTTCCCATTATAAACTTTCTCTTCAAAAAAAAAAATGCACTAATAATACTACTTAAAACAAAACACATTTGAAAAAGTTGCTGTGCCAACGAAACATATATCATGTTAGACAATATACACGTGAAAATTGAAAACGAGTGTTTTTATCTAATAATTGCCTTTTTTGTATTCAGTTTAAAATTCTAGAACTATAAAGCCATTCTGTTTTGTTACTTAATAAATTGCACTTTTGCATTACCTAACTTTAAAGGTATTATACCGGCATTGTTCCTTAAGTTTTCCACGGCAATATTTTCTTGAAAATCAGCGATGAGCGTTGGAAAACTAGAATAGAAATACTTCATAGGTTTATGTACGCTTGCGCGATCTTTTTAAATTATTCATTTGAAACTTTGTCAGTGTTGTAGGTTTTTTAATACATTAGCACTTTTTTATCTAATATGTTTCTTAACATATTCTTGTTGTTGTTCAGGTTAGAATTTATTAGGGTTGTCACGATTTTCATTAATTTGGGAACATAGTATTACTGTACTTTCTTTCTTATCATCGACGTAATAGTTAATTAGTATTTGATCGGTTTGAATATCGAAGGGCCGGCCTATCGGCTATTAATTATATCTATAGATTTTAAATTTGTTGCAGAATATACAGAGTGATTATTTGCTAATATTGCATATATAATTTTTAGATTTACGGGTGATTTTAAAAATCCACGTGTTTTTAAAATACGAATGTTCTCTAGTTTATAAGAGTGAAATCTTTCAACCATCCGTTTGAATCAGGGTAATTTGGACGTAAAATATATTTCTATTCTATGTAATCCGAGTAATTTGCTGTGTTAGTGCAGCATCAGACGAATTCTCGTGGACCCGAAATATATTTTTAGTTGACATTTTTTTCATCGAATTATACCTCAAGTGCACATTTCATTTAATGAATTACAGAAAGAAAATTTTCCATTTCTGAGGACAATGTAGTTTTAATAAGAAACTCTAATCATAAGCTGAACAGAAGATCGCTTCGCTTTTAGGGGCAACCTGCTAGGTGCATTATTATTTTATCCTGATCATTTCGATGATTATTGCAATAGGTTTCCCGATAAAAAATTGGATTTGACATGAGTAGTGTTAGTATTCAATGGAAGGTGGTGGTCGTTGAAATTCAAGTGGTAGTAATTAATTAAAGTTGGTAGTAGTTAAATTATCTGTGATATTAATTAATGTGAGGTAGCAATAAATAAAATATTTGCAGTACTAGTAAATCAAAGCTGGTTGTAGTTAAAATATGTGTGTTAGTAATTGATGGGAGGTGGTAGTAAACAAAAAAAAAAAATATATATATATATATATATATATATATATATATATATATATATATATATATATATATATATATATATATATATATATATATATATATATATATATATATATATATATATATATATATATATATATATATATATATATATATATATATATATATATATATATATATATATATATATATATATATATATATATATATATATATATATATAGCAATAAAAAATGGAAGTTGGTAGTAATTGAAATATGTATGGTAGTAATTAATGGGAAGTAAATTAAATGTGTGTTAGTAGTAATCAATGGATGGTGCTAGTAATCGAATTATGTGTAGTAGCGTCATTCTGGGTGAACTCGGACAGACTGATATTGGTCAATATTTTCTTCAAGGTCACGTATCGTACGGCGTAAAAAGTACCCAACCGGTATATGGTGTTGTGGATATTGTGCGTTTTTGCTGGAAAAATTAGTCGTTGAGCACGGGGTGAGGATTTTGTAAATTGTATTTTTTTCTTGGAATTTCAAAACTGTAAAAGAAACTGTTGCACACGAGAGAATACTAAAAATAAAAAAAAAACAAATGAGTTATTTTCTATTATTAGTAAACCCATGGCAACTTAATTAAAAGATATTGTTTTTCTTTCTTATATAATGCCGCTTTAGTAAAAAAAGGCATTTTATAAGGGTGAAGGTGGACACCATGGTAAGGCAATATAAGAAGAATTACAATGAAGCAAACATCGCTAGGGCACTCGATGATATTGGACAAGGCAGAAAAAGTTTGAGACAGGCGGCTGAATATTATAGAATCTCAAAAAAGAACTCAAGTATTTCCCAAGGGTGTGGTATAGATACGTAGACGATATATTTGCTATTTTTGATACTAAAACAGAAAATTTGGACACTTTCTTAGAAACATTAAACAATAAATATCCTTCCATTAATTTTACGTACGAAAAGGAGAACAATGGGCAATTACCTTTTCTCGACACGTTAGTTATTAGAAATAACGATAAATTAGAATTTGATATTTATAGGAAATTTACTAATACTGATAGATATATAACATCCGACTCATTTCATTGCCGTCAACACAAAATGGCAGCATTCCATTTCTTAACTCACAGGTTAGTCAATTTTCTATTAAGTAAAGAACGTTTTAACAATGAAATGAATCGGATTAAAAATATAGCTAAAAGTAATGGATATAATGATAATTTTGTACATAAACTAGTAAATAGACATAAGCATAAGAAAATGTTAAAAGATGCCACTACTCTTCAAATACCTGAGGCTTCCAATAAATTCATAGTAATCCCATATGATCCCAGATATACGAGAGGTCTAGAAAAAGTATTTAAAAACGTAGGTTTTAGAGTAGCCTACAAAACGGAGAATAGTTTGAAAAATCTCCTTGGAAACCCCAAAGACAAAGTCGACTTGAGGGAGAGGAGTGGCATTTATGAAATTAGCTGTAATGACTGCGATCTAAAATATGTTGGGCAAACTAAACGCTCCATAAACATTCGTTTTAAAGAACACATGGCACATTTAAGATACGGAAGAACAGAAAAGTCAAGCGTTGCCCAACATGCTTTGGAAAACAATCACCGAATAGGAATAAATAATCTTAAGTTGATTAAAAATGTATCTAATAATAGATTATTGGATGCATTTGAGAGTATAGAAATAGTTAAATGTGGTAAGAAAGCACTAAATAAAGACAGAGGGCCTATTCCCTATAGTCCCCTCTAATGTTTACTTGACAACGGTGCAGTCGGGTGCAACCAAGTGTGACCACATTTACCTATAAATAGTCTCGGTTAGGATAAGTTACTTTAGTTTATATCATCTGCTGATGATGCTAACTTGGTTAGCGAAACGCGCGTCCAGAACGTAACAAGTTGTGGTGTAGTGTGGTTAGAACTCTTGTATTTTGAGAATTAATGTTGGTTTTCTTTTAGTTATTTATAACAGTATTTATGTTTGTTTGACGTTATTTGACATTTAGTTATGTAAATTTACATATTTGTGTTTTCTTTTGTGAATTTACATACTTTTATAGAATAAAATATTTAATTTACATGTTATTTTGTTTTTTTCACCCAAAATTTGTTAAACTTTGCCATACAAAATATATATTTTAATTTTTCTTGTCCAACTACGCCACTTACTAGGGGATAAGACCATTTTTAACGCTTAATAAAGGGTGGTTCGCACTTACCTTTGCACATAGGTGTGAAGGCGGACACCCTTTTTCTAAAAAAAAGGGGGGGGATGAAACTTTCATTGGTTTTATTATGGAATTTGACAAACGAGACATAGAAGATTCTAAATTATTTTTTGGAAATTTTCTTTTCGATTATACTTTTTCATAACAAAAAACTGAGCAAATCGATGACTTCACCGTGAATGGCAGAAGGGCGAGTGTGACGTCAATGGCTGTTTGTTTGCTGTTCGGAGATCAAGGTCTCTGGCTCGATTCCGTGCTGAGGCAAACTTTGTTAAGAATACATAATGCGCTCGCCTTCTGATGGGTTGGTGGTTGCGCGCTTCATCAGTAATACGCAAAAATCTTCTCTCAAATAGCAATAGCGTCGTTCGGATTCGACGATAAACTCTAGGTCCCATATACTTGTGTAAATTACAGCTAAGATACACAGCATATGTATATGCGAGAGGTAGGCCAATATCCAGCAGTGGATGAAAAGGCTGTTGATGATGATAAATTAACGTGAGGTGGTAATAAATAGAATATATTTAGTTGTAGTCAATGGAAGCTGGTAGTAGTTACGTGTGGTAGTAATTAATGGAGGGTGGTAGTAAATAAGATATGTTTAGGAGTATTCAATGGAAGTTGGTAGTAGTTGAATTATATGTGGTAGCAATTAATCTGAGGTGGCAATAAATAAAATATGAGTGGCGGTAGATAATGGAAGCTGGTAGTTGTTAAAGTATATTTCGTAGTAATGGGAGTTGGTAATAGTTGAAATAAGATTAGTAGTAATACTTGGAAGGTTATAGCAGCTGAAGTGCATGTGGTGGTACTTATCAATGATAGGTGGTAGTAGTTGAATTATGTGTGATAGTATTCAATGGAAGGTAGTAAATGCTGTGCAGTACTAATTAATGGAAGATAGTAGTAGTTGAAATATGTATGGTAGTAATTCAAAAGTGTAAAAATATTCAAGTCTAATGGGTTCCCAGAAGTTGTGAAGGAAATTTTGAAGAATCGGTCAGTAAATTACGCAGACTCGATTTTCAAGTTTTTCATTTCATATTTTTTGTTTTTGATCTGAAGTTATAGTTATGTGGTCATTTTTTGGTTTTGTCTTTAGATCTTAAACCGATTAAGAAAGTATAGAAGATATATGCATACCCTAGCCTTATCGTTGCAGATAAGTTTATACTTAATTAATGTTGTAATGGAATAAAGACAATAAACACATTGTTTAAATAACTAATGTTGATTTTATAATTTGTGTTTGTTTAAATGCCAATCAAAATTAAAATCCCCCGTTATAAAAGCGGGCATATTTAATAACATGCCTAATCTATTTTTTACCATTATGCATAGAAACGCATACCTAAACTCGTTAATTTTTGTTTGCTTTTTCAAGTATTTTAAAATAATTTATTGTAATAAATATATATAAAGAGTATATCTACTATACCTACGTACTACTATATATACATACATTGGTTTTGCTTTGAAACTTATGAAGCTTAGGAAAAAAGGTGCAGATATGTAACTTTGCTTTAAAAAAACTATTAAACAGCAATTATAACTTTTATTAACCCTTAAAGTAATTAACCGTATTTACAAATTATTAAAATATTGCTCTATTTAAATGTGATTCAGTGTCTTAGTTACGTCACTTGAAATATATGCTAAATCCGGAAGATAATTTCCAATATATCAAAAACGTAGCATTTAAAACAAATACATATTATTTATAAAGATACAAGGTGTTCGACATTAAGACAAGGAACTTTTTTTGTATTATACAACTTTTGAGAAAAGATACCATCTCACGTGGGACATCCTGTACTCTAAATGTCGTAAAAATGGAAAGCTGCTTTCGCTTGGTTAAGCAGGGGCATTTCTTCGCACTTTCATCCTAAATTTAGAGTTTGTTTAGGGATTTATTTAATCTTACTTTATTTGAAAGTTAAAAGGTTAAATGAAAATTGAAAACGAATTTTTGCTTATAACTTCAAAGGATGTTTTACAATGCAGAAGGAGCAGCATGTTTTATTACTAATATTATTATTATTAATAAATTATATTAACAATGATTCAACACCCCCAGTTTTCTTATGATTTTAAAGACTCCGTCATCGGGCATGATGTTTTACGTGTCATGATTTTACGTCGCCAAATCTGGGCGGGTGTTGTTATAGAAAACAATAATAAAAAATGGAAATAAAAGAGATAAGAAAAATTTCAAAACATAATACCGCATTTATTTTGTATAGTAATTTTATTTCTCAAAAAACTACTGATGTTTTAGTACGTTTTAGGTGATCCTTTTTTTATGGTATCATTAATAAGAATTGTAATTTTTAATACCATTATGGTCCTAAAACGTGTGGTGTGCAACCTTAAATTCCTTGGGTAAGTAAACAAAATCACGTGGGACCAATAATCGAATCGCATTGTAATTCATTGATAAATTCTTGATAGGCGATATGAACTTATGGATGGGTCTATTCTTTATTTGGTCTGACATCTTCCGTTGCAAAGAAGAACCTTGCAGGAAGTGTTTCTAAGTAAGCTCTCTGATCTTATGTTTCATAAAATACCATCTCAAAGTTGACTAAAAAACAAAGTATTGATTCTGCGATAAGCCTAGATAGAAGCAAGCAGCAGGTCATAAACCTCTTAAACACTTCTAGCAGGCGACATCTTTCAACACTGTCCTTAGTTCTAGTTCACAGAACGAGTACTTAGATGAATATGATATTTGGTGTCTTATAGCATGTTGGCCATTTAAACAGGTAAGCTTACAAAACCACCGAAAGCTCAATTAAATAAGGTATCCGTTATTTATTTATTGATATGAATGATACCTACAGACTCATTAGTATCGTCTAGGCTAATAGAATTAACTAAAACAAGTAACAAAAAAAATCTGTTAAGAATAAAGGTCTAACGAGGAGGCAAAAAACAAATTTAGACCAAGCATAAATTAAAATTATGGTAAATGCCATTACCACTTATGTCATCTGAGTAAATAAATTTACCTTTGGGTAAACTTGTCATTAACACGTTTTATGCCATCTGAGTAATAATATTCACTTATGGAGTGGTTAATTAGTGCAAGAGAACTATATGAATTCAGGTAGGCTTATTCAATACGCTATCCCAATAAACTAGGTCCACAATTGTCAATTAAATTAATTTTTATCCCTTTCTTACTGCCCTTGTAAAAGGGAAGTATTGTAATCGTGAAAAAAGCACCCTCTGAGATTTTTTTAGATCTTTACGTTTCAGGGTATCTAGATGCCGAAAAACATGTTTTCTCAATTCGGTCTGTCTGTCTGTCTACTATCTGTCTGCCTGTTCGCGGAATAGCTAAAAACTACTTACCCGATTGACTTTAAATGTTGGTCAAATATTAAGGGTCATATGGTAATATTTTGCTAAAAATTGAATATGGCAAAACAAAATGGCGGCCTAGTGAAATTAAAAAAATAATTATTAAAAAACTACTTATCCAATTTATCTAATAGTCTACACAAAAATCAAGTACGTAGGAATCGACTGTAAAATTTTGGTACGAATGCAGGATAGCGGAACAAAATGGCAGGTTAATAATATATTTAAAAATGCAGGCTGAAAAACTACTTAATGAACTCAATTCAAATGTGTGCCACAACTAATTATGGTATAGAGATGAATTAGTAAAACGGTGGAACTAATTCAAGATGGCGGTTGAAAAATCACCCTCTCAGGTTTTACATATTTTTACTTTTTAACGTCCCTAGATGCCAAAAAATATTCAATTCCGTCGGTCCATCTGTCAGTTTGTCTGTTTGTGTGTATGTTCGCATTATAGCTTAAAAACTACTCACGAGATTGATTTAAAATATTAGTTAAAAAGTAAGGTCATATGGGGATGACCTGGTAATATTTTGGTAAAAATCCAATATGCCGAAACAAGAGGCAGGACCAGTGATTCAATATGCCGGAGCAAGATGCCAGACCAGTGAAACGTTAAAAAAATTACTAAAAAACTAGTTATCCAATTTTCTCAAATTTTGCACAAAAATCAAGTCTTACATAGGAATGAACTGGTAACATTTTGGTAGAATATAAGATAGCAAAACAAAATGGCGGCCCAATAAAATATTTAAAAAATCGGCCTGAAAAAACTACGTATTAGATTGATTTCAAATTTTGTCCAACTATTAATTGTGATATAGAAATAAATTGATACAGTTCTGGCACGAATCCAAGAAGGCGCGACAACATGGCGTCCAAATAATTTTTACTTCCCTTAGTATTGTAATCGTGAAAAAATCACCTTCCGAGATTTTTTCAGCTCTATACGTTTCAGGGTCCCTAGACGCCGAAAAACATGTTTTCTCAATTTCGTCGGTCTGTCTGTCCGCGGCATAGCTAAAAAACTACTTACCCGATTGCCTACACATTTTGGTAAAAAATTAAGAGTCACATGGGGATGACCTTGTAATATTTTAGTATCCATTATGACAAAATAAAATGGCTGCCTAGTGAAATGTTAAAAAAATATTATAAAAAACTACTTATCCAATTAGCCCCAAATGTTGCACAAGAATCAAGTATTATGTAGAAATCAACTGGTACAAATCTCTTACGAATCTAAAATGGCGGCTTAATAAAATATTTAGAAATTCAGCCTGTAAAATCTTCTAAATGGACTGATATCAAACTATGTGCCATAACTAACTGTGGTGTAGAGAAGAACTAGTAAAACTGTGGTACTAATTCAAGATGGCGGCCAAATTAATATTAATATTTGTAATTATAATATTTAATTTAATTATTTAATATTATAATAATAATTAATTAATAATTTAATATTTGTAATCGTGAAAAAAATCACACTCTCAGGTTTTAGCGTCCCAAGATACCAAAAAATATTTTTATCAATTCCGTTGGACCGTGTGTCTATTTCAATCCGCGGCATATCTCAAAAACTACTTATCAGAATGACTTCAAATTTTAGTCAAAAATCAAGGGTCATATGGGGATAACTTGGTGATATTTTGGTAAAAATCAAATATGTCGGAACAACATGCCGGTCTAGCAAAACGTTAAAAAAGTTATTACTAAAAAACTAATTATCCAATATTTTCAAATTTTGTACAAAAAACAAGGGTTACATAAGAATGAATTGGTAACATATAGGTATGAATATAAGACTGCAAAGCAAAATGGCGACCCAATTAAATATTTAAAACATCGGCCCGAAAAAACTAATAATAATTAGATTAATGTATGCAAACATTAAGTGCGATATAAGATAAACTGGTAAAGTTGTGGTACGAATTCAAGATGGCGGAATATAATAAATTTAATATAATAAATCAACACTAAAGCTCTTATTCAATTGAATGTAATATAGGGATAAACTAATACTAAATCATCAAGATGTAACAAAATGGCAGTGTGTGTCGATGTAAAAAATTCTTATTGAAATTGTTTTAAATTATACCTAAAAATCAAGTGTGGCATAGCTAAAATATTGGTAGGAATCCAATATGATGAATCAAAATGACATCCAATAAAAATGTTTAATATATATGTTACTAAATAACTATATACCGAACTGACTTCATTGTTCCTAATAAATGGAAGGATTCATAACGAGTGAAGTCCGGGTAAAGAAAATTTACCGATTTTTTTTATGTGTTCAGATTTTAACTGTCATCAAAGGCACCGATTTTCCCCTAATAGTTTACTATTTAGACTTTTCTAAATACCGCATATCGCTTTTCACGCTAATCTCACATTTAAATAAGCTTAAATAAATTATTTTCAAACCAAAATAGGGTTTTGTCAGGTGGAATTTACCTAGCCTTATTCTATCGAAATAATATTTTTGAATAAAAATACTTGACAATCAATCATTAATAATCCCATCTCGCTTCACCGTTTCCAGAAAGAAGACGTTTCGATTTAATAAAATGGTTTTTATTGTTTTTTTTTTGTATCGGATTGTCAGAAATACATTTTAGGGGCACGATTTATTACTTAGTAGGTCAAAAGCCATTTCTTTTAGTAAACTGTCCTTCGTTTTTGTTTTTTTATCATACTTCACTAAATAAAGAATATGCTTTCGTGTTTTTGTACTATGCTTATTTCTACAAAACAATTTATTTTCTGGTAACAAATGAACAGCTAATAGCTAAAATAAAAATGTTTTTTAAATTACAACAAATTCAAAAAGAATTCGTAGTACAATATTTTTTTTTATTTTGTTTTTTATATGTATAACTACTCTGATTACGATAACGAAATTCAATTCGTTTAAACAAAAACGCATTAGGAAGAAAGACATAAAGATATGTAAAATATGTTTAAATTAAAGCCAAACATTTATGTTTGGCAGACTAACCGAGAGAAAATCAGTTAAATAATCAGCATTTAGCTGGTACACCATGGGTTTCCTATGATCCTGACTTAGATATACTCGAAAGGATGGCAAATTATTATTATTAATATCATTATTTAAGAATTTTCGTACCCCAGTTCAACTGTAAACATATTTTCAATATTTGCATTTAAGAAAGTTCTAATTAAGTTTATTCAGAATAAGTACGAGAACTATATGAAGAGAGGTAGGCTTATTCAAGGCTAAACACGCTATCCTAATGAACTATGTCGACAATAGTCAATTCAATTCATTTTTACCCGGTTTTTTTTATATGTATAATACTCTTCCAATTTCAACTCTGATCGTTGGCACCTATTTTCCCTAATAGTTACTATTAGTTGTTATTAATAATTAATTGTTTACTATTTAGATCTCACTAAATACAGCATGTTGCTTCTTTGCATTTCTTAAAATTGTAAAAACGGACATAGTCACTAATCCCACAATGACATTTAAATAAATTTCAATAAATTATTTTCAAACGAAAATACAATTTTGTCAGAACGAATTTACCTAGCCTTATTTTATCGAAAAAATATTTTTAAATAAAAAAAAATTGATAATCAATCAATTATAATCCCATTTCACTTGACTGTTTCTAAAAAGAAAACGTTTTAGTTTAATAAAATTATTTTTATTGTTTTTTTTATAACGGATTGTCAGCAATACATTTTAAGGGCACGATTTATTACTTAGTAGGTCACAAAACCATTTCTTTTAGAAAAATGTACTTTGTCTTATTTCTTTAGCCTACTCGGTTTAATAAAGAACATGCGTTCGTATTTTTATACTACGTTTATTTCTACAAAACGATTTATTTCCAGGTAACAAATGAACAGTTGACCTAAAATGAAAATACCGTTTTAAATTACAACTTTCGTAGTTAGTTTATTATTTTTTATTTTGTTACTTATGCTGCTATGATTAGGAATAGGGTAATGAAATGTATAATGAATAAGACGAAAGACAAAAACATGTTGTTGTTTATTTAGGAATTTCCGTAACTTATTTTAACTGTAGACATATTTTCAAAGTTTTATTTTAAACAGTTTCTAATTAATTTTGTTTAGAGTTCGTTTTTCTTAGTAAAGTAATACCTATATTTTCTACTCACTTGTCATATACAAACCTCCCATATGATTTTTCAAGTTTCTGAACTCGGAAGTTCTCATGGATAGTCAGAGATATTACAGAAAGTTAAAGTAATTAAATTGAGATATCACTTATGAGTCCGTAATATTATATATCTTTTTGAATAAAGCAACATAAGGTTTATAAAAAAGTTTTAATTAAATTGGTTGCGTATTCTGCAAACTTCAGTTGACCATCAATCAAAACTCTCAGTCGTAACAACTGATATTATCGAATTATCAGTATTCAAACTTAATACCTTTTCAACAAACGTAAAAGCAAAATAAAAAAATCGGTAAATTTCCTTTACCCGGTACTTCTCTTGTTACGAATCATTTTTTTTATTGGGATAGTGAAGTGTGACCCAATTTAGATCAGTACATATCATTTAGTTACACATATATAATGCCTTTTCAAACATTTTACTGAGCGCCATTTTGTTCCATTATATTGGATTCCTATCAATATTTTTTCCAATTTCTGCCTATGCCACACCTGATTTTTGGGCATAATTTAAAATAAATTCAACGTAAGTAGTTTTTACATTGCTACAAACTGCAATTTTGTTACGACATGTTGAATTCGTACCAGTTTATCCCTATTACATTTAATTTTTCTGCAAAATTTTAAATCAACTGAATAAGATTCTTTAGGTTGATTGTTTAAAAAAATTATTTCGCCGTCATTTTGTTTCACACTCTTGAATTCGTACCACAGCTTTACCAGTTTATCTATATATCACATTTAATGCTTGCAAAAAAATTGAAATTAATTTAATAAGTAGTTTTTATGGTTTTTATGGTTTCTTATTTTTAATATTAACGTCAAAATTTATTTCTTTTGTTTTTTTATATTATTATCCGTATAAAAATAGGTATTTTAATTTTATTAAGTTTGTCAACGTCGCATCTAAATAATTGTTTGTATTTCGTCGAGCCAAGGCGATAATAATATGCTGATTTTGGACTTACTGTCAAAACGTTTTCATTATGTATGTATGATGTAATTTTTAAGTTAGTTAGTTGAGAAGAAGAATATAGTTAAGATGTTTTTTAAATTAAGCGTTTTTAATTTTGACATCCCCTTTCTAAAATTTAATTTTATAATTAACAAGAGTAATTTAACATGGTTCTTCGACGTCGGTGATTCCGGATTTGTTCATCGTTCCAACTAAATAATTAGATTGGAAAAGTGTAATTGTACCTGTAGTAGCCAAGACGGCCAGAAATATCAAGTTATGGGTGTTTATAAATAGAAGTACCCAAAGTTCCAGTTTGTTTGGTCAGCAACGGCTTTGCAGAGGTTAAGTTTGTACAAAAAGGACACATTTTGAGGTTAAGTGAGTAATTTGTGAATTTCATTACTGCATAGTATCAATATTTGTTCATTTTATAAAATATTTAAACGATTTGAAGTGAATTGCTAATTAATTTTTAAAAAATGGACATATTAAAAAGGCAAAGAGGTGCTGTAAAAGCCACTTTAACAAATTTTTCAAAACATTTTGACGATGATTTTAAAGAAAAAACAAATATATCTTATCAAGTAATTTTAGAATTAGAAACTCGCCTTAATAATATTGAGGTTAATTTATTACACAAATTTGTAGAAATTGAAGATAAAATTGATTCATCGTGCGAATTAACCGAATTAGAAAAGAAATATACAGAGAGAAGTGAATATAAAAATAAATACTATTCAATAATTTCTTTGGCAAAAAAGTATTTGTATGATAATAAAAATGATGTTGATTCAAATAGCGATAGTAGCAAAAGTACTCGAAAATCTGTTATTACCCCTATACAATCGGTAAAGCTTCCTGATATAAATTTGCCTACATTTGACCGATCTGGGCAAAATTGGCTTGAATTCAGGGACATTTTTGAATCTCTAATTCATACAAATGAATCATTATTAGATATTCAACGCTTTCATTATTTAGGAGCCTCTATATGTAATGAACCTGTCCAATTATTATCAAGTATAGAGTTTTCCGCTCTCAACTATAATATTGCATAAGAATTGTAGGCAAAACGCTATAATAATGACAAAATGGTTATCCATAACCATATTAAAAATATTTATAATATAGAAGCTATAAGTAAAGAATCCGCAAAAGGAATATGCGCAATACTCAATAATTTAACAAAAAATATGCGTGCATTATGTCAAATATGCTTGCCCACAGCATCCCGGGACGTACCTATTGTCTATCTTTTAAGCACAAAATTGGATAAAACCACTGCTAGGGAATGGGAATCATATAAATCGAAAGCTAAGAAAAAATCCTTCTGTAGAAGATTTTAAATTATAGTTCTAAGGCACAGCTTTTAGACAATTTGGAATAAAGTTGTACCGAAAAACAACATAATGGTAATTTTAGAGGTTTGGTTGTTGTGGATTATAATTTAGGAAGTTCAAGCTCAACTTCAATTAATGTTAAATTGCCAAACTGTGTATTTTGTAAAAGTGAGCATTATATTTAGTCATGTCCTTCCCTTTTAAAAATTCCTGTTGAAAAACGAGGTCAGGAGATTATCGCTTTAAAAATATGTTTAAATTGTTTGGAACCAGGTCATTTTAATAAAAGTTATCGGAAACGGCCTCTAAAAATTATCACAAGAAGCATAATATTTTATCGCACACGGATAAAGTCAATTCACAAGAAGTTTGCGATAAAAATCAACAATCTAATATTGATATCGAAAGTTCGCTTTCTTCATTGGTCAGTGTAAATGAAGTAATAAATAATTCTGCTAATTGTGAAATAAGTGATGTTTTGTTATCCACAGCCCATGTTTATATCTTGGACCGTTTTAATAACAAACACGTCACACGTATAATATTAGACAGCGGTTCACAGTCGAGTTTTATCACTGAAAACGCCTGCGACAAACTTCAATTGATAAAAGAAAAAATAAATGTCTCTCTTAATGGAATAAACAATTCTTTATCAATGATAAATTATAAATATAAAACGCAAATATTCTCAAAGTTAAATAATTTCTAATAATTTTCTAAATATTTCTTCTTTAATTATCCCAAAGATAACGGGGCCTTTGCCAGCATCGCCGATAAAGTCATTTAAAAATTCCCAGTAACTGTAAGTTAGCTGATCCTGCATTTTTTCAACCTCAAGAAGTCGATATGTTAATCGGCTCGGATTTATTATAGAATCTATTATGCGAGGAGAAAATTTGCTTAGGTTCTAAACTGCCGATTTTACAAAGCACAAGGCTTGGATGGATTGTAACTGGCCCTGTCGGTAAGTTAAATAATAAACAGGCGGTTTTAAATTGTTGTTTTGTTAAAACCATTGATCAGCAAATTCAAGATGACTTGAAATTATTTTGGGAATTAGAGAATGTTTGTGTTACTTAGAAACAATTATCAGGTGAAGAATTTGCTTGAAAAAGTCATTTTATAGAAAATACTAAACGAAATGAGAATGGTTCTTTTATTGTTACATTACCTTTAAAAATGGAAATTTCAAAATTAGGTAGTTCTTTTGAACAAGCTAAAAAACGATTTTTAAACCTTGAACGTAAATTTTGTTCTAATAGTAATTATAAAAAATTATACCATGACTTTATAAAGGAATATATTGATTTAGGACACATGACAAAAGTTTCAGGTTTCAATGCCACCTATTCAGGCGATTATTTTATGAGTCATCATGGTGTATACCGGAAAGATGCTATCACTACTAATCTTCGTGTGGTCTTTGTTGCGTCACTGCCAACTAGCACAGGTTTTTCCCTAAATAATACTCAAATGGCTGGACCTACAATACAGCAAGATTTATTTTCAATTTTAGTTCAATTTAGGCAGCATAAAATTATCATTTCTGCCGATTGTACAAAAATGTATAGGTCCGTGTGGGTTTCCCTAGATAATAGGCCGTTGCAAAAGATTTTATGGCAATTTAGTCCGGAAGACCCTCAAGAGTGTCAAGAATTAAATACAAAGACGTATAGCCATTCGCTGTTTATTTCAGCTTGCTATTGATAGTGAAACTATTTATCCAGATATTGCCGAAATTATAAAAATGGATTTTTATGTGGATGACTTGTTGACTGAAACCGATAATGTTGAAAGTGGGAAACGAATTTGTGAGCTAGTTTATGAGACCCTCAAAAAAGGTTGTTTTGTTTTGCGCAAATTTTATTCTAATGATCCTACTACTTTGACGGCATTCCAAATAATCACCCTTTACCTAAAATTGTTGAATTTGGCGAAAATAATGCCAAAAAACGCTTGGTTTAAGCCCTGTTAATGACAAATTAATGTTTAAGGTGAAAGACATAATTCATTCTAAAATAATTACAAAGCGTTCAATGTTATCGGAAAGTTCTAAGATTTTTGATGTTTGTAAAAATGCAAAATCTGTTGAAATGCATTATTTTTCTGATAGCTCAGAAAAAGCATATGGCGCATGTATTTATCTCAGGTCTATAAGCGAGAATAATAGTAACATTAGTCTTTTAGCATCCAAGGCAAAGGTTGCGCCTCTACAGTAGGTGACTTTGCCGCGCCTAGAACTTTGTGGAGCTGTAGTAGCTTCAAGACTAGCAAAAAAGATTTCTTGTGCGCTGAGGTTGAATATAGAAAAAATTGTTTTTTGGACAGATTCGACAATCTTTTTGGGTTGGGTAAAAGCTGCTCCAAGTAAATTAAAAATATTTGTTAGTAACAGAGTTTCCGAAATTCGGGAGGCTACTGAGCTTTACACTTGGAGACATGTTCCAAGTGAATTTAACCCAGCTGACTATTTATCTTGAGGAGTAAAATGTTCTGAAATAAAAGAGTTACACATGTGGTGGCATGAGCAACAGTTTTTATTTTTGCCTGAAAGCGAATGGCCAAAATTTCCTGGTCAAAAGGATGATTTGCCTCATTTGCGTAAAGGTAAAACATATTGTGCAAATAATTCAGTGACAAACGAAAATAGTAATTATGTTATGGAAAGATTTTCTGATTTGGTGAAACTAAAAAGAGCAACCACTTTAATGCGCAGGTTTGCACATAACTGTACCAAAATTCCAACTGAGCGTAAGTATCGTCCTTTAATGAAAAGCGAAATTGATCATTCATTTAAAATATTGCTCAAGCATGTACAAGAAAATTGTTTTTCTAAAGAATTTGAAGAAATAAGGGCTAATAGGGTAAAACGTTCTTCAAATATTCTTAGTTTGAAACCCTTAATTGATGATTTTGGTTTATTGAGGGTTGGTGGAAGATTGACAAAAGCAAAAATTCACTTTCGAGAAAAAACACCCTATAATTTTGTCAGCATGTCACCATCTCACAAAATAATTTTTTTTACATGAGCACTTAAAATTGTATCACTGTGGACCACAACATCTATTGGTTTCAATACGTGAGTCATATTGGCTATTTGCAGTCGGTCCGTATCCAAACAAATTGTACACACCGCGTGTTTCAGGTAAAATTCCAGTATATTGAGGTTGCCTGGGTAATTTACCTGAACAACGCTTAAATCCGAATCACTCGTTTGATATTGTGGGCGTTGATTATGCAGGTCCTTTTTTGCTGAAGAGTTACGCTGGTCGTGGTACTAAAATTTCAAAGTCATATATTTGCCTTTTTATCTATTTCCTAACAAAGGCAACACATTTAGAGCTTGTAACTGATATCAGTAAAGAAGCCTTTATATTGTCGTTACGTAGGTTTTCTTCGCTACGGGGTAAACCCTCCGTAATTTTTTCAGATAATGGCAGCAATTTCGTGTCGGCGTATTTAAAAGACTTAGGTAAGTTTATTAAAAGAAATAAAAATGAATTAACCTTAAGCATATGTAAAGAGAAGATAGAGTGGCATTTTATAACACCTCAATCGCATCATTTTGGTGGCCTCTGGGAGGCAGTTATCAAAAGTATGAAAGCCCATTTAAAGGGAGTAGTTAGCAATTCACCATTAACATTTGAACATTTTTACACTCTTTTGTCAGAAGTAGAGGCAATAATGAATTCACGTCCTCTCTCACCTTTATCCTCTCATCCTAATGATCCCACTCCATTAACGCCGGGACATTTAACCATCGGGCGTCAATTACATTCTTGGATGAATGAAGACGTCAAGAGTTTACCCTCTCATCCTAATGATCTCACTCCATTAACGCCGGGACATTTAATCATCGGGCGTCAATTACATTCTTGGATGAATGGAGACGTCAAGAGTTTACCCACTAATTGATTGTCATTGTATCAACACTTGCAGCAGTTAAAGCAGCATCTTTGGACAAATTGGAACAAGGAATATGTTGCTGAACTCTAGAAAAGGACCAAATGGAAACAACACTATGATGGTTTGACCGTTGATGCATTAGTGTTAGTGAAAGATGACAATGTCCCTCCCATGAAGTGGAAAATGGGAAGGGTGGTTGAAGTGTTTCACGGAAAAAACGATATAGCGCGAGTGGCTCTTATAAAAACCCAATCTGGGCTGAAAAAGCGTTCTTTTTCAAAAATATGTCCGTTACCGATAGAATAAAGTGATGCGTACATACTTTGTTACTATCAATTCTGGTTGAAAGCCAGAGGTTTCAAGGCGGCGGTACGTTTCTTATTTATCGTCAAAATGTATTTCTTTTGTTTTTTTATATATAAATTTTGTATATATTATTATCCATTTAAAAATAAGTATTTTAATTTTATTAAGTTTGTCGACGTCGCATCTAAATAATTGTTTTTATTTCGTCGCGCCAAGGCGATAATATGATGCTGATTTACTGTTTAAACGTTTTCATTATGTATGTATGATGTAACTATTAAGTTAGTTAGTTGAGAAGAAGAATATAGTTAAGATGTTTTTTAAATTAAGCGTATTTAATTTTGACATATCCCTTCCCGATAAAATTTTATTTTATAATTACCAAGAGTAATTTAGCACTTATTAGGTCGGCATTTTTTTTTTCTATCTAGGATTCATAATAAAATAGGCAAAATTTGAGATAAATTGGATAATTAGTATTTTTCGTAATCTTTTCTTTAACGTTTCAGTAGGAGGTTATCTTGTTCGGGTATATCGGATTTTTACCAAAATATTACCAAGTGATCCCCAGATGACCCTTAATTTTTGCCTAAACCAGAAATAGTTATGGCACATAATTTGAAATCAATCCATTAAGTATTTTTTTTTCAAGCTGAATTTTTAAATATCTTATTATGTTTGTTCCGCCGTCTTGGATTCCAACATAATACTTTGATGTTTGTGCAAAATTTGAGATAAATTGGATAACTAGTTTTTTAATAATAATTTTTTAACATTTCACCAGGCCGTAATTTCACCATATTCAATTTTTACCAAAATATTATCAGGTCATCCTCATATTTTTGACCAAATTTGAAGTCAATCGGGTAAGTAGTCTTTTAGCTCTGCTGCGAGCTGACAGACAGACCGAATGATAAAACATATTTTTTGTCATCTAGAAACGCTAAAACGTAAGGGTATGGAAAACCTGAGAGCGTGATTTTTTCACGATTACAAACATTTTATTTGGCCGCCGTTCTGTTCGGCCATCTTGAATTAGTACCACAATTTTACTAGTTGATCCCTATATCACAATTAGTTATGACATCCAATTTGAAATATATTCAGCAGTTTGTCAGGCTGAATTTTTAAATATTCTATTCGCCATTTTGTTCTTCTGTCTTGAATTCGTACCAAAATGTTACCAGTTAATTAGAACATAATACTTGATGTTTAAGCAAAATTTGAGATAAATTAGATAAGCAGTTTTTTAATAATACATTTTTTAACATTTCACTAGGCCGCCACTTTGTTTCGCCATATTGGATTTTTACCAGGTCATCACCATATAAACCTTAACTTTTGACCAAAGTTTGAAGTCAATAGGATTAGTTGTTTCTTAGCTATGCCGCGAATAGACAGACAGACAGACCGACGGAATTGGGAAAACATGTTTTGCGGAATTTAGGAACCCTGAAACAAACTAAAAAAGTATTGATCTGAAAAAATCTCAGAGGGTAATTTTTCACGATTATAATATTTCCCTTTTACAAGGGAAGTAAAAATACTTGATTGAACTTCGAGTTTTATTTTGTATTCAGAGAAGTGAAATACAAGGTCTCTTGAACAAACTGGACAATTTCTTGGACCTACTGGTTTAATATTTATGATTTAAAAATCTTAAGATCGAGCTACGTAAACTGTGGCAGAATTACCTTAAGTAAATTTTCTTAATCGCAGACAGTTTTAAATTACTTTAATAAAATACTTATTATTATATTTATTTTCAGTTTTCTTTATTATGATTAAATATATCCCGCACGGTTTTAAATAATTATTGCGTTCTTTCTAAAATACATCATGATATTGGTCTCCCGCCATAGTTTTACGAAAAATATAACAGAACAATTTTTTAAAGTTACAAAATACAGGGTGATCCAACGAAAACTATGCACCTAGCTTTTTCTCTTTTCATGAATTTTAAAGCAGAAATAGTCAAGTAGTCCAAAAGTTTGCTGATACCGGATTTGTCTGTAATGTGAAAATGCTAAAACTAGCTCAAGCTTCAGGTATCTGACGTTCGTCCATAACAAGGATTTGATAAGCGCACAAATTTCATCCGAACAAAATTAAATTAGTACAGGAACTGAATGAGGGTGATCCTGATAGAAGACTGCAGTTTTGCGAAGAAATGAACCCGTGTTTAATTGAAGATCTGAACTTATTATTTAACATTTGCTTTTCCGATGAGTGTAATTTTTTCTTGAATGGTGCTTTAAATATTTACTAGCTGGCCCAGCAGACCTTTTTCTGCCTTTTACGTTAAATGGCGAGTTTTTAGTGAAATTATAAGAATATTGGACGGATTTACCACATCGTCCTAAAAAAGTATTGATTTTATAGAAAAAATAGGCAATATAACAATACAAAAACATCAAATAAACTAGTGCAGTACAACTCTGCTGCTCTGCTGAAAAGTCTGGCTTAGTAGTTTAGAAATATAGATAACTGCCGTGTTACTGGGATGACATTAAAATGTCTGGTGCTAGGTCACTCGATTCGTCGCCTCTGGACTATTTTCTTTGGGCACACTAGAAAAACAAATGTTTTTCTATGAAACCCGATTCCATAGGAGATCTTCGCCAACGGATTATAGCCGAGTTCAGAAGAATGACACCTGATATACTACATAATGTTCGAAATAGAAGGAAGTAAATAGGTCACATTTTCAAAACTTGTTAAACTAACATTCTAAACAAGCTAACAGTTTATTCCTTTATTAGAAAATAATCTCAAATAATTAACAAACATTGAAACGTAATTGTAGTTGTTTTGACTTGCAATAACTAACATTTACGTGCCTGTTTCATCAATGCCAAAACTATAGGATTGAGGTTCTTAAAGCCGTTTTCACATTAACTGTTCGAGTAAAATGCAACAAACAGGATATCATTAGAATGTTCGAAATGATATAAATGATATGATGATATAAATATATAAAAAATATTCTTAAAATGTGTCCCCCTCCAGCAGTGCCGGAGTGGGCTACCAGTGGTTTACTACCGCTAGATTCCAATCAGTGGAAAATCACCCTTTTAGTTAATTATTTCTAATTTAAGGTTTATTAGTAATACTTTAAATATAGTTTGTTAATTTTCATATGGTAAGAACAATAATTAATACATAGCAACATCGGAAATGCACCTGATCTCGCGAATCCGGAAATTGAACGGCTAGAAGCTGGAACGTCGAACCCCATTCCGCTATTATATTCTATGTGATTACGTGGAGCCCGTCGCTAGCGGTGCCGGTGGTGCGCTTTTAAGATACTTAAATTATTACATTACTAAAAACAAAGTAAGTATTGTATCATTTTTTTTTGATGAATGCTATTAGGTATTTATACATGTTTATAATATATATGTGAACATCAGATGAAAAACCAAATAAAAAGTAGAAAGTTTATAAGTCTGGAGGTCTAACACGAAATGAGGCATCAGCTAATGGCAATTGTGTCATACTCCCAGACGTTCAACTACAAGGTGATCAGAGCCATGAAAGTAGAATAGAGCTTGAATAACCTCAAAGAAACGAATTATCTACATCGACAATTCAAGTGGAAAATAATGCATTAAATAAATCACTTAAAGGATTTTACGTCTCTGATGCTGATTCTGAAGGTATCGAAGCAGAAACTGAGGCATAGCTAGATATACATTATAGGTTGGAAGATGACGTGAATGAAATAAATCTTTTCGTTTCTTCTCAAAGTTATGCAAGTATACAAAAAAAACTTTTGTTTCTTAAAAATCACCCCATTCAATCAACACATGTAGATCTTCCAAGACTGCCTTTTAAATCAGTTATTTACAAACGACAATTATCTAATGGCGAGTATATACCAGGAAATTGGTTATCATATCCCTCATAGCTAAATAAGCTATTTTGCACAGTTTGCACGGTATTCAGTGACAAAGAAATTTAATAGGTATTTAACTGATGGAATGGGAGATTTTAAGCGTGTAAAACAAAGAATAGATACAATTTTGTTTATTGCTCGTCAAAATGTATTTTACAGAGATAAAGATGAGAAGCTTAGCCGTTTAAGAAAGGGAGACATATCACTCAAATGGGAAATTTTTTCGAAACTTTGTCTATTTCTGTCTAAATATGATGAGGTAATGAAATCACATATCCATAATTTGTCATCTCGTTCAGAAAAAAACTTTAGTCGCGGTAGAGGAGCAGTATTTTTTAGTAAAACTAAAGTCAACCAAATTATAATTACATTTGAAAACTATGTTAGACATACGATTGCAGAACCTTAGTTCAAGACTCTACACAAAACGATAGCGTTAAGGGACATTGTTTTGCGATATGTATATAACGAGGAGGATTTTGAGATGTTAATATCTTTGACTAAAGTAGAAAATTTAAGTGGTTTAGCTCTCTTTAGTACCTTGAAAATTGAACCAAAAAAAGGTTAATCCTGATGTGAATAATATCATCGGCTTTTCATTTGATGAAGGTGTCTGGATAATATAATGGCTCCCAAGCCCAAATCAAAGCCAGCCCACCATTCTTTGTGTACACATGGTATTGTGTACATAATTTAAATTCGGTGACTTGCGACGGAACAAAAGAATATCGTGAAATGTAAAACTTTTTTTGTCTTGTTGAGCAGAACAGCTTGCTTTATAACTGAGTGTTATAAAAGACATTCAGTATGGAAAGAAAAAATTAGCGAAAATAAATTCAAAAGCCTAAACATAATTAGTAATACCCACTGGTGGAGTAAATCTTAAGCTCTAGAAACCCTTTCGCTCTTATTCTGATCAAAGTAATGAGTTTATGATACACTTTTAGTTGTACTTACTCTAACAAATAATAATTTTGATGCTAAAACGAGCTCCAAAGTGAAGTTTCATAAATGCTTGGGTAAGGTGTGAAACCATGCATTGTTATACCTTAAAATATTTGAAATTCTTACACCTGCTTTAAATTATTTACAAACCAAAAGAGAAGATTTCAATCAAGCACGCCAGATAATTAAAAATTCAAAGAAAGTGATTAATAACATGTACGATACGAATAATAATTAAACGAAACTATAAACAAAAATTATTCCTTTTATTAAGGACGAAAATTGTTTCGAAAATACTGATATATTTATTGAAACAAATTTCCCTGTGATGCGTCAACCTAAAAAGACGTTATTGCCTGGAGAGAAATGCACAGATGAAATTCATATTTTAAATGAAAAAGGTACATTCAAGGAATTTGAACCGAGGTTTATGAAGTAATTGCTAATCAAATAAATCAAAGCTCGATTAGTCGATTTTCTGATCATGAAATTGTTTAGGCTTAAGAAATTTTTTGACTCTAGAAAAAAATTGATTAATGATGAAAATATTAAAGACATCTCATTTCTCTCTATTTCCAACGTAACGGTTATTATTGAAAATGAGTTGTTAAATTTCACAAAACATTTTGCAGTCGTTGAAAAAAACAACAGTCTTTTCTGGATTTTAGCAGAGGCCATATTGTCTCTGATGTTGATGGGTCTAGCAGCAGTGAAAGTGGGAGCTCGGATTTCTCAGAGAACTTTCTAGAGTAATACATTTCAATCAACAGTCTTGCTCTGATTGTCTAAATTGTTGTTATAAGACACTACATAGATATAATTTGCATACCTTAACATCTAGTAACTTGGATATTGTTTACAAGTGTCTCATAATCTTACCATGTACACCAGTTGCTTGTGAGAGGGTATTTTCCAAATTAAAAATTATCCTGACACGCCTGCGCTCTTTTTTGGAACAGGAGAATTTAGAAGCTTTCTTATGAAGCAGGCCTGTTAACTTAGATTATGAACTTATAATAGACACATTTGCCAAAAAATCTCTTCTTTTAGAAGGTAAATTATCAGTTTAAGGACTCAGTCCGACATTGTCCTTCAGGGTAAAATCGACGTGTTCGACCATTTCTGCATTAAATTTTACGAAAAGAGGAAAAGCTGTGTGAATACTTTTTGTAGAACCACCCTGTATACAATTGATTATAATGACAAATAGGGTATTAATTGGTTCATAAAATATATAAGATTAAAATATTTAACTCACTGCTATCTTTGTTAACATTATAATAAAAATAAAAACTAAAATGCACTTCATATTATTTGCCATCCCTTAGGAAAACAATAATCAAAAACGATAATTACACGCACAGTTTCAGGATTTGCTATAAAAGCAACATATCTAACCAATACACTAGAGGATTATATATTATGAATTAGTATATTTAAAATTTATATACTACGCTAGCGCGCTACTAAACCAGTTTTAATGAAATCCGTTTTCTCTACGTATTGTAAATTTGGCAAAGCTGCTGGTTTAATTACTTTTTTAATTATGCTTTATGATTTTACTCTGAACAGCTATTCGTTATTTTCTTTTAATTAGATATTATATGTAATATATCTAAATGTACCGTATATTAAATTCAATATTTTAACTTGTTTGTTTAACGTATAATTGAAAATAGCTATATTTATAAATGGTTACAAAAGCGGTGTGTTCTTACTAATGGTAAAGTACCACAACAAAAACCTTTTCTTGCATTAATAATGTGATTGATAATCACAATACAATACTTTGAAATATAATACTTAAAATTGTAGTGAATATAATAAAACCATTTTCTCTATTAACGCATAGAAAATATTAGTCTATTACAAAAATGACTTCTTCAGTTTTTCAAATTACCCAATTCACAGTTAAAAATGTTTACTTAATATAATTCTCCATTAATAAAAAATAAGTATGATAACTGTTAAGAATAAATAAAAATGCTTGTATTGCTTGAGCATATTGGCAACGCAGCTGGGCTTCGTATAATTTAACAAGTATATACATTTTTACACAGCGGGCTTCTTATTTTCTAAAAACGTATGGGATTCATAAAACCTGGAAAATATAACGATTTCTGTATATAATTGCGCTTGAGTTTTTGCAATTTTAGATTTGTCGATTATTGTCTTCCATACTGTTGGTAGTTTTAATGTTTCGTCCCTTTTATTCAAATCACCTTGTTTTTCAATTTCTATGGCTTCTCGGATTATTCTGGTCTTATAATGTTCTATATTGGCAATCTCCCTACACCCATCGAAATTTATTTTATGGCCGGTTTCCTGATGATGTAGGAATAAAGCTGAGGTTGTTTGTTTATTTCTGATGCTGAGTTTATGCTCTTCCACTCTTGCTAATATTCGCCTGTTAGTTTGCCCTACGTACAAATTTTCACAGTCCTGGCACGGAATACTGTACACTCCGTGGTTTTCCAGTTTGATTTTATCTTTTGGGTTTCCGAGTAGTTTACCTATAGTTGTTTGTGGCTTGTGTATTGTTTGTATGTTGTGTTTCCTCAGAATTCTTCCGATTCTGTCTGTTGTGCCTTTTACATATGGTAAGACTACTCGTTGTTTTCCCGGCTCATATTTTTTGTTGTTCGTTGTTCGGGAAACCTGTGCATTATTAGCTTTCTCTATTAAAGCACTAGATATTAACTTAAGTTCGTTTTGTCTCGTCTGTGTTTCAGTTAGTCGCACGGATCTAGATATTAGAGTATTTGCCACAGCTTGAATTTGTGCTGGGTGATGATGTGATTTTGCATTTAAATATCTGTCTGTATGTGTTGGTTTTCCATACACGGTGTATTCGAAATGTCCGTTATGTAGTTTTGTGATCAAAACATCTAAAAATGGTAGTTTGTTGTTTTCCTCTAGCTCTAGAGTAAATTGTATTCTGGGATGGATTGAATTTACGTGAGTCAGAAATTTTTCGAGCTCTGCATGACCATGTTGCCATATAATAAATATGTCATCCACATAACGAATCCATAATTTGGGTTTTAAATTTGCTTTCTCAAGAGCTTCTTTCTCGAAGTATATTATAAATAAATTCGCGACTACTGGTGATAGCGAGGACCCCATTGAAGCACCATCCATTTGTTTATACATTTGCTCGTTGAAAGAAAAATAAGTATTTTTGAGGCAACGCAAACGTCAGCAAAACTGTTCTTTTCAGAACGACAGTAGTGAACGGATGTACACCCGGAATGAAAACACATTATATATATATATATATATATATATATATATATATATATATATATATATATATATATATATATATATATATATATATATATATATATATATATATATATATATATATATATATATATATATATATATATATTAAAAGTAGGAAACTATTAACGCAGCAAGAACTGATATATAGCAGAAAATGTATTTTTTTTGGGATGACCGCTAAAGCAAACTATAGACACGTATTTCTGACCTAAGGTGTTCATCAGTACAGTCAACTAGTTGAAAGACGAGTACAACTAGCGCCAAAATGAATACACAAAATAACACCAGTGTCACCAACAGGAGTAAAACCGACATTTGGGATGAACAAGAGAACAGCCGAAATCCTCGCCGGACTTGATACTCTATTTACCACGGAGCAGCATATAGCCACCTGTGGCGAAACTCATAACCCAAGTGTAGTAACTCAAAAGTAGGAAAATATTGACGCAGTAAGAACTAGTATATAGTAGAAAACGGATCTTTTTTTGGGAGGACCACAAAAGCAATGGAATTTGGTTAACTATAGACACGTGTTGCTGACTTAAGGTCTTCATCAGTACAGTCAAGTAGTTGAAAGACGAGTACAACTAGCGCAAAAAAGAATGCTCCTATTGGTGACTCTGTTGTTGTTTTGTGTATTCATTTTGCCGTGGTTGTCCTCGCCGTTCAACTAGTTGACTGTACCGATGAAGATCTAAAGTCTAAAGCAATGAAATTTGGAAAATAGATTTTTTTTGGTATGACCAAACTACTACATATATATATATATATATATATATATATATATATATATATATATATATATATTTTTTTTTTAGATGCTCACGACCGTACTAGGATAAATAAGGAATCTAATATCGGGTATGCGGTCTGTAGGTCAAATAAATAACTAATTTACTTCTGACATCCTCTATATTTCGTCATTTATTTATGACTTCATCAGGAGGAAACGAAGTGAAGTTACAAAAACATGGCTATATGCATTTCAACATACAGTAGAACGTTAAATTAGGACGAATACAACCACATGAATATTAAAGTGTTCATAACAGATAGAACTTAACAACTGTTGTTAATTTATATATATATATATATATATATATATATATATATATATATATATATATATATGATCACCGACCCCTATCGAAATCCTTAGTGTTTCATTTAAAAAAACATAAATTTACTTAGTTACGACTTTCTGATGAACCCTGTATGATTGGGGTTGTGTTTAAATTATGCATCGAGAGAACCCAAAACTATTTTCTTTATAAATTTTTTTGAATCTCTTACATTAACAGAGATATTCGTTGTCCAAAGGCTCGTGGAACATTTTATGTTTTATTATTTAACATTTTGTAATTGTTGATTGATATGTATATGCATGAAGGGATTTTAATTTATTAGTTAACGAAGCTTTAGTAATTTTCATACGTAATGGACCCCAGTACTTATATTACTATTGTTTGCAAAGTAAGAAACATAAAAACCATCCAATATCTAAGAAACTAATTAACTTGAGAAGCCAAATTTGGTATGCAAGAGTTATAGCTCTTGCTAAATTTAAATATTATGAGGCCAAGTTTATTTCAAGAAAAATCTGGGATTTTACAATTTGAATAAAACCAGTTCTTTTTAAAGCTTTTGGTTTTCCTGGGTCAATTATTTTATTTTTATTAAAGTAATTTCTTAACGTCAATTTTCGAAACAAAATTAGTGTAATATATCAAATATAGTGTTCTTATATACTATGAAAAGTTTCTTACAAAAGGAATATTTTGAAAAGTAATGATTTAAACTAAAAAACTAGCAGAACAGAAGCCAATCTGAGAAAGGCCACTAATTCTTAAATAACCAACTTAAAATAATATCCTTTGTGAAATTCATCTGGATTCAGATAACTGATGAAAGTGGAACAAGAAATAATTTACCTAAGAGGATGAAGAAGAAGAAACATTGGTATACTCAAATCAAAAAATAATATAATAAAATGAAAGTATAAACAAAAACATCATTGAAAAGAAAACATTTATTTTTAGGCATTCTCATGAGAACGTATCACTAATGGTAATCGGGAACGGAAAAGAAATAAAACACCAATATAGAAAATAAAAAAGCTATCTTATCTATTGCTTGTTCATATCACAATAAATCCTATGCCTACCTCTATAAATAAACTACATGATATCCTAATGAGTAAGAGAGAGAAAGAGAATTTATGCATTAGAGAGAGATTGGTAAATACCATTACGCAGTGATAGTGGTCGAGACGAAATTGAGATCGGTTATTACAATCGGCTTCGAAGAACCATAGTACGGTAATATAGGAAACTAACACCGGTTCCGACTCAGTAATGCACGCGCGCGGGTATAACTATATTGTGCAGGTTACAATTACTGCAATACGTTTAGAAGTAACTTTTAGAGGCAATTAATATAGGCACTTTCGCGAGTATTTGATGGAGAGTCAAATCGTGCCAGTGTAAAGTCTTACACACTAATGTTGGGCTACAGAAACTATGCGGGCAAAAAGTATTTATTGAAAATATTAAAGATTCCGACGAGTCGAATAAACCAGCAAATATATCGAGTGCACTAAACAATACACCAAGCGATATGTTTTTGCCGCCCGGTCCTATTAGACGTAGCAACCCAAGATCCGTGCGTCGGATTATATAGTTATTTAATTTTTGGGCCCTGAATCTGACTTCAAGAAAGGAATTGTTTGTGTGCGTATGTATAAAAGACATGATGGGAAAGACCAACCCGTAATTTGGACGAGTCAGATACCAGGAAATGAATTGTCAGTGTGTGTGTGCAGTATATAAGAGATGACGGGTAAGGTCAGTCCGTAATTTGGACCCCGAATCTAAACCCAAGAAAGGAATTGTGTGTGAATGTAAGTAAGACTTGACGGGGAATTGTGTACGTGCATAAGACATAACGAGAAGGACCAGTCCCTAAATTAAACTCCAAAACTGACCCCAAGAGAGGAATTGTGTGTCAGGGAAGACCTATAAAATTATATCACCTACTGTTACCTTCCTTACACCTACTAGTACCCTGGGGGCATGGCAGTCCTCATGAAGGTGGTGGTCTGGCCGGTCGGTCGACTACCGAATGGAAATCAGACTAGATTCAAGCGCCTTTATATGCGAGCGAAGAAAGCGGGGGACACCAATGATAAGTCGGGTCACGCAAGCTTCAAAACCATCGCGCCTGATTTTTGGAGAAAATACTGCTCTCGCGGGGTATTCTATTACTTTCCCAGGAAGTTGAATGTGGTTTTCTATACCATGGGAAATTTATTACAATATGCAATAGTGATAGGTCTATTTTACTGGTTACTTACCCAATCGTATTTTAATTATGAATAATAAGAAAGGTACGGTTTGACAGGACATACGTAAAAGTAATAATGAGACGTAATATACTTGGTGTACATGGTAACTTTAACGGTACTTTCACGTTGAATTACATCAGTTTAATGTGTGCTTAACTTTAATCAGAACCATGACTTTTTAAAGCAACTGTAATTAACGAGACATATATCGTTGAATTTATTTGATTCTGAGGACTTTTGATTTCAGTTTCTTTATTTTGCTATCTTATTTTAGATGGTAGACCTTCTGCTTGGGGGTCCAAATTTGGTTCCTTATGTGAGCTCTACAAACAATTTTTAATAAATATTTAAATTTTTAGCAGTAATATTAGAATTAACATTCACGGAGAGAAATTTTGTTTTAACACAGTTCAAACCCATGAACATTCTATAAAACAATATCCTTATTCGGCATTTTACTTTTTTGCAAATGGAGTCAATATTAATAGAAAAGCTGAATAAGACTTACGTCTAATATATTAATTATATTCAGCGGCTTCAAAAACAGCGCCTACAGTACCACCTAAAAAACTCCGTAAATTTTATTTACCCGAAACTTGTCCCTATCATCCTTATTGCTACAAAAATATAAAGTTTTTGAAAAATTACTAACATATGAGATAAGTTTTAGAATTAACCTTTGCTCTTTACTACCCGCCTTTGGTTTGTTGCCATGTCATTTCTGCTTTTCTTCATTCCAGGATAGCCAAATGCAGAAATATTTAAAACAGAAAAGGCTATTTTTCCTTAAACATCCAAGTAATATGTTATAGCCAAAATTATATATTAGATATAATAATACGTTGCGCAGGTTCGGCACGTGAATGCCACATGATTCGAAATTCTTCTATAAAAGAAGGATTTGGAACTGGAAATTTTAATGACAGTGTTTTATTTGAAAATAGTGCTTACTCATTAAGTAACGACCCCAATTGCTAACCCAAATAATCTAGCTGAAGAACGATATAATAGGTCTCATATATCTACAAGGACAGCTGTTTAAAGAACTACTAAAATTTAAAAAAAAGGTTTGCAGTTTTAAACATGGGTCTGAGATATAACACTGTTTTAGCACAAAGAATGACAGTTGCCACCGCTATTTTGCATATTGTAGCAGTACTTGATCGAGAAGACAGTATAAATCTGAATCCAAATGAGTATGTAAACTGTAATTGTATTAAATGACTTTTTTCCAGAAAATTATCAAAATAACTCGAATAACCATATTCAGCAGATATACATACAATATCGTAATACATTGTTTTAACGTGTGTTTATAGCAGGACAATTTTGAATTGTTCATTTTATTATTAATTTAATAAGAACTAAAGAACAAATGTTTTTAACAAATTAGAAATTTTATAGCAAAGACAGTAAACTGGAGAATTGAATTAATGCAAATAATTTTATGGTACTGCATATTCGAGAGGTAATAATAAGTAACTATATTAAAAAGAATGTCTCAATTTGTGTCAGTATTCATAAAAAATGTCTCAGTTTTTAACGGAAATCTCAATATTAAAATATATTATAAACATCCTGACAGTATTTTAACCTAAGATTAACGGTCGCGGTTGCCAAATAAAGCTTGTAAATTAATTCAAAATTAAATCTAAAAAAAAACGTTTTTGACAAACATACCGTATATATTTAAATATAAAAAATAAGGACTTATATTCGTTACAAATAATCTATAAATTATTTGTATGGAATGTATATTTTTAAAATAGCAGTTATTTAAAAATCTTCGGTCAGGATGGCAGTTTCTAATTTATTTAAGATTATTAAGCCGAACATAATCGATCACACTATGACGCACATTTATTTTAATTTATCTTAATTATTTAGTACAAAAGTAAAACCGAGGTAGCCGCCATCATTTGTGTGGATAGAGACTTGTTTACAATAATTCTCTGCTAAAGAATGAAGTCATATTTATTGTTACTTTAGACATTAAGGAAAAGAGTTAGAAAACTTTTGAAACTAACAACAAAAACTAGAAAAAATCTGTTCTCCAGCGGTGATTTGAACCCACACTCTTAGTCATGCTGAGGTATTGCTCTACCAACTAAGTTATCGAGGGATTCGATAGCAATCTGGTAAAGCGAGGCCATATAATTCCCTCCGCCCACCACAGACATGCTTGACAGACAACACTCTTATCACATTATGTAAGTTTCTTCCGTGTATATTAAAATTTCCTTATATATGCCGAAACCGGATAAAAGTTAGAACATTTTTGAAATTAAACATAATGATGAAAAGTGAAAAGGGTCTGACCTCGAGTGGGATTCGAATACACAACGTCTGTCATACAGAGACATTGCTCTACCAACTAAATTATATACTTCCTTCGCCTTCTACAGACATGCTCCTCTCTCCAATGCCTCACTAATCGGCATCGGTTCTACTTCGAACGAATTAGCCCTACGGATTTATCTGACCCCAACTATCTTATCATTGCATGTCGCATTTTTTATGATTTACACTTTTTAGTATTATAAAGTGGTACTGAAATATGCCTACAAAATATGTTTTTTTAGTTCTTCAAATAAAGGAGTTCGTTAGTTTTGTTATTTTTATTTTTTTTAATACCTAAGTGTATATAACATTGTTTTAAATAATAAAATATTTTCAGTAAATTAACTTAATTGTACGTGTTTTTTAGATGCTTAAAATATAAAGACACAACTATATTTCTGATATTTTCTGGTCAGAAGCAACTTTTTTTATGTAGTGCCAGTATAATAGGATACATTTTTTCTTTTTATTTTCCTCAAAACCTAGTTTAATGCACGTACAATATTAAACGGTAATAGGTAACGCTATAGACACTACTCGTCACCAGTAGTAAATGAATGAAGGCCAAACTTTACAAAATATTCTAAGAATGTTTTGTGTTGGTCAAGTTCTACGTTAGTGTATTTTTAGTTTTAAATGCAATTTTGATGTACAGAGTTTGCAAAAGTTCTCTTATTATTAAGATAAACTGTAAGAAATATAAAATATACTTTATTTATAGGATAAGTTTGAATTGTTTAAGAGTTTAATTTCACATTCTAAATGTAAAAAACAATTTTAGCATCTTACCAATCACAATTTTTACATCTAACATTTTATAATCTTTTTCCTTAATGCATATATCATCCATATTAGCAATCAGGCAAACTCGGGTCTGACAATGTTAACTATGTTACCCACTTCACATGTAAAAAATACTTGATTGAGACTGAGTTTCTTTTTTATTTAGAGAAACGTAATACAAAGTCTTCTGGAGCAACTGGACAACTTCTTTGATTTATTGATTTAATATTTATGATTTTAAAAAAATTATGTTCGCAATACGTAAATACTTTATACTTAAATTATCTTAAGTAAATAATTTTTTTTAAATCGTAAATTGTTTTAAACTGCCTTAATGAAAAAAAATTATTACGATTAAATATGTCCCGTACGGTTTTAAATAATTATTTTTAATCGCGTTTTTCCTAAAATTTCATGATACTAGTGACCCGCCGTAGTTTTTCGAGGCGTAGGGGGTATTTTATTCCATAACATTTTTACAAAATTTGTGCCAGGTACTAGGCAAACGGCTATAGGGGAGTCAAAATTGGCACAGCTACTAACCCTCGATGGTACTTTCTGCCAGAAGTACCACCGATCATCTATCAATGTTCAAAAGGGTACTTTGTTTACAGATCTCTAAATATGTAAATTTCCTCTACGTAGAACTTCCCTCGTTTCGAATATTTCCATTTATTAGGAATAGTGAGATATGATCCTGTTTAATCCCGTCAATGATGGTGCGTTGAAAACAAAAATTAATTCGTAATTTTCCAAATATGCCTTCAAATATATAATTTTTTTAAATCAAGCATTTATTTAACTTGGTACAGCCAAAAATATCACACTGTTCGATGAAAAGCTATTTTTTTACATAAAAAAGATAATTAGTATGGTAGTTGCCTAACTCAACCTTAATGAAAACTTTTTTAATAAAATAATATCAGATAATAATGTACCACTTTATGTTCTAAAAAATTGTATTTTTATATTGTGCAAGATAACTTTGAAAATTGTAAAAATCTGCGTGGTGTAGAAATGCAAATTGCAGAACATATATGTTGGGACATTGAAAACAAAAATTAATGCGTAATTTTCTAAATATTCTTTCAAAAATATAATTTTTGAATCAAGCGTTTATTTAATTTCGTACAGCCAAAAATATCACACTGTTCGATGAAAAACCATTTTTTAACAGAAAAAAAATTAGTATGGTAGTCGCCTAACTCAACCTTAATGAAAACTTTTTTAATGAAATAATATCAGATAATAATGTATCACTTTATGTTCTAAAAAAATGTATTTTTATTTTTGCAAGTTTGTGTTGTCTAGTTTTGGTTATATTTATTGGTTATTCTTTATTAAATTGCAGATTTCTCAAAGATCCAGCACGTCAAGAAGCTTGGTTAAAATTTGTAAGCAGAAGAAATTGGCAACCCACGAAATATAGTGCGCTTTGTGCCAAGCAATTCTCTGAGCAATATTTTGACAGAACCTCAAAATGTTATGTACCAAAAGTAAAATAAGTAAAAGAGCTAGTATAAGACATCAGAGCAACAAAGCAAGCACGCGCTCCCGAGGTACCCTAGCCAGTTCTATGCTGTCTTTTACCTTCTTATTTCCTCACCATCTTCAGAAACCCATCTTCTCCCTTACCTCATTTTCCTATCACTCCCCGAGGAGCAAATTTCGTTCGCAGAGTATAAAAATCCCTGGCAGTAGGTAAAATGCAACCCTTTTATGAAAATGTACAATCTACGAAATAAACGGGTGAATCGACATTGTACCACCATAACCTCTTGTTGCGCTTGAGATTTAGATAGAGGATCCTGTGTGTTAAATGAGTTACAGTCTCCCTCGACCCCATCACCCCTTGTGGCGCCCACCACCGACGCCACACATCCAGCTCTCGCAGTTTCTGAGGAGACACATGTCACCAATCCTCAGACCACGAAGGCTGGAAAGCCAAGAAAGCGTATGAATTATTGGTAAATTTTTAGTCGCATCCGATAGATACAATAAGTATATATATAATAACTGTTTATTTCTAATGCCTGAACTATAAACACAAACTTTCTATCTTTGATGATTTACTGTATAAAAATATTTTTTTAAATAGGAAAATTTTTAAAATATCTTAGTAATAGAGTTATATCCCGAACGTCGCCGTTGCTGGGCAAATACTGACTTTTTGTCGGTATAAAAATTTCACAAAACAAGTTAACTTGTTTTTAGGGGTCTGTTTTAGTAATAATGCAATATGAGGACGTCCTGAAATAAAATAGTTTTACATATCTTAAAGTAACAATAAAAAGTGCATAGAAAGTAAATTATTTGGTGATAAGTTTATACAAATCCTATAAACTATAATTTGTTTAGATTTTTTAAAATTTTTAATTTATATATTATTTAATTGATTTGTCGTCTCACAGTATTCCTGTGGTTGTGTTTTATACTGACGGGATTATACCAAGTCAATACAAAAAATAAAAATAAAAAAGGAAATGGAAAAAAAAAACAACTATTGTGTATTAAGAAATGATCTAATTATGCTACATGTTTTCAAAATGACCGATTTGTGGATGTTCCTGTGAATGTCTGTATTAAGTCCCAATTGAGTGAATCGACATTGTACCGCCATAACCTCTTGTTGCGCTTGAGGTTTAGATAGAGGATCCTGTGTGTTAAATGAGTTACAGTCTCCCTCGACCCCATCACCCCTTGTGGCGCCCACCACCGACGCCACACATCCAGCTCTCGCAGTTTCTGAGGAGACACATGTCACCAATCCTCAGACCAGGAAGAGTGGAAAGCCAAGAAAGCGTCTGAAAACTTTTTTAAAGAAATAATATCAGATAATAATGTATCACTTTACGTTCTAAAAAAATGTATTTTTATTTTTGCAAGTTTGCGTTGTCTAGTTTTGGTTATTTTTTATTAAATTGCAGATTTCCCAAAGATCCAGCACGTTAAGAAGCTTGGTAAAAATTTGTAAGCAGAAGAAATTGGCAACCCACGAAGTATAGTGCGCTTTGTTCCAAGCACTTCTCTAAGCAATATTTTGTCAGAACCTCAAAATGTTATGTACCAAAAGTAAAATAAGTAAAGTTTGAAAAAACATAAGATAATTGTTTACTAGATAAATCAAATTTAATTCCACTATGTCCAAGTGCCCATATTGTTACCACACATTCCTAATAAAAAAATTGTTCAATAAAAAAAGAAGTTTCGAGTAAAGATATTATATATTTTTTTCACTATATTGGATTTATAATATTTTGTCAGTTTCGGTTTAAAATTTATTTTTTGAAAATTTTATTAAGCCGTCATTTTATTCCACCATGTTGAGTATGTACCAAAATTTTACCAGTTTATTCCTACATCACATCTAGTTTTTGTGCAAAATTTGATGTTAATTGAATCAGGAGAGGTTACTCCGACTTTTTAAACATTTTATTTGGCCGCCATCTTAAATTGTGCATGTGCATTGTGCAAAATTTAAAATTAATCGAATAAGTAGCTTTTATCAGTGATTTTTTAAACACTTTATTAGGCAGCGGCTGGATTTGTACCAAAATTTTACCAGCTCACTTCCATGCCACACTTGATTTTTGTGCAAGCCTTGAGATAAACTAAGTAAGTAGTTATTTAGTAATATTTTTTTAAAATTTTACTAGGTCGCCATCTCTGATTTTTACCAAAATGTTGCCATGGCATCCTTATTTCACCTTCAATTTTTGACCAAAACTTGAAGTCAATCAAATACGTACTTAAGATAGACAGGCAGACAAAGAAACAGACCGACGGAAGTGAGAAAACATGTTTTTTAGCATCTAGGGACCCTGAAGCGGGAAGATCTGATCCTATGATATCTCGCGATGGAATTAACTAGCGGATCTCTAATACCTTATAGAATAAATATATAATTTGACATATTTTGAACCAAAGTAAAAATTCTTCGTAATTAAGAAATATAATATTATTAATTAGAACTAGATTTCGCCTGTCTCACTAAAATTCCAGAAATAAAAATGATACTTATTACACACCTTAACTATTATTTTCATGTAGTTAAGAGTTAATTAAAAATTTGTAGCGTTCTCCAAATTGCGCCTAAACGAAATTTTCAACACTTAAACCCAAGGAAGTAAGAAGGGCATTTTGACTTGTGAAGCACGAACACATTTTATCATTTATTACGTCATATGATTTCGACTTTTATGCACATATATTTCCCAATTCTATTTTATCTCTAATAAAAATGCGTCATATGTTAGAAATGAAAAGGGGGGAAAATCGACGTCAAGAATGGTTCGAGGGCAAACGTGATTTTTGTATAATTCATTATTAATTACAAAATTAAGTTAGGGAAATTGAATACCTTAGTCGTAAGGCCAATTTTTTGGAAATAGATAAGATTATTATATTTTATTATATCTTTTGTGATTAAAAAAAAAAACTTGATGTGACTTACGCTTCTATTGTCCAATAATGTATTAGGTAAAGGGTAATAAAGACTATAGAATAATTAGAAAATTTTCAAAAACTAGTAAATTATCAGTGTTCATAATTTCAGTTACTTACGCGCAGGCTACATATTAAAAATAATAATATTAATAATAAAAATACAAATACTAATAATAGGAGTAACAATAATAATAATAAGGGCTATAGAGAAATGCTTTTGTGTCTCTCTATGCATGGGCACGCCCTCCCGAGGTACCCTAACCAGCTCTATGCTGTCCTCTACCTTCTTATTTCCTCACCATCTTCAAAAACCCATCTTCTCCCTTACTTCATCTTCCTATCACTCCCCGAGGAGCAAATTTCGTTCGCAGAGTATAAAAATCTCTGGCAGTAGGTAAAATGCGACCCTTTTATGAAAATGTGCAATCTACGAAATAAACGGGTGAATCGACATTGTACCACCATAACCCCTTGTTGCGCTTAGGATTTAGATAGAGGCTCCTGTGTGTTAAATGAGTTACAGTCTCCCTCGACCCCATCACCCCTTGTGACGCCCACCACAGACGCCACACATCCAGCTCACGCAGTTTCTGAGGAGACACATGTCACCAATCCTCAGACCACGAAGGCTGGAAAGCCAAGAAAGCGTATGAAATGGACACCAGAAATGAATTGTTTCATAATGCGCTCCTATTGTAAAATCACCAGATTTGAGACCGACTTAACCACCTACCCGATCGGCCTTCATAGTGCTTTCCTTCAGAAATACCCAGACCTTCAGAACATCACCGAGCAACGCGTTGCTGACCAACGGCGAGTAATTGTCAGGAATAAACTTTTGGCTGAACCAATCCTGGAACAACTTAAAAGAGCTCATAGTTCCGCCTACAACAGAAGAACACAGAGTACAAACTCAGGAAAACATAGGCCAAGACGAATGTACCAGACAAAACATTATTGACAGAGCTAACAACACCCAGGACAATAGAAAAATATCAGTATATACCGAACTGCAAAAAGCTGTTGCTGAGTTTTACGGCCTAGATTCAACTCAAAGACCTAAGCTCCCGAACTTAAAACAAGCCGGAGACTCACAGCATCCTCAAAATTTTCTACACCATACTAGCAGAGTTTACTTTAGAGTATGACACTCTTAAAAAGCTCGACACCCTCATCTACTGCTCTGCCATCGCCATCCTTGGATGCCATAAACAACAAGTGCATTACCAGAAGAAAACAGTCAAAGCTATACACAAAAAAAACCCATATGGCAGACAAGAATTGAAAACACAATCGAAGATTTGAGACTGGAACTAGGAAGAGTCACAGAATTTCGGAAGAATGAACACCTCTCCACCGGACCTAAAACGCGCATTAAGGAGCTACAAAACCCACCGATCTCAACCATCAACAAAAACTAGATGAGTATCAGCATATACTAAAGCAAGATCTGCAGAGATACAACAAATACTCAAAGAGTCAAAGACAGTTCTATCGGGATATCAATAACACCAAAGATCAAACCAATACTGAGAAGATGATGACGAGTAGGGAGCATTTGACCGAGTATTGGTCGAACATCTGGGAAAAACCAAAAGAGCATAACCGAAATGTTAAATAGATACAATCTCAACATGATCAAATTCGAACACCACAAATGGAATTTGACTCTATCGCCAAGGAGGAAGTTAGCAGCTTTATTAAGGGAACGAGCAACTGGAAGTCGCCAGGAGTTGACCATATTCACAATTTCTGGTATAAGAAATTTGAGGTCCTCCACGAAGCTATGGCCCGTCATTTTACTAAAATAATGCAGTAAAATAAATAGTTTCTTCAGAACTTCAGATCCCGACAAACAAGAACAGTGGGCTCAAATGGTATTGCACGACCGGCATCACAATGACTTGAATCAGCCACACATAGATAAGGAAGTATCCAATAGGTGGCTGAAGGATAGACAACTATTCCCAGAGACAGAAGGATTTGTGATGACAATACAGGACCAAGTTATTAACACGCGAAATTACACGAAATTCATCATCAAAGACCGGTCCGTTGAATCCAATAAGTGCCGAAAATGCAGCGAGAGATCAGAGACTATACAGCATATAACATCTGGCTGCACTTACCTAGCAAACACGGATTACCGCCAGTGACATAACCAGGTGTGTAACATCAAACACCAGAAGTTCGCCAATAAATACGGGCTCCTGAACACCTTTGTGCCCTATTATAAATACCAACCAAGTTCAGTGCTTGAAAGTAATGCCTTTAAACTGTACTACGAACGGGCAATTATCACCGACAGATGGGTGACGAATAATCGGCCTGATGTGGTACTGTTAAATATGAGACAAAAACAGCTTATTTGATAGATGTTGCTGCACCCAACAACAACAATATATTGGATAAATATCAAGAGAAAAAGCCAAATATGCGGAGCTGGCCAGCAGATGTGGAGACTGAATAAGGTCCATGTGATACCGGTCATCGTATCATCAACTGGACTAGTTCCAAATACACTAGAACAGAACCTGATAATCATAGGACTGCATACTAACACCTTCATCGACATCCAAAAGGCAGTCGTGTTCAGTACTTGCCACATAGTGAGAAAATTCTAACGGGACAACACATAGAACTAATAGAAACCAGCCCACTTCTTTTGATAATAATAATAATAATATGTAATGCTTGGTGAAGAGGTGGGATATTTCTGGAAGTGAACCCATGAGGTTGCAAGATCCAGAAATTTAGTAGATCCCGCTGAGTATGATATCAGCTAATTCTAGTGGAACCAATTATGCATCAACAACTTGCACGGATTTTTGACTACTGGCTAAATGCGAGTCATCCATTTTCTGAGTGGGTTATAGAAAGGAAAACATTACTTATACCAAATAAAGAAAACGTAGAGGAACCTAACGTTATATCATTAATATACCTTCGTAAAAGTAATTAATACTATGCTTTGCAAATGGAAAATGTCTTAATGTCTTAACTATAACCTACCTGAAGAAATTCAGTAATATGTTACTAGTCAGTCATCTTGAACCAACAGAGAATGCTGGTCCCAACTTGGAGACTTTATCATATTTTTGGACCAAGTTTTAGGGAGCTAATTAATTATTCACTCTTTTTTTTTGCCTTATTATATTATTGATGTCTGTAATTTTGGGATTGTATGTGGGCATGTGAGTGACTATCGGCTGTCATTTGTCGTGTTCGATTTGAGTCGAGGACCTCGTCATTTCGTTATTCTATGAATGCATGTGGCGACTTCCACTGTTGCCAAATGTATATCTATTATATTATTGCATAGTTTTCCTCCTGTTCTTAAGTTGGTCTATTCGACATGGCAAAGTTGCCATCAACCAGGACCTTTCGACCAATGAGTATGCTTGCGGGATTTTTGAGGAACTGAAGTGGGGAGGACAAAGGGCCACTTGTCTTGTGAATCCATCAAAGGGATTTCTCCCCAGTATCGCTTTAAATTCCATAGCCTTTTGAGTTTTGTGTTTAATATGGTTTCGATAACACAGGCTAAGAGGATTTCTGCCGTTGAAATTAGATTAGACCACCATTGTCTATTCTGGTATGTTGTCTTGCAGCTGTATGGACTCTTTTCAAATAGCTTTAATCCTTTTTATAGGTGAGTAGATTTATTGTTTATTATATGATGTTATTTTAAATTATTAATTTAACTTGTTTGGGACATCTTTGGTAACGTTATAAATTTTATAATTAACTGAACGTTATAAAAATTATAATTAAATAAACTTTTACCCCTGACATGGGATTTTTCATAGAAAAAGATACCAATTTTATAAATAAATTTCTGTTTTTGCACCATAAGAACATAGTATTGTGCTTAAAAAAAAATTCACAGAAAGAGACAGACAATTAAATCTAGCATCCATTTCAAATAAATTACATTATTATATTTAAGTCCCCTGCTTTTTTTTAAGATAAATCAAGTAATAATTAAATCAACTCGCAAATATTTTCTGCATTTTTTAATATGTCTTATGCAACTTAAAGTACTTTTCTAAATTGTGGCAATGTGTAATTTTTGATTTTGTTATATTGAAGAGAATGTGCTATATCCTTTGAAATTAATATTTCATATTCAATGTTTCATATTTTTGTTTGCGTCTGAAATACCGATAATTTATTTTTTCGACGGTTCGCTTAATTTTTAGATAATCATCAAGAATTTAAGCGTCTTTGTTTTTTGTTTGAAAGTGACCGGATTCAGTCGAAATGTTTGATTTGTTTTTATTACTGAGTAAATACTTAATAGCCTATAAAATATTTGGTTAATAATCGCTGAAAAAATTGATACTAATTTAAAAAATTAAATATTATATTGAATTATTTTTTTTATTGAAGCTTTTCTTGTTTCATAATATCATTCCTAACAGTGGGTATAAGTTATATAGATATGTCATGTTCATAATGTTTATTTTGGGTAACACAATTTAATATCATATTTGATTCTAGAGCTTTATAATTTATAATAATGGAATATTTGATATTATTATATGTAGAGTTGGTCTGGTGTATCGAGATTTGTTTGGTTTCGCTAAAAATCATTTTGCATTGTTAGTATAAAATTAAACATTCATTAACTGTCAAGAATGCTTATAATTATAATTTGATTATACTGGGGGCAACATTTGCTGATTTTTTTTTGATTAGAAAAAAGAAGTAAATTTAATATTGTAATTAATTGAATCAATTTTAAAAGAAAACTATTTTCATAAATTAACTTCTAACTCGGTCATATTTTTTTTTATTTTTTCTCTTTAAGTCATTTTTCAATAAAATCTAGGAAATCTTTACCATTTTTGTATAGTAACGCCCTGGATTCTGTACACTGGCAACATTGTGCTACATCGAATTAGCCTGGATATAGCAACGGATTGGTGATGTTGATTTTTTAAATTGTTACTTAATTTTTTTTTTGTTAAAAAAATGTTTATCAAACTCAATCTAACCTTTTTTCTTTAAATAAAACTTAATTTTATTTTCAATATTTGTTAATTTATTTAACTCAAAACACATGTTTTAAACAATTATTTGATTTAATTTAACTTAATTGGAATTAACGGATGCAAATAAGAGTGTCTATATAATCTAGTGCCCTTCCAGTTTAGGCAGTAGATAAACTGTTGGTGCCCATTTTTTTTCGTCACGTCGTACTCTTTAAATAAATGAGCTAAGGGTCTAGTTGACTTTGTTGACCATGTGCTTGTACTTCGGTGTTTTTTTGTATTGAAAATCAAGAAATAAATAGTAACTACAACTAAGAGAGAAGAACATCGTAGAAGGTACTGGAGTCCCTTATGAGTACATTAATTTTTTTTTTCTTTTTTAAAAAACAGTAAAATAGGGCAATTTGGATACCTTTTCTGCACAAATCACCATATATATATATATATATATATATATATATATATATATATATATATATATAAATATGGTGACTCTATAAAGGTGAAACAGCTCCATGAAAACAAAATTAAAATTTGAATTTTTTTCAAAGAAACTGCTAATATTTTAGAAAAACAGCAAAATCCAACAAATGTATTGAATTTTTTGCGTATAAACTTCAATAATTTTATATGGCATGTACTTTCAAATACTATGTGATAGAGAGAGATTAGTTTCTAATACAGCAAAGGTATTTTTCAGTTACGTAGGCGGTCAGAAACCTTAATACTAAGTTTTTAGCAGTGTCCTTCACTCTCTCGCCTCGACCATTTTACTTTGGCTCTAAATCATTTATTCATCGGACTGAAACATATTAAAATATATATTTTTTTATGCTATTGTTGAAATCCCACATTCGAGAGCCTTCAAACAACTGTGTAGATTTCTTGCATCTTTAATCAAAGCATATTTATTGAATTGGAAATTTAATCCATTATAAAACATTTATATACTTAAATCCGTAATGTAAAAAACTTTAACTTAATCTAGTAGAAAATGCATTTTTTGGTAAACGTCTTTTCGTCATGAACTGCGGTGTTTTCTATAACAGCTAATAGACGGAGAGCTCGTGACACAAAACTGAAAGAGTTTTGTAAGGATGTACATGAGTCAGCATTCACTCTCAAGGTCAGATAGTGGGACGCAGTGGCGTGCGCTCGATATTCGCACTTCTAGCGATTGCTGGCTGCCTTTTTTGATTAAACTGAGGCCTGACTATTTTTTATTTAATTATACACAATAATTAAATAGTAAACACATTTTTGAGCCATGTTATAGCCACTTTCTTACGATTTTATGTCCTATAAACAAGTTTAGCGCCAATTGTCAACTAGCTTCTTTTATTCTAAATGAAACACTATGTAGGTTTTTTATTCTTGGGTTATGACGCACACTTTAAAAAATCGGTAAAATTCCTTTACCCGGTTCTTCCCTCGTTATGAATATTTTCTTATGTGTGACCTAATTTAATTCAGTACATAATTATTTAGGAACACATATTTACTGTTTTGTCAAACATTTTTATTGGGCGCCATTTTGTTCGATCATATTGGATTCCTACGAATATTTTACCAGTTTTTACCTATGCCAAACTTGATTTTTGGGCATGATTTAAAATAAAATCAAAAAGTAGTTTTTATATTAACATACACCGCGATTTTGGTCAAATGAATAGTTTTTTTTTTAATTTTGTTTGGCCGCCATTCTGTTCCGCCATCTTGAATTCGTAACACAACTTTACCAGTTTATCTCTATATCACCCTTAATGCTTGTACAAAATTTGAAATTAGTTTAATAAGTAAGTTTTTCAGGCTGATTTTCAAATATTTTAATAGGCCGCCATTTTGTTTTGCTATCTTATATTCGTACCAAAATCTTACCGGTTAATTATTACGTAACGCTTGATTTTTGTGCGAAACTTAAGGTAAATTGAAGAACTAGTTGTTAGTAATATTTTTTTAACGTTTTACTAGGCCGCTATCTTGTTCCGGCATTTTTAATTTTTACGAAAACATTACAAGATCATGGGGTGACATGACTGACTGGCATGTAGGGACGCTAAAACGTGAAGATATGTAAAACCTGAGAATTATGGCAACCAATTTGAAAATAAGTTCATTAAATAGTTTTTTCAGATTCGCACCAAAACTTTACCATTTGATTTTTACGTAATACTTGATTTTTGTACAAAATTTGAGATAAATTGGATAAGTACTTTTTTAGTACTAGGTCACCATTTTGTTTTGCCATATTGGACTTTTACCAAAATATTACCAGGCCATCCCCAAACGACCGTTAATTTTTGACCAAAATTTGAAGTCAATTGGGTAAGTATTTTTTTAGGTATTCCGCGAAAACACAGACGGACAAACAGACCGACGGGATCAAGAAAACATGTTTTTCGTTATCTAGAGACCCTGAAACGTAAGATTCAGTAAGTAAAGATCTAAAAAAACCTGTGAGGGTCATTTTTCACGATACAATATCTTTTTACGAGGGAAGTAAAAGCAAGTAGGTATCTATGCACGGATGTTTGAACTGCATTCATAAACACGTCTTAGTAAGTGGATTTTGATAATTACAGTAACGACTTTTTGTCTGCAGTACAGGTATTCTTTACATTTCTTATACATAAGTACCTATCTACAACCTACTAAGTAATATGAATAATAAGCGGGATAATAACGCAAAATTTCTTTTACCACAGGGCTTACGCGGATATTATATATTCATAATATAATAAAGTAACATTTTTACGCACGAAAAAAAATCGTGCAGAAAAGTAACTTTTCAGGACTACTAGCACTAAAAAGTAACTTTTCCGCGCGATTTTTTTCGTGCGGAAAAATGTTACTTTAAATTTCTTTTCCGCACGATGGTATGAAAAATATTTTAAATAAATTATATTATTTCGTACTTATTAGTGTGTTACTGACAAAAGCGTGTTTTTTAGTTTTTTAAACTATAATTAGTTTTTTACTTTTTAGTCTTAAAATATCTTTAACATATTCAGATGAATATCTTATCTAAAACACTTGCAAAGGAAGTATTTCTTTTGTAAGAAGTTTAATAACTTTTGTAAATACAGTATATGATTATCGAACTCAAACCTAATTTACGTTTATCTGAGGACTATATCGATCGTAGGAAAAATTTTGTACCTAACACATGCGGAAAATGTCTCTTACGCCCTTGACGGCTTTGACCGCTACCATTACGTACGGAAAAGTACTACTTTCCGCACTTGTTAGGTAAGTAACTATTGTTACGATATATGCATTCTATTCTTGCGTGGGACGCTCTTTGGTTGCGTTTATTTGAAAAGCTAATTAATTTCAACAACAGTTTTTGGCAGTCGTTGAATTGACATTTGCATGTAGCATGATGCTACCACTTGCAAAATATCAAATCGAAACGACAATCAGAAGTGGGTTAAACTCGACCGGTTCTATTTGAATCTATCGATTACCAAATTATTGTATGATCAGCTGAATTATATATACTTGCAAAATCTCAATACCACAATTAGAAATGCGTTAAAATCGGCCGGTACCATTTGGTACTATCGAGTAGCAAATTATTGTACTGTCATTCGAATTACATATACTAACAAAATTTCGACTCGATTCGTTAATTAGAAGTAGGTTAAAATCGACTGAATTATTGTATTGTCATCCGAATTATACACATTCGCAAAACTACAAATCGAGTCGACAATTAGAAATAGGTGAAAATTAACTTTCTAGATTTGTTTACAAACATAGTAAGCTAGTTAGGTCGTTGAAATGAAGGTAATGAAAGCGTATTAAAACTTAGTTTGCTTAAACTTTATTCATCTGGCCGATTAAATTAAAAACATGATATAATGCAACATATTACTGAAACAAGAGTCTTTAAAGAAACCACACGATAAGCAAAAAATATTCCTAGCTGGTATGCATGCACAAATACCAGTGACGGCTCGTACTCTAACAACCAGGGTCGGCCGAGGCTCAACGCCAATCAAGGCCTTTTACGGTGAGGGGGTAATGAGACCGGTCAAACATCATGTGTAATTTACATATTTTTACGTGAAAATTACGATTAAAAACTTGGAAAAAAATTGGGTGTTATTCTATAACTATTTTTTAGAGGCTGTTTTTTTTCACTTATGCCCCAACAAGTATAATAAAAAATATGGGTATTTATGCTGTTCTGATATATCGTCCAGCAAGAATCACTATGCGGCTGGCCGACTTACAAAACAAATTGCAAATGATATTTTAAAATATTCACTTCACATTTGGTCGCTACATTTATACATACTCCATAACATGGAGTGAAAATTACTAATATAATATAATATAATCAAGACGGGCCGGTGTTGGGTGATATAAGCTAGGACGAACGTTATAGCATGTGGATGTATAGAACGTACTACGTACCGCGTGAATTAGTAGCTGAAGTCTAGCATGTGAGATGATGGAATCGGCTGGCCGAGCCACCGTCTGTAGCAAATATATTAGAATATCTATGGACGGTGGCCCACGGACTGCTGGTAATGGCGTTGTTTGTATGTTAGTCAAGTAACGATAATAGGGATACATACCTATTTTGCTATGTGCCCAGGAAATAACAAACTACATTTTGGTTTTGTGCGTTTTTAGGATATTTGCAAAATTATTTCTGAAAAATATTTACCTACTTTTTTAAAAAGAAAATTTCCTTTGTATATTTTGTGGTACGGCTCGGCCGATCCGGTCGCCCCTGAGGGGCCGTCACTAATAAATGCTTAATACCAACAAAAACACCATACGCTCATATATAAGCAGAGAGACGGACCGAGAAACATACCTAATTATAAGGAAAATAATACGGCCGAACGGACAAAGCAACATCGGTTTTTTACTTATCCAAACATTTTTTTCTATAAGATGTTCTACCTACAAGTTTACTTAAAAGGGTTATAAAAGCGATAAAGTATTATCTCATGCCATTCATTGTTTTCTATAAAAATGTATTATATCGAATCAACTAAAGAACACATAATGTAACTTTTAATACTTAATACCTAATATTTATAACAGGTAACTATAATACTGACCAGTTTAAAGTATATTATTAAAATAGTAACAGTCCGCCCTAAAAATCTAAACCGTAATGGCGGCATCAAAGTCAAGTTTAGGTATATTTTGCCGTTTGTTTTATCTGCTGTGACTAGATTATATTGAAATATGAGCCATTACAAAATTCTTGCAGTTTTTGTCACGAGCTCTTGGACGATTTGATGAAAATCCATTGAACCAGACTTAATCAGGCTCACATTGGTAATTTAGCATTTTATTATTGTAAAAATACATATTTTAGAATTATTATTCGGGTTTTAATTCTGGTAAAATATTTCTTAAACACATACTAGGCTGGTCCAGTGAAAATTTTTGGCATTTCTACTAAAACCTACCAAGCTGATGTTTTATGGCTGTGTTTTTATGGATAAATTGGCACAACTAAAATTTTAGTGTTTTTGTGAGCAACAGCTTTTAGAGTCATACTCTACATACCTTTCCGTCTTCGTTAAGCATTTCGGTAATTACATATTTTGACTAAACAATGCTAGCTAGAACACCTATTATGTAGTTTACGATATACTTGACACAAAAGAGCAAGCTTTTTTAATTTTAATTTACATTTTTCCTCCGTTTTCTAATTTTATTTCAAGTTTAATTAAATAATACGGATAAAAATGCTTTTCAAATGGAAACGACACAAGTCCGTAATAATGAGCTTCTTATTCATAATTTACATTTTTTCCTTTTGCTGTAACTTGGGAATTGTTGTTTCCTTGCGGAGGTCGTTAGAACAGTCCCCTTAAATGAATATTCTTACTTTAATTTTATTCTTTCGGGAATAAACGAGCGAGTGCGAGAAAAGTAAATTAACTTGTTTTTATTTTCGTGTTTAAAACTAAGAAACGTCTCCATTAACATGTTTATGGTTAGCAGTTATTTTACATAATCTCACTAATTTCAAAGTTGTTTTATAGTATTTTGGAAAAAAAACAATTTGTCCTTTTTCAACAATAATAAATATCGATTAATCAGATGGCGTCACTTCCTGCGAAAAACGGATTTTTAATTACATTGAGAACCCTTAAAATAAACAAAAAAATAAAGGATCAATAATCATTTGTTTATATTGCTCAGTTGGTATTGCCAATCATATACTAAGTACCTAATTTGGATTTGCAATAATATAAATTTTCAGAAGCCATCCTACTAAGCAAGGGAGAACGGGGGATTTTTGGTCATCATATTATCTATAAAAAGATTTCAAATATGATCGCAAATTACATGACGCCCCCTAACGTAGAGCAATTCAGCATCAATGATCCCAATGCGCTTCGATCCAGTCGACGCGAGGAGAAATTTTATACTTTTTCTGATACGGTACATAAGAAAACACGTGCAGTTTTTAACGTTTAAGTATAAACTAAAAACATACTTTTACTACGAAAATGTATTTTTTCGAAGGTGTCTGCTATCCTTCATATTGTTATATGCATGTGTTGAATGGTCTTAATTTTGATGTGCTTCTAATTTTTTAATTAATTTTCAGATGCCGAGGAATTAATTACAAAAGAACAAGGGGGAACGCTAGCTGCACAGCAGATTTCATGTTAAAGGCAATTGATGTTATAAGAAACGGGGTAAGCCTAAGACAAGCGGCAAGAAATCGCAACATTCCTTTTAGTAAATTCCAAGGACGGTACAAGATTAAGAGAGAGGGTTCTCCAAATATGGAAAGAAAACGGGTGTTTACAAGAGATCAAGAAGATGAAATTAGTATTAACATCCGAACTTTGGCTAATATGTATGATATGCAGCATTCGTTTAACTTAAGGAAAAATGTTTGGCAAAGATTGGTTGGAAGGATTTCTGAAAAGACTTTGAGAAAACCCGAAGCGGACATGGACGAAAGCGGTTTTACGGCCGTACATGAAACAAGTAAAATTATTGGAATTAAAATGCAGAAGATAATTGGTGCTTTAACATCTGGAGAAAGGGGCAGGACTACAGCTGGTAGTTTTATCTCTCCCATGTTCATCTACCCTCGAAAGCGAATGTCTCCAACCCAAGAAGTTAATGGACCTCCCAGTGCAGTTTATAATTGCTCTTCTTTTCAATTATTACGTAAAGCCAACCAAAAACGAGCCTACTCTGATTATTCTTGATAATCTTGGAAGCCATTACACTTGAAGCTTACAAATTTTGCCGTGATAATAACATTACAATACTTTCTATGCAACCACATTTCTCTCATAGGCTGCTGACATTGGATGGATTTTAGTGTTTTTGGCCTACTGAAACGGGCCTATAACCGAGAAGGTAATTTGTATATGAAAAGCAAACCTGGTGAACTTATTACGGTGTACAAAATTGCGAAGTTACTCAATAAAGCTTATTAAGCAGTATCTATAATTTCGAAAGGGACGTCTGGATTTGCATCAAACGGCATCTTTCCTACGAATTCCCGATTATTGTAGAAAAACGTTCTAAAAGAAGTAAGCATGATGACATCTCATCCTCAGATTCTGAAGTCGAGATAAACTTTTTCAAAACTCATTAGACGACCATTTTAGTAACGGTGAAGAAATCAGTGTTGTTGCAAAAAACTTCAGCGTTGAAGAGAGGGCGTAAATAAAACCAAATTATTTTGTGCTTGTAATGGTTTCTAATGAAAAGTCCAAAAAAGAATTTCCTGCACGGGTGATCCGATTACGCAAGTGTGCAGAGGTTGTGAAGCTCATGTGACAATATCCAGTACAAGAAAATATTTTTGTTTTCCCGAATGCTAAAGATATTAATTGTATCACAAAAGATGATATTATTGGAAGACAATCCCGAAACACTAAAGATTAAATTTCATTAGGTTCTTTTATACATCTTGAATCTAATATTTAATTAAAACTTCTTAAAAATATTTATTTCGAAAAATTTAGCTATGCCCTTCATTACCCCTATAATTGACATTTGTTACTCGATGAAAGGGATAATCTCAACGCTTCAAGTTCAGCTTATCAAGAATTATGAGAGAATATGTGAAAGGTATCTACATATAGATTGTTTAAAGTGAAAATATACGAAATGAAACTAAAACCACAAGTTTTGTCTTGATCCTTTTAAAAGAACGCAATTCTCCCCTAAATGTAGAGTGGTTAACTATGTAAATAATTTCGTTATTTATGGCTTATTTTTAAACATTTTAAAAAATGCAATTTAGTTTTTACCACCAAAAAATAGATATTTTTACTTTTTGGTTATAAAAATAGATGGTTGCAAATATTAATAAATTAATTTTCTTCTTTTCATAAAAAATACTTAAATTTTTTTTATAACCAGAAAGTTTTTGTTTTAAATGCAATTTTCCTTTGCTACGCTGCAGAATTAGGAACTTAAAATTGCATTAGAACACTTATAGCTCCGTCATTTTTAATCTAAAAACTGAGGTTAAGGGAATGGTAAGTTTTCTCAGGTAGTGATATCGATTCAAAAAATTAAAGCTGGCGCCACTTTCGGTAAAATCCTTAGAAACAAGTGTCTATAGTTTGCCAAATTCCATTGCTTACCAGTCATCCCAAAAAAAAACCATTTTCTACTACATACTAGTTCTTGCCGCGTTAATATTTTCCTATTTTTGATTTATTTTTTTTTGGGATATGAGTTTCGCCACAGGTGGCTATATGCTGCTCCATGGTAAATACAGTATCAAGTCCGGCAAAGATTTCGGATGTTCTCTTGATAATCACAAATGTCGGTTTTGCTCCTGTTGGTGACTCTGGTGTTCTTTTGTGTATTCATTTTGGTGCTAGTGTACTCGTCTTTTACTATGTACGTATACAAACGATTCTCATTGAACCACCTTTAAAGCAAAGGTTTCGGTATTTTCAATTTCTTCCTTACTTAGTTCACTTGAAAATATGATTCATCGAATGAGGAATATTCTGGAAAAACAGATATATTATCCATGTGACCACAGGAATACCCTTAAATATTTTGGGAAAAAATACGTTAACTGCCAACCTTTCGTAGTCATTATGTGTGAAGATAAATTGAATAGAGGCCGTTACCAATTTTTTTCTCCTGATTAATTTCTTCCTTACTGTGGGTAATATTTTTTTGAGGAAAAGCTGACTTTTTTTAAAGCCAGCTGGAGCCCTAGCACTATTTTGACTCTTTTAATAACCTTAAAAAGGATTTTCGAGATAAAAGATTGTGTTAAATTTATAATTCAGGGAACGTGATGACAGATCTTAGTCGAAGTCAACCGACGAATCCCAGTTGCACTCAAGAAAAAAAGAACAAAACAAATTTAACCAAACAAAAAGCGCCATTAACAGCAGCCAACAGTTCCAGCCTCGGTGAAATGTTTTTTATAAGTTCCGCTATATTTTTTTGCAGATACCAAATGTATAAAGACTCGACAGTCACAACGCACCTTAAAAAGATAAGTATCTTGATATCAAGTAAACATGGTTAATCTTTTACCCAATTAAAAAAAAATATTTTCAATATCTTGCAATCAAGCAATGATTTTCCATGCTATCTTCTCTTATCAAGTTTTTGTAGCAACAATTTAGAAATCAATGTAGTTGGGCACGTAAAACCTATAGGGTTGAATACTTTTTAAGCTAATAACAACATTACTCTCTTAATGACGGGTTCAGCGAGCACTCTATCTGCGTTCTTAAAACAATATTTATTGATACTTAGTATGTCAACACACATATCGTAAACTAGACCTAGAAGTGCCGAGATTTGAGGGGATTCACTTTCCAAGCCTGGTCGTGAAAACTCCCACACCTCTTCAATTAAACTTTGCTTCTGCCATTACATTGCTTAAAGTATCTTTACTATTACTTCCAAACAATATCAATGTGTGTCTTTACTTTATGGAACATTTGCCGTGTTACATCTTTCTAGGAGTAGTGAAATATGATATTCTATCGTTGCCTATAGCAAAAATGGACTACTATTAATGTCAAACACAACACATTTGTGATTCAACTCAGTTAAGTAACGATTCTTTTCTAAACCCTGATTCAATGAGGGTCCATCCCGTTCCTTAGTAGACGCATCAAAAACTGTTCGTTTTCTAGTTGTGCTGCCATTTTTGATGACTATAGACGAAAAGCACTTTAAACCAGAAAAAAAAGTAAAAAATAGTTTTGTCTTCTTGGTTCTGGATTTTGTGAGGATGCAGAAAATAAAAAAGGAGACCTAGTTAACGAAACACTTTATTGTACGGTCTAGCTTTCGAGAATGCTTATGCTTTTCTTCAGGCCTTTTTTGAATTAAAAACAAAGAAATTCATAAGTTAGGAAATTGCTTATAAATTTAAATATAAATCTTGATCTATCAAAGTGAGTTATAATTAAACAAATCAATTACACAACACGGATGCGCTAATGTAGAACTTAAATTACTTGATGTAAGGGACGACACACTTAAACACTAAAGGACATGATATGATTTATTCTTAAGTTTTCGATAACATTGTTTAAAACTGCACAAAGTAATGCAAAGAATTAACTCTTAGTGCTAGTACGTCGCCATTGACAAGTTTTAGATAACATGGTTTAAAACTATACAAACCAATGCAGAGAAGTAACTCTCAGTGCTGGTACGTCGCCATTGCTCTAAGAAAAAATAGTGAATCGTAGTAGATAAACTCCAAAAAAAACAGGAAATAAAACTTTGTAATACGCTCCTGTTTTTCCGGCTTTTTTATTTGACAGCATCCTCACAAAATCCAGAACCAAGAAGACAAAATGGTCTTTTACTTTTTTTTTTGTTTAAAGTTCCTTTTTTTTAACTAGTCAATCATATATATATAAAATATAAAATACATTTTATAAATCCTTTATTTTAGATATCTTTTAAAGCCATTTTTTCTCGTTGATTCCAACTTTGTTCCTCAGAAATTTTTAAATTTAGATATTAATTTTTTATCCTTTTTTTTTAAATTTTAATAAGATTAATGTCTAATAAAACTGATTGAACGACATATTCGATATTAATCTTTTTACATTTACATTCGCTTATCTTAGATATGGCAAAAATGGGTTTCCCAATATTCCTTTAATAAATTTCAATTACCTCCAATAAAGCTTATTAAAATGCTTTTGATCGAGCGCATACCATATAAATACTGTAACATTTATCGTCATGAAAACAGAGGCAACACTAAAAAATCGCTTTTAATTTTTTTACATATGCATAATAATAATACTTTAAATAGTTTTTCGGGCAGATTTTTATAAAATGGGTCACTACAAGGTGCATGAACTAAAACCGAGGCATATTAAACTAATATGGTTATGCATATGTACTTGTTGTACTAAAATAAAATAAATAGTAGCATTAACTAACTGTCTTTATTCAAAGAAAAAAATTGCTTTAATTAATATAAAAAATTTAATTAGCTTAATATAAATTTACATTAACCCAGAAAATTAGGGAAGCTTAATATTTCGGTAAAATATGAGAGAGCCAACAACGTGAAAGCCTAATAGCTTCTTTTCGCCGGTCATAAAAAAACCCAAGCCCAGAAGGAAAGTTCCTATTGACTTGCCATTTTAATTCTGTTATCAACTTTTTTTTTATATTTAGAATCTTAGTTTCCACTACTACCTATCTGGAGGCAAAGAGGATAATATATATCTTTGGCTAATTTTAGCCAATATATAGAGCCATTAACCCAATATAGGGTATGTGGTGTCTATACAGAGTCATTCAAGATTTATGGCCACTTTTCGAAAATATTAGAGGTGGACATCTCAATTTATTAGGCAATGTGTTGTTCTTTCAACATCTTTTTATTTCATTTATTCATACCAGCATGGATGGGTCGAAAAAGTTTAAGACTTTAAAAAATAAAAAAGATCACTAATAAAAAAGATTTAATTCAAAAATTTCACAAATACAAATGATAGTATTACAATTATCTAGTAATAAAAACTGGTGGTTATTACGAAATGATCGATATGATTTACGTGTTAAAAGCAAGTGAAATGAATTGTTTGTTAGCGATAAGGATATATCACGAAAAGTATCCTGATAGAAGAAAAACACGAGAAGCGCTTTCGAAAGATAATGCAACGCTTTGATGAGACGAGAAATGAATACATAAAAACTGATCGAGCCAAACCTATTTTAAACTAGTTAGGAAAGCTAGGACTTAGCTTGGACAATTTAACAACTAGTTTAAACTAGTTGTTAAGTTGTCCACCCAAAAGAAATTAGAATGTAAAAATAAAAAATAATAACAATCCAAAACCAATGCTAAGTAACAAATCGTATAAAACAGCAAAAACTTCTTGATTATATGTTCGAAATAACCACCGTTTTCATATTTTCTTTTGTAGTCGAAGGCATCTAAAATTTTTAACAAAGCAATAAAGAAAAATGTCGATTTTTGTCAAATCAGGGGATCAATGATCTTCTTTCTATCCAGCGTTCTTGAAATTCTTCATTAAGAAATGCATTAATGTCAGCCGTTTGGCGGGGGCCGTCATGCATAAACCATATTTGATCACGGACGTTAATATGGATTTGGTATAATAGTGTTCTAAAATCTTCCCTCAAAAACTGGAGATATCGGTGTACAGTAAGCTTTTCTTCAATAAAATGCGGACCGATGACAAAATTTCCAACAATTCCACCACAGACGTTAGTAGAACAACTATTTTGCCTAGTTGTGCCAATAAAGTAAGGATTTTCAGTAGCATAGTAATGAAAATGATGTTTATTAACATTTCCATTTTTGTGGAATGTTGCTTCATCAGTAAATAACAGAAAGTTAGTAAATCTTGGCTCTCTCTGAATTTGTTGTTGTTCCTAGTGACAAACATCTAGTCGCCTGTGGTAATTATCCTTTTGAAGGAGTTGAATGTGGTATTGGGGAAACTTTTTTTTTGGAAATCGTAGAATAATGGTTTTACTTCCATCTGTTTCTCTTGCAATTCTTCTTGAGCCAATATGTGGGTCTTCTATAACTTTTAGGTTTACCGCTCATCAAACCGTTGCATAAGCCGTTCAAAAGCGCTTCTGTGTGATTGTATTCTATCAGGATACTTTTCATGACATATTCTTGTCGCTAGCAAACAATTCATTTGACAACACTTAAAACATATCGCTTCGTGTCTATTAAAATTCATCTTTGCGTCTTACAATAGAAAGAACTAGTCAAAATAGGTGGTCTCTTAATGTCAAATATAGGGGAACATGGGGTATAACCGGGTAGCTAAGGAAAAATAAATATTACACAGGAACTGTAGTGATTAAATTAATTATAAAAATAGTCTGGTGTTATACCCTATACATAAAAACTTAAGAAACAAATAAGAAGTTTATAAGAAAACAACTTTTGAAAAAATTATTAAAAAACAAAAATGTTATAAAATACGGTTTTGCCCCTCACCATGGAATACGACCGAATACTGGGGTAGGGCAAAACCGGGTACTACTAATACTAATTTTTGTCTTTTTTTGACTTTAAAAAACATTCGTCGCACACGAAACTGTTTAGATCTTCCTCTAGCCATCCTGTACAACCTTCGTGGGTCCAGCTAGGACATTTAGTACACTTAATCCACCAGTCAACTTTGGTAGTAGTTCTCTTTACAATAGGAACAAATGGTATCCCGTTTATTTGATATATCGATTGATTTGGGGTGAGTCTTATTTTTTTTTTATTTTTTGTCGACTTGTCTTTATTCTCAGTTATTTTCCTTTTGACACTAGGTAGTTTTTCGGATAATATTTGTTACAGTTCATTTTTATAGGGCGAATCAGTTAAAATAGCTGTTCTACCTCTACGTCGAATTGCAGTTAATTTTCGATTATGTTGTGAAGTATGTCTTTTGGGGAAACACCAGACGATGAATCGGTTAAAGGTCAAAGTGTAGAATAGCCAGCATGTGGAAGCGATTCCCCAGGAGAGCAAGGTGTCGGGGGACATAGGTCAGTAGTGAATGGTTCTATTGTGAATTCAACTTTCAATAAAATTAGTAGGAAAAATATGTCCTTTTTAATAATAACATAAGGAAATACCTACCACAAGTGTACCTCCTTATTAACTTCTAAGCAGTCGGCTTTTTTGTCTTTTTTTGAATAATTCATTCCAATTTACACATTTTTTTAAGCCCATACCATTACGAATCGATATTAAGTGTTTTATATCTTCGCTATTATAAGGTATTGAAAAGAATGTTTAATTTAAAAGAACTGGGTTTTTTATGAAGAATTAAAATTTATTTTCGAGAAAACCATTGAACATGAAATAAAAACGATATGTAATATAACTATCAACATTTTTCTTTATGTAGAGGTACTGACCTATATTTTACCAAAATTTTATTATCTACGGATTAAAAATATATTCGTTTTTGGAGATACTTGACGCATTTATCTAAATTTTATTTTGAGCTATCTCAATGAATTTTAAATATGCGCTATATTATTACTTTTTTATCTTTCTTTTGGAGGTATTATAAAAAAGTAAAATAGGAACATTGGTTCCTTTATTTCTATTAGGTGTTGATTTTTAATAACGCGTGTTTGAAAGTTAAAAAAGTAAAATTAGCCTAGTTTTAAAAATATGCATAGTTTTTTCATATATTTTTGTTATTTTATGGTTTATCCTCCTAAAAAACAAGTTACCCATTTATTAACTCTTTGTTTATATATCTTCTAGTAACAATAGAAATAAAACATCTTTTTTTCCTCTACACTATATTGAATCGTCGTTTTAACTTGTCCACATTTTATTCTGCTATAATTATCTTATTTTTCAGTTATTTTATCAATTTTCAGAGAAATAAAATTAACTTGCATTTTTTTTTTAATTATAAATTTTACTCTCTTTAGATAGGGCTCATTTTCCTAAATTGAAAAATATAGTCGAGTCAGTGAAGGAATTAAAACTTCTCGATCCCCAAGAACAGTTCCAATCTATTTAATATATATTTATACAGGGTCTGTGTAATTTTAGTTAACCAACAAAAGGTTTTTTTTTAGTTGCGGATTTTTATTTTTGTAAGCAATGTAAATAAAACACTTTAAACTGTTTTAGATTTTCACTTTTATTCACAACCTGTGACACATGTTAGCATATAGCTTCGTCAGACAAACGGTATTTAAACTAACAATTTGCTAAATGCGCTTACTTTTTATGAAACATATTTCTAGGTAATGATTCGTATGGCCTACGAAAGTCCTCAATAACACCTGGAAGGAAATTTCTAACAAAATAGATTTAAAATAGGTGAATTATTTATATCTAAATGGTCGTTCAAGAAATACTGGGTAGGTTTATTAATTTCCATGGACTCTAAAAGTGAAATTTTTTACATTCGCTTATTGCGTGTAATATTTCAAAATTTTCATCTAAAGCATGGTTATTATCTAACAAATGTTCGGCGTATGTATTTTTCCAATTGGAAAAAGGTTTTAATTACAATTTAAATACGGCAATTAACAATAAAACATTAGAATATTTGGGAGTAGAAACAGAACTAGCCATAGAAACAACGGAAAACAAAACCGAAACAAACTATTTATTGGCTAAAGAAATAAAAGATATAAATATAAATATCACAAAAACAAATATACACGAAAACACGGCCGTTAAAATTATACAACAAGAAACCACAGAGAATAATCTGATTTTTACAAGAGCAGATAAAGGAAAAACTATAATCGTAATAGATAAAGAAGAATATTCCTAAAAACTCTAGATTTTTTAGACCCGACAAAATATGAAAAACTTACAAACAACCTAACAGAAATATTTCAGAAACGAGTTTTAGGAATAATCGAAAATTGTAAAAGTATTTTCTTAGAAAAAGATAAGTTTTTCTTAAAGTCATGAATCCACAACCACCCAAACTTTATTCCTTTATTAAACTCCATAAGGAAAATTTACCTATAAGATCAGTAGTCCCATTTATGACTGCTCCTACCTTTAAACTTTCTGAAAAATGATAGATATTGTTATAGAAAAGACCAATTTTGTATCCACCAATTCTGTTAAAAATTCTATTGATTTAATTAATAAAATTAAAAATATTTTTATTCTAAACAAAACCAATACTATCCTGCAAACAGAAATTATAAAAAGTATGCATGAACCAAAATTACTTCCAGTTTAATGAGGAGTTAATTTCAGCCAAGGAAGGGCTCCTTATGGGGAATCCTTTAAGTCTACTCTTGGCTGAAAAAATTAAAATAAACCCTTTGTTTTAAAAATGTCTCTATTGTTTTCTCTATTGTCTATACGCCGACTGATTTACTGGCACGGTGAGACAGCTGAGCATATTTTTAAAAGATTTAAATACCATACAATAATACAATACATACAAAAATATACAATTTACTGTAGCAATAGAAACTAATAACTCTATAAAACTTTTAAATTTGAACATAACAAAGGTAGCAAATAAACACGAATTTTTAATTTTTACAAATCTACACATACCGACACAGCCATTAATAATAAAATGCGCCCATTAGCACAAAAGCTAGCAGGATTTCATAGCATGATATAGAGATTAATAATTAATATACCTTTAAACAGAGATAATTTTCAAAAAGAATTAAACCTAATTAAACAAATAGCAGTTAACAATGGATATGATGCCAAAATATTTGACAATATTTTAAATAAAAAAACGATTAAAAAAACACTTTCACAAATTTACCCTGTACCACCCAAAAAAGAAAATAAATATAAGATACTTATATCGGTAAACTTACAGAAAAGATGGCTTCTATACTGCGTAAAAAGAACATTCAAATTGCATTTAAAACAAATAATAATCTAAGTTAATTTATAAAAAATAAATAGGAAACAAATAAAAATAATGAATCTGGAGTTTATAAATTCAACTGTGGATCATGTCCAAAAGTGTATACAGGCCAGACTCGGAGAATTTTTAAATAGAGACTAGGAAAGCATAAAAGAAGTTTTATTAAAAATAAAACAGATTCAACATACGCCGAACATTTGTTAGATAATAACCATGCTTTCGATGAAAATTTTGAAATATTATATACAATAAACAAAAGTAAAAAATTGTCATTTTTAGAGTCCATGGAAATTATTAAACGTAAAAACACCCAGTATCTCTTAAACAACCGTTTAGATATAAATAATTCACCTCTTCAAACCAATTTTGTTAGAAAATTCCGTCCAGAAGTTATAATTATATAAGTTTTAAGTTATAAGTAAGTCTTTATCTAGAAATATGTTTTATGAAAATCAAGCTCATTTAGCAAATTGTTAGCTTAAATACCCGCTTATTTGACGAAGCTACAGTGTTAGCGAACCATACGTCACATTGATCAAAATACAAGAGTTCTAACCACACTACACCAGAACTTGTTACGTTCTGGACGCGCTTTTCGCTAACCCAGTTAGCATCATCAGTAGATGATATATACTAAAGTAACTTATCCTAACCGAGAATATTTATTGGTAAATGTGGTCATATGTGGTTGCATCCGACTGCACCGTTGTCAAGTAAACAGTAGAGGGGACTATAGGGAATAGGCCCTCTGTCTTTATTCAGAGCTTTCTTACCACATTTAACTATTTCTATACTATTTTCAAATGCATCCGATAGTATATTATTAGATTCATTTTTAATCAACCTAAGATTATTTATTCCTATTTGATGATTGTTTTCTGTTCTTCCGTATCTTAAATGCGCCATGTGTAAAACGAATGTTTATGGATCGTTTAGTTTGCCCAACGTATTTTAGATCGCAATCATTACAGTTAATTTCATAGATGCCACTCCTCTCCATCAAGTCGACTTTGTCTTTAGGGTTTCCAAGAAGATTTTTTAAACTATTCTGCGTTTTGAAGGCTACCATAAACCTACGTTTTTAAATGCTTTTTCTAGACCTCTCGTATATCTGAGATCATACGGGATTACTATGAACTTGTTGGGAGCCTCAGGTGCTTGAAGGGTAGTGGCATCTTTTAACATTTTCTTATGCTTATGTCTATTTACTAATTTATGCACAAAATTATCATTATATCCATTACTTTTAGCTATGTTTTTAATCCGACTCATTTCATTGTTAAAACGTTCTTTACTTAATGGAAAATTGACTAACCTGTGAGTTAAGAAATGAAATGCTGCCATTTTATGTTGATGGCAATGAAATGAGTCGGATGTGATATACCTATCAGTATTAGTAAATTTCCTATAAATATCAAATTCTAATTTATCGTTATTTCTAACAACTAACGTGTCGAGAAAAGATAATTGCCCATTGTTCTCCTTTTCGTACGTAAAATTAATGGAAGGATATTTGTTGTTTAATGTTTCTAAGAAAGTGTCCAAATTTTCTGTTTTAGTATCAAAAATAGCAAATATATCGTCTACGTATCTATACCACACCCTTGGCAAATACTCATGTTCTTTTTTGAATTGAGTTTCTAATCTACCCATTAACAAATTTGCAAGGAACGGAGTTAAGCAATTACCCATCCCAAAAATTCCCTCAAGTTGTTTATAATATCTGTTGTTGAATTGAAATAAATTTTGATTCATACATAATTTTGTGAGAAGCAAATATTCATCAATAATTTCATTCTCCAAATTATTGATTTCAAGTAGTTCCTTCAGGTACTCTAAATCTAGTGGTATGGGTACACTAGGAAACAATGAGCTTACATCAAAAGGTATTAAAATTTCACCTTCTTTTAAGTGAACATTCTTAATTTTATCTAAGAATTCTAACGAGTTAGTAACCTTAAAATTATCGTACGAAATATTTAATTTGCTGAATTCTTCTAATAACCATTTTGAAATGATGTATGTTATAGATACAACAGCTGAAACAATAGGTCTCATGGACTTCCCAGGTTTATGGATTTTGGGAAGGCAATACAGTTTAGATAACTGTGGGTTACTATGTGTTAGTTTGAATTTTAGTTTATCGAGCACAAGGTTTTTACACTGTCTTAAGGTACTTTTCACTTGTGTTATCATTTTTGATAACGGGTTTTTCTCAATTAAATCGTAAGGGCCAGTTTGAATCAAATTCTCTACTCTTTCAAAATAATTTGTTTTGTCTAGTATAACAACCTTATTTCCTTTGTCAGCTTTTAAATAAAAACATTTTTTTTTCTTCAGTCCCTGGATAACTTCAGTATTATTACGAGAAACGTATTTTGACTTATTGTTAACAACGTTTTTTGAGATTTGATTTCTGCAAGTCTGTCTAATGAATCCCTTAGTTGACTCTGCCACGTAGTGAATGGAACTTTCGAAATTCGCTATAATAGTTGGTAAACTATTTTTTACTGGAGGCTCTGCAAAATTGAAACCTTTATTCAAAAGGGCGATTTCTCTATTATCAAAGGACTGAGAAGAAAGGTTTTCTACAATGTTCTCGACTTCCGAAGAAATATGTTTTTGTGGTTTCAACTGTATCAGTTTGTTTTTAAGTGAACACATTTTCTTCAAAAATTTGGCATCAATAACTACGAACATTTTTCTTTGGAAATCTAACCATTGTTCAAATTCTAAATTACGAAGCTTATAAGTGAGTTTTTTAAATAATCCGTATGCTTCAATTTCAACCATACTTCGTTTGCTATATAGATTTTTAATTCCTAAATCTAGCCACTTTTGTTTGGCAAAAGATTCAACCTTCCCAGTAACGGATGATTGTTTAGGGATCTTGACTGAAATGAATTTAGGGAAAACTGAAAAAGACTTGCATGACTTTAGAAACTAAATATCTGCTGCTATTAACCTAGGACTTAATATGTCACATTGTTGTGAATAAAAGTGAAAAACTAAAACAGTTTAGAGTGTTTTATTTACATTGTTGATAACGAATTTTCATCAAGTAACGAACCAGTCCATCAAGTTTTTTATTTTTGTATTTGTTTTGAACCTTGTATATGAAATGACGTATATCAATAGTATTTTTAAGATAAGCAAAACTTTTTATGAAGAATAACTTTCTTTGGCTACAGTCAACAATAAAAAATTTCCCATTTGCTAACTCCAGTTAAAGAATCTATATTGTTTAAACAATTATAATGCTAATTATTAAAAATTTAATAAGTAAGAGATATTTCAAGTCGTTTATACATGATACCATAATAACCAGATAGAAATTATATTAAAATTTACCAAAAAACATTTTATAAACTAATAGTTTTTAAATACGCTAGCATTGTTGGAAAGGAATTATATATCTAGGAAAATATAATTAGAGCGAACAAATTTCGATAATTGAAGTTCTAAAAGAAACGCGAATGAATAAATGTAAGGTTTATTAATAAATGAGTACAAAAAATCTCAAAATAGTTTTATTATATGTAATTTTTTTGGTACTTTTAAGTTTAATAAAATTGTATGTACTAAGTATTATCTTTAATTTATTAACTTTCAGAATTGCAGAATTTGCGTAATATAAGAGGTAAGAAACCAAAACATGTTATGTGTTTTCCACATATACTATAGTATGTCTAAATAGATTCGAAACAAACGTCTAATTTAAACTAAAGAAACAATTTTTGGTGCATTTTTGAACGTATAGTATAAACGAATGCGCCATTTAAAATGTATTCAATCATCCCAGACAATATAAGTTCGAAATACTTTTTAATTTGCATTTTTTAGATATTCGGTATCATGGCAAATTGGAAAGAAACAGCTTAATATCTAGAATTTTCCTTTTCATTCGTATTTAGGGGTTTTGTACTGAAATTTCATATGTAGGGAACAGTATTTTGCTAAATAACTCTTAAGCAATGCTATATAACAAAAAAAGTTGAACAAGCGCAGTGTCGTCACATAAAGAAGTTTGGAGCATTAAAAGAGAGCGTGACACCATGAAAAAATCACCCTGTACAATAATCCAATGATTCTGTTTTATAGACCCTACAAAAGGTAATATGTGTACCAATTTTCATTAAATTCAAAAATGTAGAATATGCATTAAAAAACTAAAAAAAAAATAAAACTTTGCCACCCTGTATCTTGAAAAATATGCATTTTTGAACAAAAGTATACGGAAACTTGAATGCATAAAATTACTGAAAGAATTCTCACATCTATATCACATAGGCAACACAATTTTATGAAAAAGGATTCTGATACCAAACAGTATGCACATTTTAGCGTATAAAATTCTAAAGTATTGAAATGGGAAATAGGCGGGTTGAATGAAGTTTATCAAATGGGGTCTATGACATTTTTGCAGAAAAAGTTTGGTGAGAGCCAATTTGGTGGCAAAAATTTGGCGGAGGTCTGATTGGTGGAATATATGTTGATTAAATGAATTGATGAGTTATTTTGACACTTAAATACTCTAAAACTATTACCATAACTTGTACCAATATTGAAATCATAATGTATTTAATTTAATTAACAATATTGCAAACCTGAATTATGCGAGATCCTGAAAAAAGCAAAGTAGATATAGGATTGGCAATACAAAAGACGAAATCATCAAGAAAATTAAATTAAAATATCAGAAAGTAGACGAATCTGACCCAAAAATGATAACATAACATAAACCAAAACTAACAAAATATATTTATAAATCAATAAATTGAATTCGATAAATATTTATCATAATACGTGGAACGTAAATGATTATCAATCTTACAACCTATAAGAGTGAAAACAATTTCTTATAGGTTATAATCTATTTTCCAATTTCTAAGGACCAGTTTAATTTTATCTTTATTTATTTAGATTAATATAATTAAACAAAACAACCATAGATTTTGAATAGATAATTTGCCTATTGTAGAACCACTTATATATTTATCTTATCAAGAAAACTTAGCGTTACTAAAAATATATTGTATCAGTTCTTCTTAAATTAATTAAAAAATTAATCTCTTGAATAATCAATAATAAATTATTTTAAATAATCGGTTAAAACGATTTTGGTTGACAAAAAAAATTCTACATAGTCTTAGAAAAGATTTTATTTTTTACTACGTTACTATTAACGTCCTTTTGTTGCACTGGACTTCACTAAAGCATTTTAAGTTATTTACCGTAAAAAGTCATATATCACTTGACTAGTAGAATAAATCTCAAATGGATTATAACATCAGCATTAGATCCAATAGAAACAACACACTTGTAGTTTTAACTAGACATTGTTTATCACGGTACGCAACAGAAAGATCAATACGATCCTCTCATATGAAATGTTAAGTCTAAGAGACACATAGCTTACCTTAAATAATAAACTAATATGCACACTACACTTGTGGTATTAAAAGAACTAAATGACTTCAATAACGAAACAGAGATTCAAGACGGTTATTGTGTTAAATATATTCATCACAGACAGTACTTGTGAATTCATTAGCTATCTCCGGAAGCGAGTGATTGATAGGGATGCCTAGTGATTTGTCCAAAGACATAAAATAAACTCTACTTTTCATTAGAAACTGTATTATTAGCACTACATTGATAAGTGATTTCATATTTATGAAAGATGCCGAGGCTCAACCAGCCGAGCGAAGAGTTAAATACCTAAAACTGAACTATGAACCGTACTGTTCAACTTCCGAATCTTTAACACGCTTGGACAGAGAAACGTCTTTTTCTAACCTCTTGTTTTTATTGCCTTTCTTTTATTCCATGCTTATTCTGTGCAAAACAAAATATTTTATAATTAGTTAAACAAATAAGCATTATATTGCTAATCATAGAAGTGCATCAAATTTGAATATTTTATTTAAAGCCAAATATTTAAAAAACTTTCAACTTTGGTTATATAACATGTTAAACAAAAAAGTGTTAAAATTGTATGTAGAATCAAAAAAATACAACTTTCAGTTGCCTACTTTTTTGACGCACCCTGTACACTTGAAAATATTTTTAGAATGTGTATACCATAGCAGATACAGTTTGTTTCCAAATTTTACCTGTTCAACGTAAATTTACACTTTTTAATCGTTGTTTCACCCTGTGTTGCGCACCTTTCGATTCGCTTGGCAGGTACTTTGGCTCATCGAAGGCGTCTGGTAATTTTCTTGAACTTAAAAATAAATGAATTAAATCATATTAAAATTTCAAGCTTACAGCAAATTTTAAACTTTCAAAAATATATAAGTTAATGCTTGCCAGGTTGTTGTTATCGTATTTAGCGTGCTATGAATCATTACTATAAAAATGTCCAGCTTTACAGAAAGACCGCTACCCAAAGGATTCACCAGCTGTTGGACTAGAAGTAGGTGTATTAAGTTTTGAAAATGTATTGATTTTCATGCGTGATATATTGTATTTTTTATCAAATCCACTGTCATTATGTAGTTTTTACTCTGTGAAGCTTTTCACTTTTGGCTGTGCACCTTTTAAATACTTCAAATTTTGAAGTTCAAAATGTAAATGAACGTATCGATGTAGGAAAAAAATATGAAGTAGGCTGTATTTTTTACCCACTGGTTGACTACTGACGAACAAATACGAAGAGTGAGAATTAATTTTGTTTGTTGTACATGAAGTGAGATAAGTAATTTTAAAAAATTTTATAATGTATAAAAAGAATTATATTTTTGTGGATATTTCCAAAATTGCTGAATTTGCAGTATTCGCAAATAAATGTCATGTAAAACAGTTATTTCATTTTAACTAGTATAAAATATTTTTATATTAGTTAAAATGGATTAGGGATTTTGAAAATAGAGCGTACAACTTTCCATTATCAAGATAATAAATTCAATTTTCAGGTTTAATCTTTCGATATTGGTTTTATCTCGATATTAATTAAAAAAACACATTTAGACGACCACTCATTGTAAACTTAACTTCACGAACAATTATCAAAGCATCTTCCCTGGTTATTTGTTTACAATGAAAACGACATTCATTAATGCCCCTTTAAGACAACTAGGTTTAAAATAATAGGCCATTCTGCAAAACCAAGTGTTTATTTAGTCTCGTGTTTCTCTTTTCTCGTGTACATTGGTACAGCTACCCTGTTGAAATTTTATTTCGATTATATCGTAAAGACTCAATCTCTAAGCTTAAAACAAAATTCTGGAAAAAATTATTTATTCCTTTTTCGCATTTTTTAATTCTCGTAAAGAAATTCGCATCAGCTTATACTGGACCTAAAATAAGCCATTTCTGCCAAAAATCAGCCAGCCTTCGTAAATTTAGATGATTTTTTGAGTAAAAAATATTGATTTTTTATGAAATTCAATATGTTGAAATTTTGTTTCAAATATTTTTACAATTTCAAGAGCATTGTTTTTGTTAAAAATTAGTCATTGTCTGAAAATCGGAAAACTTAAGGTTAAAATAATATTCTCCAAAAAACTTAATTTCCTCTTATCTCTCCCTTTTAGGTTAGTTTCTGACTGATTTTCGATTGAATTTTTATTAATATTAATATGATTACACTGGCCGACAAGATTTTTCTAACACAGGCATGCTCATTATTTTCACAATGGAAATACCCTCCCAATAATAAAAAAAAATGTTCGGAAAGCCCTAATACGTACCATTTTTTAATAGTCCTTTTATATTGGTAGGTAAACAATTTTATTGTGGGGCGGCTAAATTGGGTCCATTTTACAACGGAAAAATTACCTAGACTGGGTTGTTTACAACATTAGACATAAAATAAACGTTAAACATCACTCTTCTCTTGAGTTTCGAATTGAGTGGTTCTCTGTGTATCGATAAGCAAGTGTATGTGAAGACGAGAATATCGAGTCAAACGCGCCGAAGTTGCAAAATTCCTCCTGACAAATTTTGTTATGTTTATGGAGAATTTCTGGTGAAATCACAAGTCAGGCCATTTTTCGAAAATGTAAAAGAAACCTACTTTAAGTATCTTGGTGTGTTAATTGGGAATCCAGATAAGCGGTGGGCTCCCCATGTGTGCTGTGTTAGTTGTAGTGTATCATTGGTGCAGTGGATGAAGGAAAAGAGAAAAAGCATGCCTTTTGCAGTTCCAATGGTATGGCGAGAACCCACCAATCATTCTGACGATTGGATTGTTATTTTTGCCTGACAAAGACTGAAGGTTATTCCAAAAAGGGAAAGCACAATATAGAATATCCAAATCTGGCATACGACTTGTTCCTCATAATGCAAATTTGCCAGTCCCGATTGCGCCTTTAAATTGGCAAGCTATTGATTTGGAAGATAACGCATCATCAGGCAGCTTAGAAGAATAGTGCACTGATCCCACTTTTACCACAGGTCCCAGTTCCGGCGAGCCACATTTGATTGTTCAAAGTGAATTAAATGATTTAGTACGTGATTTGGGATTATCCAAGCAACACTCAGAACTTCTGGGTTGCCGTCTTAAGAAAGAAATGCTATGTTTTCTGAATTCTACAGCATGGAAAATTCGTTGCGCGCGTGTACTGATATACACAGTTTAATGCAAGCACTTGATATTGAACATTTTCCCCGTGAGTGGCGCTTATCCATAGACTCATCTAAATATAGCTTAGAAGCTGTATTATTGCATAATGGAAATCTAAAACCCTCTATACCAGTTGCCCATTCAGTTGCAATGAAAGAAAATTATGAAAACATACGCACGATTTTGGATAAAATAAATTACAATAGGTATAAATGGCAGATATGTGGGGACTTAAAAGTTATAGCGATTTTAGTGGGACTACAAGGGGGATTTACAAAATATTGCTGCTTTCTTTGTTTATGGGACAGTCGTGCAATAAATCAGCATTATGTAACAAAAATTTGGCCAGAAAGAAGCGAATTTCAACCAGGATCTCAAAATGTTAAATTTATAGCTCTTGTTGATCCCAAAAATGTCCTTTTGCCTCCTCTTCACATTAAACTTGGGCTGATGAAAAACTTTGTGAAGGCTATGAATAAAGATGGTGATGAATTTAAATACCTAAGACAAGTCTTTTCTCAGTTATGTGATGCCAAATTAAAAGAAGGCATTTTTATTGGGCCACAAATCAGAAAAATGCTGGACGATGTCAATTTTACGAAAAAGCTTACCAGGAAGGAACTCAGAGCATGGAATTCATTTGTTAATGTAGTAAGAGGATTTTTAGGCAAGAATTAGTTAATGAACTCTTAGATGCCTATAAAGCGTTATAAAGAATATCATTAAAAATTCACTTCCTCCATTCCCATCTGTCATTTTTTACTAAAAATTTGGGAGCTGTTAGTGACGAGCAGGGTGAAAGGTTTCACCAAGATATCAGAACAATGGAAATTCGGTACCAAGAACGATGGGATCCAGCCATGATGGGTGACTACTGTTGGTTTTTGAAGGGAGAAGATAGGACACCTCATAAACGGAAAAAATAAAGTTTAATTAGTATTTTAAGTTAATATTTTTCTCGTTTGCTTTTCTCTTAGATGAATGGTATGTTTAATAGGCGAAAACTGTAAACATAGTCAATAAACAGGGTTAAGAATTTTCTGAAATAATTTTTTATTAAGTATTCTAACATTCGATATGGTCCTACAACTCTAACAAGAAAACCCTACGTGCTACAACTTTCTATTTGTTATTTTCGTATTTGGATAGGTCCATTCTATTAGATTAAGCTATTCTGATTTGTGTTACAACAAAAAAAAATTTTGTCGGCCAGTGTTATTATTTAGTATTCTGTACAAAAAAATCTGCCATTATGTAATTTTGTTTTCTGATTTTGATGCAATCTTTGCCCATCGCGCTGGGTTATACATCAAAACGGCCTTCTAAACTGTCTGATTTTTTCCAAGCGGAGAGTAATTTCTCATAAATATTTAAGTTATTGCTTCAAAATACCTAAAAATCTAATGAGTATATTAGGTATGATATTTGAGTAAAGAGAGAGTGTAAACTATGTAAATATATATACTCTAAATCACATTTTTTTTTCAGTCTAATAGAAAATATTCTTTTACATACACCAAACAATGCATTGTTAAATTTGTGCCAAACAAATTTCCGGAAACTTCTGACCCCTAAAATCAACAAGGCTGCAAATTCCTGCTTAATTTACTACCAACGCGTTGTTCTCCAATCCAATTTGTATTAAATTTTGCATATCCGATTGGTCGGACCCCGCAATATCCGGAGAGAGGTTAAATTAATCTGATTTCTCTATTTTCCAGCGTTCTGAGGTTTTACATGATATTATTATTTAATTTATTAACACGCACATTTCATAGTTTTGAGGCAGATAAATATTTTTATAAAATAATCTAAACGATACAATAATGATTTGACATTGTATTGAAAACATAACATTGCTATAAGAACTTTAGATAGATCTTTGCTTTGGCTTGGAAAAGAGTAGTTGCCTTAAAGATTATGAAATCCAATTTATCTTTATGAAAGCTCCTTCATCGCCTTTGAAGTAAGTCACTTTCAACTGTGAGCAGAGTGTCGACCACTAATAGATATTCGCCTATTTTTATCGTACTGCAACAGCTATGGTGTATTTTTTCGTTGCGTATGTTACCTGAATTTAAATTAATAACTAGGATTTTAGCAAAATTTGTCATAATTTGTAAAAAATTTTTAGAATTCCAGTTGTGTTTATATAATATATAAAATCTATTGAGTATGTTAGGTATAATATTTGAGTAACAAAAGAGACACTGTAAATTAAGTAAATATATAGACTCTAAATCGCACTTTTTTCCGCTCTAACAGAAACTCCTTTTTTTACATACACCTAAAATGCATTGTTAAATTTGTGCCAAACAAATTTCCGGAAACTTCTGACCGCTAAAATCAACAAGGCTGCAAATTCCTGCTTAATTCACTATCAACGCGTTGTTCTCCAATCCAATTTGTATTAAATTTTGCATATCCGATTGGACGGACCCCGCAATATCCGGAGAGAGGTTAAATTAATCTGATTTCTCTATTTTCGGGCGTTCTGAAGTTTTACATGATATTATTATTTAATTTATTAACACGCACATTTCATGGTTTTGAGACAGAAAAATGTTTTTACAAAATAATCTAAACGATACAATAAAGATTTGACATTGTATTGAAAACTTAACATTGTTATAAAAACCTTAGATAGATCTTTGATTTGGCTTGGAAAAGAGTAGTTGCCTTAAAGGTTATGAAATCCAATTTATCTTTATGAAAGCTCCTTCATCGGCTTTGAAGTAAGTTACTTTCAACTGTGAAGACCAGAAAGTCGACCGCCAACGGATATTCGCCTATTTTTATCATACAAAAGTATGCATAAAAACTTTAACATCTTTAATCTAAAGTATATAGATATATCATTAACATAGAGTTTAAAACATTTTTATCAAAAGGAAAGGCTTACAAAGATATTTGCTTTCAAAGTTCCTTATAAAATCATGCAGTTCAAAATATAGTACAAGCAATAACCATAACGTTGCGCAACATTATAGTTTTTATGTCGCTTAGAGTGTCCTGGAAATAAACAAATACATCACCTGAATGTGTCAGTTATAATACGTTTGGTATTTAGTCGTTGTCTTTTTATTGTGCGCAGAATTGCTGATATTTGGTAAATAAAATTAATATATTTAACCTACCTTTAGCAGAGAAAAAAATTAGGTTTCCCAGATTTTCCCAAATTGATTTTTATTTATTTAAATAAAAACATATAAGTCTTGTAAACAATTAAACCCACGGAATTTGAATATAAAATAGAAAGTTTACCTTCATTTAACTGTTTTAAGAAAATAAAAGAAATGGATGAACCACTTTTTCTAATAAAAAAAAACAAAAAAAAATTCGGTATTTTCACTGTATTCCAATGCGCCATATTCCTTAATATGACAATTTGAAGAAAGACTATCTTGCATTGTTGCTAAACTTACATTATTGCATAGAGCTTAAATTTTTCATGTTTCTTCTGACTGACTGAGTGATGCACTTCGCTGTCGTTCGCCGTTTATATTAGGGCTTTAATGATGATGCCTACGGCGCCTAACCTGGTGCTAACCCGGTACCAATCTACCTAGTACGGTCAAGACTAATCAACAGGCGGATGAATTACTGGGGAAACCTAACATTCGACATCGGCGGTTGTTTCCTTTTTCTTTGAAGTAGTGCATATGTATATATTTTTTAACCGATTGAAATAGTTCGCGAAAAGAAAAACAGCAACATTTCACTAAAACTAAACTAAGCCCACAATTGTGTAAACATAAACAGTGATATTGTCGAACACTCTTCCATTTATTAAGAGAACTAATCAATAAAAAAATTGACACTGAATTAATTTATTGATTATGGAAAAATTTAAATTTTAGTGTTGTTCTAAGTCTTTTAGCTACTATTATTGCTTGATCGGAGTTGCCTCGACAGAGAGTGAAAAAGCATATAAAACATGGTAAACATAATATTTACTGTTCCAAGGAATGTAAAGATATAGGCTTAAATGAAAACAAAACACACAATTAAAATTTGAGGATCTAGAATTGAAAAGGAGGGAAATAATTCAGAAATTGCAAGAAGAAGCGACCGAGGTGCGGAATGATATAAAGCAGAGAGAGATTATGTATCAAAAAGAGAGAAGGAAACCCTTGATTTCGAAGATGAAGTGTTCGAAACAGAAAAAAAACTGGTTGATGAGCTGAATCACAAAAAAGAATACATTAGTAAACTAAAAAATGAAATCACTGAACTAATCGAGCACAAAAAAGACTAAAAAAAATACTTTCTTCTCAGACTGTAAATGTCAATGTCAGAAACATGGTTACATCTATGAAAATTCTAGAAGACAAAAATCATTTGTATCGTAATAAAGTAGACAAACTTAAAAGGGAAATCGAATCCTGGAAACAGAAAAATAATATTAGATTAGAGGAATCGACACACCTTGTATTGAACAATATGGATCATCACTCTATTAACGAACCAGAAAATAAAAAGTTAATCTTGACACCACAGGAATCAGCTGCGGACGGTTACAATAATTCACCAAACTTATGCAAGGAAAACCCCAATGTTGCCTCAGTACCTAGGGGCTTGGCTTCACCAGATAGAATTCACGGTAGTAATAGTATTATTCTTTTGAGTGATGAATTTGGAAAGTTTATGTATAATTATTTAAAATTACATTTAGGATTTAGTTTTGATATTCCAGTTGTAAGTAAGCCAGGTGCAATCTTTGAGGAATTGGTAAATAGCATTGATTGTTATATCAAAAATTTCTGTCAGTATGATTTTGTGATTGTATTATTAGGTCCTTTTACCAGTAAATGTTCAAAAAGAAATATATGCACATTGGCGAATAAATGCTTTTTCACCAATTTAATAATGTGCTCTACACCTGTAAATTTTAATTATTTGAGTAAACAATCGGCATATATCCATAATAATAAAATATTTGAAATAACCACCGACCTTGCTAGATATAGTAACAATATAAAATTATTATTATCACATTTGGCAATGAATATAAAATGTTTTTAAAAGAATTCTCCTTACTTAAATAAAGCAGACTTAAATAGTATGCCGATTTGTATAAAGGAAATAATAACAACATTACCCAATAATAACACTTCAAACTTAATCTATGTTCAAAATAATTACATAAGTGAATCTGAAAAGTGCAGTGCTGACGATTTGGTTGTCTTGGGGGAACAGCAGGGAGTTAATAAATATTTTTTAGAACCAGAGTTATGTCCGGACAAAATAACAAAGCTTACAAGTCTTTAATCACTATATCACTGTTGCTACTCAATATACAGTCACTGAGGAATAAATTTGATGAATTTTATATTTTTTTAATGGAGTTGAATTTTCCAGAGGTTGTTCTTCTAACAGAACATTGGCTTAGAGAGGGTGAACCGTTTCCGATACGGGAATATATAGTGGTATCTAGATACGGTCGTAAAACTAGTACCCACGACGGCACAGCTATTTTAATAAAAGCAGACTTTGTTAATAAATTAAATTTTATTACTTTTGACAATTTAAATAACATTTTAGTGGAAGGAGAGTTTTTTCCATAGTTTATAGCCGTACTTCTAATATTTATATAATCTGTATTTACAGACCACCTTTAACAAAGGTTCAGATATTTCTTGAGAGGCTTGAGCTTGTCTTGAGTAGTTTACCTTTAAGTTCAAAAATCATCATAGGAGGTGACCTGAATATCGATTTTAACAATAAAACTTCAAGGCACACTCTTAACTTAAGTAACTTACTAACTTCTTTCAATGTCCAAATGAATAATTCGGACTTTACCAGGATCACACCTGTTTCTTCAACAATAATAGATTATATTATGTTATATATGTATTATTATATGTTCAAATTTGGACGATACAGGGCTAGAATGCTGTTTTGTTCCTGCAGGATTGTGTGACCATGAAGCTATCATATTAACTACTTCCCTTTCGTACTTGGTGCAACCCAGAAAATTCAGAAAAAGTAGAATTTATAGTAAGCCTATCTTTTGAAAATTATTTCAAGGTCAATTGGAGAGATTGCTTTCATAAATCTGATCCCTTCAAATATTTTCATGAGCACTTGGTGAACATTTTCAATAAATGTTTTCCGCTGAAAAGACTAAATGTTAAAAAAAAGGAAACCTTGGATAACAAAGGATATCCGAGTATCTGCTAAAAACCTCAGATTTTTGTGCACACTTAGGAAATATTGTTATAGTGCTTTTATTCTTGGTTATATTAGCAAATATAAGCGCATTTATAGAACCACTTTAAAGCTGGCCAAAGAATATTTTTACAGAGAAAGACTGAAAAACTCTCAAAACAGGACCAGGGAAAACTGGAAAATCATAAATGAAATACGTGGCAAAAATAATTTACCTGTGCCAAAAATAAACATTGAGTCAAACGTGATAAATGACTTCTACTGTTCAGTTGCAGAAAGTCTTACATCTAACTTGAGTTCTAAATTACTTAAAAGATATTTTTATTCCGGAAAACTTTGTCTTGGATTTTACTAGCGTTGAAGAGTTTTATAGAGTCTTAATGGAAATAAGAAATAAAAATTCAGTTGGATTTGATGGTATATCTGTCAAAATCCTAATAAATCTTCCGGATGTTACTTTACAAACGCTGGTAGATTTGATTAACCATTTTTTTGCCAACGGAGTATTTCCACAATGCTTCAAAAAAGCAGTTGTCACCCCGCTATACAAGGGTGGTGAGCTTGATGATCTTTCAAACTTTTGCCCCATTGCATTGCTGTCTTCTTTATCAAAGTTAATTGAGAAACTCGTTAAAGATAGAATCATAGCTTATTTGTCACGTCTCAATATACTTTCTGACTCACAGTTTGGATTTCAGCGAAGCAGGGAACAGCTGACGCAATTTTCATTTTTTTGGAGGGTGTGTATTTAGGTCTCCATGACAGCAATGCAGTAGCAGCAGTGTTTTGTGATTTCTCAAAATGTTTTGATTGCGTAAGTCACACAACGCGGTTGCGGAAGTTGAAGTGGTATGGGTTTAGGGGTGTAGCTCTTGACTGGATGAGTACTTATATTTGTGGAAGATCTCAGACAGTGAAATGTGATGACCTCCTCTCGAATTGCCATAAGATTACAAAGGGTGTCCCTCAAAGGTCAGTGTGTGGAATTGTGGTATAGATCAAATTCTCTTTGCTTAAATTTAAAAAAAAAACGAATCTTTAAACTTTCGGCTGTAATGTAGATTCACTAACACTTGATAACAGTCATTTAATAGAATCTAAAACTTTTATAAAATTTTTGGGAGTTACTTTAGATGACAACTAACTGGTATATTTTTCTGTTGTTGACTCCCAATTGAGATATGGTATAGCCTTTTAGGGTCAGTGCTCTCAATATTTGTTTAACTCAGTGTTTGTGTTGCAAAAGAGGGCAGTTTAATATTTAAATAGGGCGGGATTAAGGGATCATTGCAAATCCATGTTTATTTCCTCACAAATCCTGACTCTGCCTTGTTTATTTATTCTCGAAACTGTGTATATTATACATAAAAGACGCGATCAGTATCGTAATAACACCACGGGATATAACACTCGCCAAGCTAACAACCTCTCCTTGCCTATTCCCAGGACGGCCATGATTAGGCATTCTCTTATTTTTAATAGTCTACAACCAACAATCTACAACCACTTGCCACTAAGCCTGAGAACTGGCATTAGCAAATCTCATCTTCAATGGATTTATCACTTCAATAAAATAAGGCATTACAAGCCTGTTACTAACCATATCTTAGAAGAAGGAGATAAAGCTCGCCGATTAAAATTCTGTTTGAGGATGGGAGAAAAAATTTTAGAGGATACGTTTTTCCTTCAATCTATTATTTTTTCTGATGAATCAACATTTAGTACGAATGAGGTAATTTCCGAAGGCAATATTATGTTAATAATAACTGCATTAAAGACGAGTTTGCGGTTGAATTATGGATTTCATAACCCAGCAGTGTCGGGTTATCAAATAAACGCGTACTGCAAAAGAAGGTCTTCCCAAATAATATAAAAATGCCTATAAGTCCAACTCGATGTTTCTGGCAAAACTTATTATACTATTAATATATCAATTGTTGTTGCTCAACTTTAAAAATGTATACAAACTATAAAAAATTATTATAATTATTTAGCTTTCAAAAGTTGCAACTTCCATAAGTCAGACTCGATTATATAAAATGTCACATAAAATAAGTATATCATGATTGTAATGCGGCCGCGTGTCTCAAACAATGGCATCCAAAAGTTATATCATAATTATTGTCATATCGAAATTTGAAATTACCAATTACCAGACGTTTACACTCTCCAGCTGTAATGGTATAAACATTAGAGCAAAAAATATATATTATACAATATTACGGAATTAGTGAGAGAAGTAGTTAGTATGAATGCACATAGAGTCATTAATAGATTTCTAACAAAGGCAAGTGTTTCTAATCAAAAGACGAAATGTAAAAATTATGACGAAAATGATACAGGAACAATTGTTGCTTTGCACTCGGCTCGTGAATCATTCAAAACGTCGCTTAGACGTCGAGAAGGAACCACTGGCATTAGCAAATCTTATCTTCAATGGATTTATCACTTCAATAAAATAAGGCCTTACAAGCCTGTTATTAGCCATACCTTAGAAGAAGGAGATAAAGCTCGCCGATTAGAATTCTGTTTGATGATGGGAGAAAACTTTTTAGAGATACATTTTTCCTTCAATCTATTATCTTTTCTGATTAATCAACATTTAGTACGAATGAGGTAATTATGAAAATGTAAATGTTAAATCAAAGAATGAAAATTTATTTCCAGCAAGACGGTTGTCCAGCGTACTCAAAGCAGCGTATAAGAAATTCGTTGTTTCAACATTTTAGAGATAAATAGATCAGTAGATTCGCTTTTATTAAATGGTCCGGGAGGTCCCTTGAACTCGCTGTATTAGATTTTTTCTTATAGTGACGTTTAAAAAATGTAGTTTATTCTCAACCGTTACCAAACGATGAACAGATTTAAAAGGACAGAATATCTAATGTTGCGCGTTCAATTTTCCTACAACACATTCGAAATAGCTACCGCAAATTTAGGAGTCTCTTGGAACAGTATGTTGAACGGGGTGGAAGCTACGTTTAATCATATTAGTGTCTTAGTTTATAATTTTTTAGTTTATTTCAATTATTAATTTAGTCGTTTTATTTGCCTTAACAATACATAAAATACATATAGGTATTTTTAGTCCTTATTCAAGAATATTTACAAAATTATTAAATTGAACTTTTTATAACGTTAATATCAGGTCGACATTCTTCCATCAAGTCAAAAAATAAAAGCAGGTATTTATACCCGCATCACTAAAAGAGTGGCTTTTTTAGCATTGCTTTAACAGTACCTAGTTCAAAAGAATATCGTCTTTTAAAACCTGTATCAGATGCAGATATAGTAAATGGAATACAGAATCACCGTATGAATGTTTTGGCAAATGTGAATCTTGGTTTTAACGTCGGATACAGACGTCGAAAATTTTCTATGGAGATTCTGTATTTCACATAATGATACAAGTATCTGAGTCTGAAAGAGGTCTAAGAGTGTAAATCTACTATCTCCATATTTTACTAAAATGGGTTTTTTTGGTAGCATTTATTTATAATACACTCGTTACTCCAATGCATAAAGGCGCTTACTCTAAATTGAATGTAAAGTAGTCGATTTGTTGTCATCCCAATACCTAACGCTTCCAGGACTGAATATAATTAATATAAATTGAATAGTTTTTAGTACCTGTAAAATATGCATTTAAGAAGTTAGTAAATTATAGTATATTATTCATAGAGATGAAGGTTATTAATTATGAGGATGTGTTTGCAACACGAACGTAGCGAATAATTAATAGCCATTATATGCGAGTAGAATACTATACTTTTCCTACGACTGTAGACAAGTTTTCGTACTAAAAACGAAATATTTTTTTTTAAAGATTTTATTATATTTTTAAGCCTTCGCCCATTCATAAACGTTTGATACAATAATTCATATTTTTTCCTAGAAATTTTGGGCAATAGACTTGCAGATGTCTTTCTGGTCGCTTCTAAAATGTCTGGTGGGGGTACACATTTTTCGGAGCTAATTGCAAATTTCGATATGACAATAATTATATGGCATAACTCTTGTGAGCAATTGTTCGAAATTCGCCGCAGCATTGCAGTCATGATACACTTATTTTATGTTAAATTTTATATAATCCAATCTAACTTATGAATGGCGCAACTTTTAAATGCTAAACTTTTATAAAATATTCTTCTTTTGCAGTACGCGCTTGTTTCATACCCCAACACTCTTGGATTCTGAAATTCATAATTCAACCGCAAACACGTCTTTAATGAAGTTACAGTTTTAGAAAAATACTTTTAACGAATGATGTATTCTAACACTAAAGTGTCAAACAGATTACTGTTGTTATAGAGATATCAGGTATTTTACCTGTGACCAAGGTTTACCTTCATTTTAAAGGAGACTTATTTTTCCAGTCACAAACAAGTTAAAATTGAACAAAAATTTACTATAATTGAGATATGTGCATAAAAAAGTGCTGAACAACTTTTTCTAATTAAAACTGTCGTTATCTTTCCAAATAAAGGTGCTTTATAACACGCCTTCTATAAAAGCAATTTGAGTAATATTTTGTACAGTGTCATTTTGGACCATGCAGGACTTGATTTTGAAAGATGTGTTAGTAACTTAAAAATGTTTGAACCATTTATTCTCTTGTAATATCTATCGTGGGACACATTGTATATGCGACAGATATGTCAGAAAAATTAGTACATTTACTGGTTACCTATGCAAAAAGTTATGCAACCTTTGCCCTTGTTCTCTTAAAAAGTTAACACATATGTCTAAATCTTTAGTTTCATTGCATGCTTAATGTAAGTGACATAGAAAACGTATTTGATTACTTAAGCACCTATACAATTTGATTGATTGATATTTGATCTATGAAAAAGGCTAATGCAAAATTAAATTAACAGAGACACCTGCTCTAAAAACATTCAATAGTATTGGATTAAAAAAAAATCACAATAACAGAATAAGACCTGGGTATAGATTGTTTTAATTATATAAATCGAAAAACTATTAGATTAATCACACATGTTTTCAGGTAATTATTGGATTTCGATGTTCGAAAAAAAAATGCTGATCCTAACCTGTCTTAATCTATTAATAAAAAAGGCGTCCAGAGAAAAAATCATTAAGTAGTTGTGCTGTAATTCTTAGCCAAATCCTAATTAATATTCAAAATCCAAATTTCTTATTCCCTTGACAAATATTAAATAACTCTGAATGGCAACTAATATTAACAAGCTGCAGCTACCGAATAAGACAGTCTTAGAAGGTACAAAGATTTGGTGTTAAAATTATTTCGTTAAAAATGGGTTGTCTAGAACAATAATATCATATATAATATCATACTTACGAGAAGATAAACCTTTATTTATGCAAATGGTTTTCGATTAGGTGGGAACTGATGTAGTTTCATCATAAAGTTAAGTTGTTTGATTTTTCAAAAAAATTGCACAAAACTTTTTTCAATGTGATGTTGATTCCAGTGCTACAAGAAACGAAATAATTATGAAAAATCTTAATAACTACCTGGCCCAGTAGAGCTAGTTCTGTCTTTTCCGTTAGATGGGGCGATTAATTTTCAGTTATTGAGGTTGAGTATTCACCATATCGTCCAGAAATGTTATGGAAGGAAAACATATTTGTTTTATACAAAAAATTCATAACAAAACAATATAGAAAATTCAATTGAAAATTCTTGGTAACCAGACGATCATTTCAAAAAAAAAGTATGTAAATTGGTGCAGTACAACTCTCTTACGAACTTGCTGAAAAATCTGACTAATTAGTGCTTTAAATATATAAATTCAAAAGGCACTACTGCAAGTGCATTTTTTCGGAAAAAATATGCCCTATTTTTACTTTAGGCTTCTATGATTAGGCTTACAGTGATAACAAAAAATCTATATGACATCAATTTAATTTAAAACAGAAGAATAATATTTTCTGGAAAAGACGAAGGCAAACGTTACCAACTATCAATAATTAAGTAAGTATAAGGAATTCATATCAGAGAATTAAGCTCCCATATTATTAGTTTGGCACTTTCGCGTGTAAGAGCCCAATTACTAGTTGCTGTCGTTCGATACAATACAAAACTTTTAAACAAAGCACCGCGCACACTTCCATAGAATGTATTTTGATATGATTATGTAATATTAAATTAATTCTATAATCAAAAAAGCAACTTATTTCTATCACCTGTTTTTATGATACAGGGCGTGAAAAAATCGCTATATGAAATAATTGACGCACTTTATTACATTCTGAAGCTTTTTGCGGTCCAATTGTTTTTCAAGATGCGTTTGTATAATACTCAGTGTATTTTTTGCTATATACAAACATATGAAAACATACAAGGCATGACAAAAATGCGGATACAAGTATATTAATAACCTATGATATAATTGTTTTCTGGGTTTCTAAAATAATGTACTTTGGTAATTGATAAACACAGAGAATGAATGAAAAAGGGCAAAACTTCCTACCAAACTGGATTTTTGATTTATTTTGATGCCTTTAATATATTCTAAAAAGTACCCCTAAATGAGCCGTGGCTTTTGGTTTTTAGGGGGTGAAACAGGATTAATTCTAGACTTTTGCAAATATTTCGCATATTATCAAATTTATTGGAAATCTTTTAGTGCAGAAAAAATAGTCTAAATGAATTTATAGAACAACTAAACCTTACATATTAAAAAATGTATTATATTTAAACTCTCATATTGCACACAAAAAAAAATTACACACATTTTCCGGATAGAGCTACTGTCTCTGAATTTCGTCTTTGCTTGCGAAGCACTTTCTTTATAATACATCTTTTCTATGCATCAAAATGCGAAAAATGCATTTGAAAGAAAGTACGATTTTTTCTAAATAGACGAATATGTTTACAAGAATGCCACAAGTATTTTGTATTGAAGAAAACTTTAACGAAAGGGAAAGCGGAGCTTTAAATTCGTTTTGGAAACAACAGTTTAGAAACTTAATCGACACTTTTCAATATTAAGGTTTGTATAAAAGGCAAAGAGAAGTAAGAGTTTTTTTTTCTTGTAAACTTGGGCAAGGATTGTTTTCTTATCCGTCTTGTCAACTAGTTTTGCTATTGCTAAATAGTCAAATCCCATAAATATAATTTCGCTTTCCAAAACTTTGGATGCTTAAATCGTGACCACTACGTAAATCAACACGTCATCATATTATTGTTTAGATTAAAATATCGAAGAAATTCATTGATATTATTTTAGCGATAGTCGGAATGACAGCACCGATGTTCCGTACTACACGAATATAAAAATTATTCGAGCTAGCTACGAGAATAGTTTAATGATGATAATAATTTGTACTTTATCTCAATTAGCTTGACTCCCAAAAACTTTCAAATCGCGTCTGCGTTCAAGTGATCCGCACAATTAGGCACAGAACCCAACATATAACAGAAGAATTCAATTTGTTCTTCTCATTTACAAAATAAAATGAATAATTGATTTTGCAATGGGCATGCAAAAATTATATGTTCGAAATACTTTACCAAACTTACAAACTGAAAAATTTTTATAAGAAAATGAAAACGACTTCAAAAAAATGCTCTAAGAAGTGAAAAATAATATTTTATTTCACTTTAAAAATTTTACTTCATGAAGCCGGCACCAAACTAATAAATACAGTAACACCTTATATGCGTAGTATTAGACAAAATACCTAATTGACTAAATACATGATTATATTTGTGTGATTAAATAATTAAGAATAAGTTTAGAGCCGACTTCACGGAGTAAAATGTTCAAGGTGGGATAAAATATTATTTTTCACTTTTTAGTGCATTTTTTTCTAGCTTGTTTAATTTTGTTATAAAAATTTTATTTCATTCTTTTTAGTTTTAACTAAACTAGCTTTATTGTAAGAATCAGGTTTAACAAATGGCCCACTCCATAGTATTATCTTCCTGCCATAATAATGAACGCGTAGAATCGAGACGCGAGCGTAGAATATTATAAAACTTCTTGTAATATATCTTGACGCAAAAAACAAAATGATGCCAATCCGCATTTTTAAATATTCTTGTTATGAGACCACTCTGGCAATATCCTGAATATCTTCTGAAAATTTCATCTAAATTGGTCAAATCATCGCGGAGTAATACAACAAAATAGCCACCATTTCGCAATTTTTATCATTTTTTTAATATGCATATTACGGGACTGCTCCGGCAATATCCTAAAGGTGTCGTGAAAATTTCTTCCAATTTCGTCAAACCATCGCGAAGTAATCGATGTACAAACAAAAAATATATATACGGTCAAACTTGTAACCCCTTCTTTCCTCGAAGTCAGTTAAAAATACTAGAGCTTGAACATTTTCATGGTCACCCTATATTCATACAATTACATAACGGGATAGCATACACACCTCAATGCTTTAGTTTGAATCGGGTATTTAAAAAAAAGTAATTTTAATTATAAAACTCGCTGCTTTTATCGCCCTTATACCTGTCCTTTTTTTAAATATTATCACAAAAAAATGGCTTATCGGATTTCTCATCATCAAAAGATATGGGATCACCAGAGAAATTGCCACTACAATTTGACGTTTGACTCATCAAAATCGGCCAAGCTATTTAGACAATATAGCCAAACAAAAATAAAAAAATACGTACAAGTCGAATTAAGAACCTTTTTTGAAGTCGGTTAAGAAATTCAAAGGTTACATCCAATAATTTATATGCCAGATATAACAATTCCACTAGCACAACAAATTCAAACCTAAAGCCTTGCAGCTCCCATTAGCAAAAGGAAGAAGATTTGCAAGGCATAGTTGACGTAGAGAGTCTGGATAATGAGATCAAAAAATGTCCTTGTTTGGAAATAGACTGTTTCAGAAATTTGTCCGTTGGCACACTCTAATTAAAAACCTAATCATCTTATGTGGAAGACAGTAAACAATGCATTGTAAATATACGTATACTTTGACAATGATGCTATATTAGATATGAATAATTTATTAGAATAAGATCAGACCATAGACATATCACTAAATATATACTGACAATTTCATACAAATAAGACAAAATTACAGGATTTGACTGCACGCGCAAACCTGAAACTGTGAAAATATGTTGCACTTGGCAAACCTAGTATGATTTTTGGAATATGTCCATAACCAATTAAATGTTCATTACTCTAATAAAGGAACTATTCGCCTGGGGGAAGATGCAGCTGTGCAAACTTTTTTTCTTATTATATTTCGGCCGTTATTAAAACATTTGTGTCCGCATTTTTGTTATGCCTTGTATATTTTCATCTCTTCATACGGATCAGGGAATACAGAAGGTATTATATAAACGCATTTTGAAAATAATTCGACTTATGAAAGATCCATAACTTTAATAAAGTAAATGTAAAAAAATATATTCTTAAAAAATCTTTTATTTTTAAGGTATTGAACTTAGAAGTAAACAATAATTAAACATACATAACAGAGAACTTTTAAAACTTTGAATATTTTCTTAAAAGCTTGATACTTTATTTCAATCATGATGACGCCTCACGCCTCAAACTATTAATACAATATTCATTTTTTAAAAGTTGTGTTTTTATGTAAGTTTAATTAGTTTTTACTTGTCAGTTCAATAGTTTATAAATAAAAGCTTTTTTAATATATTTTATTTTGTACTTGTTAGCATCATTTTCTATCCACCCTGTATAAGATATTCACCATTGGAGATCACAATATTGCATTGTCATCGAGTTTACGTATGTATACCAAATCTCAGTCAATTTCCAAAACGAGAACTATTTTTTTAAACCCTGTGTCTCAATAATTGGAATAAGTTGGTATTATGACGAATAATTAAGAAGCTAAAATTTAATTTATAAGAAAGTTTCATCAAAACTGGAAAGACGCGAAAATCCCAGTGATACTGTGCGGTATCCTTTTGCATTTAGCTGATCCAATTTGTAAGGAGATATTAAAATTTTATTAGTTTTAAATAGATTTTTGTCGATAATTAGATTAAATAAAATACGTCTTAAGAAGCATAATAAAATCAATTTGAATTTAAGCTTACTTAAAATTTACAACGTCGATAAAATCTAATGTTTTTTTCAATATCCTGGAGTGGAAGATTTTACTTCAAAACAATATTTACTTAAACAATTGTGTGTAAGATATTTATAATAAATAAATCTTAATTCAACTAGTAAGCTTCTACGTAAATACCACCATAAATATTTCCTTTCTTAAAAGCTCCAATAAATCTAATATGTTTAAACTTTATACCGAGGCATTTAGGGTTTATCATGAATTTACGCGTATAATAGAGAGTGTTTATAAATATTTTGATAAGAATATTAAGTCAACATTTTAACTTCTCTTAATTAAAGTAAACATTCATTTTAATAAAAAAAATGTTGCGCTAAAAGCAAAGTTTTCGTCGTTTCAAGATATTTTCCGATTTGTCCCTCATTTTGGAAGTGCGTGTGTTTAATATTCAGTCAACTATGCCTTGCAAATTGTATTGCAAATAGCCCCTCCTGCAATTGTTATTACTCAGGGAAGATACCACATTATATTCAAATGTCGTATTTAGCATGTTTCTTTTGTTAATACAAGTTACTTCTTCACTGTCACAATATTGGATTTTAAAATTCATCCTTAAGAGTTTTATAGTGTTAAAAAATAGTAAAAAAATAGTTAAGTTTTTTTCTTGTTGAGCTCTTGGACCACATTAATTTAATATACTATGTCCTAACAATTCTGCTATAAGTACCGCAAAGATGGCTGATCCTGAAAAAATATAAAGATGGACGATTAAATTAAATATATTTTTAGAATAATTTTAAAAAATCGGTGAGCTACGAAATAACGTAAAAAGCAGTTCAAAGAATAGTTAACTACTTACTTTTTACAACTTTTATTGGCCTAAATACTATAAAAGGTAGTTTACTACTTTATGCTGTTTAACTACTTTTTGTAATCAAATTCCCTCTAAAGCTATTTTATGTACTTTAAGTTGCCAATTTCCTTACAAAAAGAGTTTTTATTGGCCGATTCGACGAATTTAGCAAGTTTCGTTTTGCCGTGTATGGCGGCCGTGAGCTGTTAGAGATACGAGATGAAGTAAAGTCTGACCAACGAGTAGTGGCTTACAAAAACTCTGTGAGCAAAAAATATTCCATTCATTCATTCGTCCGCATAGTGTGGATGATATATTCGTCCATTCGTTGATTTGCCCATTTGTTGATTTGCCCATTCGTTTATTCATATGAATAGAAGAATCGAATGAACGAATCAAACCGACGAATCGAACCGAATAGTGAGTAACGGGCGTAAGGGTTCCGACGAGTCGAATAAACCTGCGAATATATCAAGTGCTTTTCAACAGTACCCAAGGAGATGCGAGATCGCAGCCTAAGAACCGTCGCACTTTATTTATTCGTCAGTTCGATTCGTCAATTCAAATGCATGAGAGCATTGAAGATCAACAAATTGACGAATATTTCATCCACACTATTTGTCAATTTTTATTTAATTCGTTCGCATGGATTTCATGAATTTCAATGTTTGACAATGCACAAAATACAAAAGATTTGATGCGGATGCCTCGTTCGCCGAAGTCAAAAGCTACTTTGATGATTCGTTTAAAAGCAGGGGAATTGCCGCGCAATGAATCGCACGGATGAAAGATCCATCACACTATGACGAATCAACGAATAGTGAGTAGCAGGGTTAACTCTGATTTTTTATTATACTTACGATTATATTGGTTATATTCGTTGTTTAATTTAATAGTAATTATTAATATTTAATATAATTACATTTATTGTATCTTGTTTTTTTACTTTGTATAGTTTGTTAAATTTTACCATGTAGGTGAAACATTTAACTAGAATAAATTCTATAAATAAATAAATTATTCACAAATTTTAAAAATTATTTTAGCCGTCCTACTTATTTATTCGACGCCGTCTCTTTTGGTAATAGAGACTTGAGAGTGATATTATCTGTTTAAAAATTATAACATTTTTTTAATGCAACGTATATTAATGGTTTGCTTGAGCAACGTATATGCAACGCTTGTTCTATACCTAAATCTGATTGTTTTCGAAATTATATTGTCTCAAAATTATCATTTTATGTTAATTCTGTGAATATGATGTCAGTATATTCTACATTTAAATCTACTAGATGACATTTTTCCGTTTCGCCAAAAATGATGGCATCTAACAGATTTTTGATATTTAAAATACGAAAAGAGTAGTCACTTCTTAATTTTAACCTTTTTGACAATAAATGACAAGAAGTGGCTCAAAATTAAAATACTGATACGCCTTTTTCTCGAAAACAGTTGAATTAAGACATAAGATATAATGATAGCAATATTAATAATAATATTAATAATAATAATAATAATAATAATAAATAAGTCTGACCGTCTGGGTACTGGATCCAGCAGTATTGCGGAAGCTACGGTCCAGCTGTCCGCTGTCCCAAATACCCAGTATCTCTACCTTCCCCACACCCTAGCCATTCTAAACCCATCCTAACTTTTGAAACCGCACGGGGCAACTAGCGTTAGTTAAGTTGCGTGGGAAGTGACGCCCACACGGACCCGAGTTACCTGGGCCACTAAGGTCAAATGGTGTCACACCCTCGGAACAGAGCCGCTACCTGGGGATCGCCAGAGCACCTTTGGAGCCACTGCTGAAGGTGACAGCATGCGGGACGGTGGCGGCAAAAGGCTGAACAGGCGGGCCTTTGCCGAAAAAATAAGCGAACTTATTTTGCGAGATTTTCGTCAAAACCGACATTGTTAGAGATGGTAATACGGAGACACAAATACTGTCTATTCCGATTAGTCAGTTTGCAATATACGGCCATCAAAACAATCATGCCAAACTTCGAGAAGACGCATTGAAATACCTACAACAAAACTGGTAGGAACTTCAAATATTTTCGTTATTTCGACTTCAAAACTATTATAAGTTTATGAGCAAAACCACTACCTACGAAACGAGCCTAGAAAAATTTGCTCTCTCGGAAACCCAGGAGCACATCTTCCATATGTTCTCAAAACCAAGAACAACAAGAACAAAACAGATATGCATTAAAGAAAGAACAACCCTGCGGGAAAGAACAGCTCGACCGAAACGATCACAACCAAGCAAAAGAAAATAGACCCACCAAAAGTGTTTTGCCGCCAAGAAGTGAAAGGCAGGGCAAAGCATGAGCCACATTACAGAATCGAGCGAACCAATCATGCGCTGCCCAAAGGGATACACAAATACATCTGACATAGATGCTAGCCAAACACAACAACTTGAGCCCATTACAACAGCAGATATATCGCAACGACTACCTGCAACTACCAAGGCAGGTAAACCAAGGAAGAGGTTAAAATGGACAGATGAAATAAATCGGACGGTAATGCATACCTACTACACCTCTACCAAACTTGAGACAATTTCATCAGGATATGCACATAAGCTGCATACACTTTTCATAGCACAATATCCAGAATACAAATAACTTATCAGAGAACAAAAATTAATAGATCAAAAAAAGTCATCACTAAGACCAGTAAGCTCACCTAACTCGCATTGCAAAACATCAAAACTATAGTAGCTCAGCTCAAACATTGAGGACAGTGGCGTGGCAGATGCCGAACCGATCCCACATACAAACCAGCCCAACTTTGCGCAAGAGGATCTACAACCTCACTCAATGCTTAGTAGTGGCGAAGCTTCCAGCAACAACCCACGACAGATGACAAGCACCATACATCGCACAGGACAAGTGAATCATTCGCCCAAAGCACCATACACTCAGCTACACCTCGAACCGTCTCTCATACAAGCAATGAAAGTAGAATTGGAGTGACATCTAAACAAATGGCCAGACTCCGGTCCTACAACAAGAGATCCTATTTCTCGTGTAATCTTCCAACGGGACTAAAGACCATCAACGAACACATAAATCCCGAGTACATAACGAATACGAGCACAATTGAGGACATTCATACAGTGATCTACGCAACAGCTATAACCACCATAACACAGAACAATCAGAAACTTCGGCCACGACACAGAAACACCAACAGCATAAAACCAAAATTGAAATAGCAGATAAGGATCGAAAACAAAATTAGAAAAGAGTTGGGACATCTTACCGAATTCATGAACGGCAACAAATCAAGACGTATCACAAACAGTGTAGAGAAAATCAAATCTGCATCTCCTGATCGCACGTTTACAGAAATCCTTGACACTCTGAAGCAAAAATTATCCGTCTATGCCGCAAGACTCCGAAGATACAAAGAGTCAAATGAAAGAAAGGACCCTAACAACCTGTCTCGAAGAAGCGAAAAACAGTTCTACCAAAAAAACATGAGCAATGAGAAGACACGAGTAATAGAACCACCGACCAAACGAGAGATCACAAAATGCTGGAAAAACATTTGGTCAGAACCGAAACTACACAATACTGACACAAGTGCTTGGAGGAACAAGTGGACTTTGCAATAACAACACAAGAAGTTACAGAAACAATCAAATACACGCATAACTGGAGATGTCCTGGAATAGATAACATTCATAACTTCTGGTACAAACAGTTTACCTCCACACATGAAGCTTTCACTCGCCAAATTAATGAAATTATTTTAAAACCTAGCACGCTCTCCAGTTTTCGCAGTTAAGGAATAACATACCTTAAAGCCAAACACTCAGACACTAAAAACCCGTCAAATTACCGACCTATTATGTGCCTTCCAACTTTATATAAGATCATCACAGCCACAATTACCAGGAGAATAGAGCAACATCTACCACACAAAAACATTCTAACGGAAGAATAAAAACGGTGCAGGAAAAACAGCCGAGGATGCAAGGAGCAGCTAATTATAGATAGCATGATCACGGAACAAACCAGGAAAACTCATAGAAAATTTCACACTGGTTAAATATATTATAAAAAAGCCTGTGATTCGATACCTCACAGTTGGCTAACCAGACTGCCAGAATTATACAAAGTCAATCAAAATCTCAGGAAATTTCTTACGCATGAGTACGTAGAAAACTAAAATCAACCTGAGAACACAAAAAGAACACATCGAAACAGAGAGATCTACATCAGACGAGGTATATTCCAGGAAGATTTACTCAGCGCTTTGTGGTTTTGCTTCTGTCTCACTCCACTTAAACGCACTGAGTAACACAAACAGCGGATTCCACATTAAACACCAAAAAAATAACCTACACAAAATAATCCACGCACAAAGACACAGCTAAAGGAACTCCTTAAAATCACAGTAACGCTTACCCTGGAGATCAACATGGAATTTGATATAAGTAAAATAATGCTACTTCATATCAACAAGGGACAGTGGAAAGACCACCCTACGACGGAAATAATCAACAATGAAACTATAAATAACATGCTCAAAGCAGCTACCTAGGCTTCCATCAAAGTACCAAAGTTAACAACACTCATATCAAATCAGAGGTCACGACAGAATTTAAAACCAGACTCACAAAACTACGAAAAACAAAACTGAACACTAACGAAAGTGATTAACACGTTCACCATACCTATTCTTACGTATTCGTTTGATATCATTAAATGGTCATACACAGACATAGAAAACCGTCACATCCTCATACGCTCTGAATTCACTAAACACAGGAAGTTACATCCCAACTCATACAAGGAAAGACTCACCATCGAGAGAAAAGAAAGAGGGAGGGAAATTATAGATATACAATCGCTAAATAAAAAACAAATTTACGAACTCGAAAAATTCTTCCACAACAAACAACCTAACCTCCACAAGGCAATAGTGAAGGCAGACAAGAATTATACACCGCTGGACCTGTCTCCAACGAGCCACCCAACAAACTCATACAGTCACATCCAATCACGACTAGAAAAGATGGACACCTGGTCTGAAAAAACACTCCACGGAAGACACAGATACCCCATAAAGCAAGACCACATACATAAAAACCTTTCATATACGCGGTTATGAGAAGAGCAGCTGTTCCCTGAAATGGAAGGCTTCCTGCTTGCTATCCAGGACAAAGTTATAGCAACCAGAAACTACCAAAAGTACATCATAATGGACACAACCATTAAAGACGGCAGGTGCGGGAGATGTCACCAGCAAAGAGAAACGATCGATCAAATAACGAGTGGATGCAGAATAATGGCCGGAACTGAGTACATCGCGAAACACAACTCAGCAGCGATGGTCGTTCATGAAGCACTAGTCACAACACACAAACTAACAGAGAACACAGATCCTTACTACCATTATACACCAACATCCATACTTGAATACGAAGACTACAAGCTCTACTGAGACGTTGACATCCACCCAGATAAAAGAATCCCCGCAAACAGACCCGAAGCGAAATGCAGTGAGAAGATCGCCAAAATGCACCGACTTGGCAATGGAATTAAAAAGGCTGCGGAAACAGGAAAGAGTCATCATTGTGTCATCATATCAGTATCAGACCTTATCCCAACAACGTTTACACCGGATTTTGCTCAATTAGGACTTAATACATACATTCTTAATACACAATACTTGTTTTTTTTCCTATTCGTTTTTTTTTTGTTTTTATTTTGTACTGACTTGGTGTAATCCATCCCGTCAGTATGAAATACAACCACAGGAATACTGTGAGACAACAAGTTGGAGAAATAATAATAATAATAATAATAATAATAATAGTAACAATAATAATTAATAATAATACATTTATTGTTAATCCAAATTTAAAATATAATAATATAAATACAAAAAAAAACTGAGTTGAATAATGGGCCTTATAGATTCAGACATCCAACCACATTGGCTGGACACTGTTCAAGCAATAAAGTTGATTTACTTACTTGAGAGCACGAAAGGGACAAATAATTATTTAAACTTATTATTTAAAGGCAAGCAAATTATTAAACGTTAATACCATTTAGAGCAGTGAAATATTCACATTTTCAAATCAGGCGGATTATACCGTTGCTGGGAAGCGGTCACGATTACAGCAACCGACATTACTGCTGGCGAAGGAGACATCTTTCATTATCTTTTTGAGTTTACATACGGAAAAATTCAAATGCATATCATTTATCGAATTTATAAATTTATATAGGTTGTGCTCTCATTTGCCCCACAAACATCTCTTTTCTGTGTTAGGGTACAGTTAATAAATGTTTTTTACGTAACTTAATTTTATGAATATCGTGCCTAGAGGATATTTTCTCAAATAGATAATTGAGCTGTTTATACTTAAGGATTTTAAATGCAAAATTATACATATGCAAACAGTACCAATTAAATATATTAAGCCGTCTTGATTGTTTTGAAAATAGAGAAATGTGACTTCTTACTTTAAGACCAAGTATCAATCTTAAGCACTAGTTCTGTACTTTTTTTCTTATGTTTCGATCAGAAGCGTCTAGACATGGATACAATACACCAGATTAGCGATTGAACTGAGAAAGTACAAGAGAGTCACATAAAAGTTTTTTGCTTTCTCTAGATAGACAGTACCTAATTTTGAGGTAACATGCTCTTTAAAACTGAGCTTAGAATCTAGCGTAAGCCCCAAATTTTACAGGTAGTCAAAACGGGTATGCTAACTTTTTTAATTTTGTAGCATATACAATTTTGAGTTTCATTATTATTACTGATGATTTAGTCGGATTTAGTTTAAGTAAATGATTTAACGCCACGTCAAACAAGTGAACCATGTCTGAGTTTATTAATTGTTGTTATTAAAAATGAGATTCGATAGCGGTCAAGAAAAGTTCTCATTTGATAATCCATAACACTTTTGCCTATTTCAGATAACATCAGCAGTATGCTGATTGATCGTAGATGATTAAACTCTTTACTTTCAGGAAGGGAATCACTTGAGCTTTCTTCCATAAAACATGAAAATACGATGAGGAAATGCTTTCGTTAATAATGTGTGGAATAAAAGGTACAATAAAATGACACCAAAGATAAATCATAGTTATGTTAATTTTATAGACACCAATTGCATTAGAATTATTTTTTTTTTATAAGAAGAAATATTTAATTTTCGTCTGATCAAGTAAATTCAAAAGTTCTCGTTAATATTTTCCAAACGATTTTTGTTACAATAGTCTAAAATTTGTTGGTTCGGACTGTTCTGATTGCTTACAGAATTTATAAAGAATTTTTTATATTATTAAGGTCGCATAAATTATGAGGCAAATCACAACTCTTTTGTTTAATTGAATTATTTTTTTAAGTTCTTGCCATTTCTCCTTTTGATTTGAGTTTTGAAATTTGGTTTGCAAGAATGCGGTTTTTTCTTTAACTTTTTATATGATTCATAGTGTCCCTGATTTTTTGTTTGTTTATACTTTTTTAAAACTTTAAATATTAAGTTTTTGCATTAGATTCATATTATCTGTTATCCAGGTTATAGCATAACTATAATTTCTATTTTTACTAAATTGTTTAAGAGGGGCATGCTTATCAAAAATACACAAAAATAAATTATTAAATTAATATTTCATCTTATCATCTAAAGTGTCTAAATAAAACATACCGTGCCAATCCAACTGCTCTATTTCCTCTCCGATTTCTTCAAGATTGATTTTTTCATGGCTCTATAAAAATGTTTACCGTAATATTTCTTGTAACGTTATAAATAATATATATACTAGTAACGTTATAAATATAATATACAAATAAATTTGATAAAGTATCCTCTATATAGTCCAAAAAATTTGAGACACTTGACTTTGGTGGTCTAAAAATATTCCCCACGATGATAAATTTATTTTGTAATTTAATTCTTACCCAGAAATAGTCAATATATCCACTAGAGGTAAATTATTAGGATATCACTTTCAATATTTTACTTCATATAAAGGTCAACACCCCCTCCGCGATGACCCATTCTAATTTGACTAAAAAGTTGTATTTATTTATACATACAATATCCGAGCCAATTTCCAGACTCAACCATATCACTGTTACCCCAACAACGCCATAATTCCGATCATTAATATAATTTCAGAAAGAATCAAAATTTGGAAGCAATGACCTTGTATTTTTATGAGAAAGATTCATAACTAATTGCTCACTAAATATAATCATAAGAAGAGATAAAAATATAAGTAATATTACGATGTGCTCGAACTTTTATTATGAGAGGATATTATATAAATTTAAGTCAGTAGTACGTGCCTGCTCTCAACCCACCATATATATAATAGTTGAGTACCTATTATTAGAAATAAATATGCATAAAGTCAAAAGCAGTGTTATCGTGGGGGTCATACGATTTATCAACGACAAACTTTTTAAGTTTGTTTTTCTTTTATTACGTGTAATCATATCCTCCGCATAAAATCCGGAAGATGAATTAGATAGACCTATGATATTTTCATATGAAAAAAGAGGATAAACATATAAATACCAGCAGTTGCAAAAATCTTTGAGCGATGTCACTTCAAAGTCAGATTAACAAGTCAGTGACAAAATGAGTAATAGAAAACAATTTTCGGGTTTTTTTGCATCCACAAGCGAAAAAAATGTTATTTGGACACAGTAGCAATAGCTCTGGGAATCGGTATAAGGACTGTGCAGGAAAAAAAGCCAAAGACAGAAGACTTAAGTGACAATGTAAAAATGAATGTTTGTAATGCAAATTATGATTTATACACATCAAAAACTAATATAACCCTTCAAGTTTTAAAAGAAGCTTTAAAAAATCGAGGCATATTGGAAATATTATATTAGGCCGGAATACTGGAAGAAATCTGTGGAACATACGAAGAAATTAATATGGGATTGGTGGAATCGAGAACGAGTTCTAGATGTCGAAATAGCACCAATGATCATTGCGCCATTTGAGGACGACTCAGAAGATGAGGACTTTTTAAGTGATGATGATATTTTTTAGTCTATAATATTAAAAAGTTTCTGAAGGATTATATATATTAGTCTTTGATGTGTATAAATCATAAATTGCATTATGAATATCCATTTTTGCATTGTAACTTAAGTCTTTTGCCATTGGATTCTTTCGTGTACATTTCTTAATCTTCTTCGAAAGTAAATTACGTTTTTTTTTCATATACAAGTTTCTGTACATTCCTTATACCGCTTCTCAGAGCTTTCGAGTCTGGCTCCTGGATATTAGCAAGTGAATTTTAATTTTAAAATTTTTTTATTAGATTTGACACCATTTTTTTGCTTACTTTTTTAGTACATTTGTAATTTTGTAGGCAATAAATAAATAATTATAGAATACTTCTTCCAATTTTAAAGCGTGTTTAAAATAAGTAAATTTTTTTATTAATTATAAGACAAAATTTGATATATAAAAATCTGTAAAATACCGTGCCAATCCAACTGCTTTATTTCCCCTCCGATTTCTTCGAGATTGAGTTTTTCATGGCTCTATAAAAATTTTTACTGGAATATTTCTAGTAACGTATATATATATATATATATATATATATATATATATATATATATATATATATATATAAATATATTTTTATATATATATATATATATATATATATATATATATATATATATATATATATATATATATATATATATATATATATATATATATATATATATATATATATATATATATATATATATATATATATATATATATATATATATATATATATATATATATATATATATATATATATATGTATATAGCCTGTATTTTTCGCATGCATGGCCCTCAATATTAGACTGAAATTTGAAGAAATCGGATAAGTAGTTTTTTAGCTATGCCGCGAACAGACAGACTGACGGACAGCCATACCTACAGACAGGCGGAATTGAGAAAACATGTTTTCCAGCATCTAGGGACCCTTAAACATAAAGATCTGAAAAAATCTCACGAGGGAAGTAATAACTAATTATCTTGTGTTTTTAACAAAAGTCTATAATATTTTTGCAAAATGAATTTTTTTTGTTATCACAATACAAAAAAAAGTTCTCTTTGCACAGGGCTGGCCCGCATTTAAATGAATGACACTGTATAAGTGGTTAGATTTTTAGGTCAAGCGGGGCTCATAATTTTTGGTGATTGATAAAAAAATCTCACTTTCATTATGTGGCTTTATAAACAGAACATATCCTGATTGTTCCACTGATTCGAACAGCCTTCCGACTTTATTAAGGCGCTTGTCATTTTGTGTATTTTTATTTTTGCCGACCAAAAAATTTTAACCAAATACATATTTAGCGAATTTTCTTTTTTAGTCCCTCGGCATTTAATATATAAAATAATATTAAGTGGCTATCTTAATAATATTGCGTAATATATTAAAAAAAAACTATTTTCTTTTTTCCTGTATATTTGTAAATAGCCCATTGAGATTTAATAGCTCGATAAAACAATCACACAACATTTTGGTATTCACTGTGTTTTCTGATTTGATTCATAATGTTGGTGACCTTTGGACCCGCATGATAAGACCACAATCGACTATAACTTATTCAGGTATAAGAAAACTCCGTATCATTTAACGTACTGGAATAATAATAAGCAAAAAAAAAGTTTCCAAAACATAATATAAGCACCTTAACAAAACACAAAAAATAAAACCCTATCCATATTATATAATTACTTGTTTAATCTTCATAGCTTTAATTATTACAAAAAAATTGTATTAAGGGCCAATTTCTTTCTGTGTGTATATTTATATGTAAGCATATCTTCTTTCTCTATATCATTAAAGTTACTTTAAAAGCCTTTAGTCAGGAAAATAAATTTCTACTACAGTACCTAAACGATATATCAAACTACAAAACATAACTATTTTTTATAATGAATACTAAAATAATTAAATAATCCCTAATTTTGAGGGATTGTAATCTATTAAGCACTTATATAATTATGTACATGCATGTAATGTTTTCCTAAGATTATGACAACAAATGTTTTAAGTAAGATAGATACCATTTCTTTCGGAAAACTTATTCGCTGCAGTTTTATAAAACGCAAACGGGCCTGAGTTAAAGTCTTCGCTAACAACAACAGGAAAGTTTTTAGGTTTCTTTCACTGTTTTAATACCGTTTTGCGAATTTCGCTGTCTCAAAATTTAACAAGCACTGAGGCCAGCTTATCAGGTGTAGGGTTCTTTGCCATCAATCGATGGCAAACTTTAATATCATTGAGGGCCAACATTTGTGTTCATTTTATCTTTGAAAAGATCGGATACCACTTTCATTAAAACCTCATTCCTATTTTACGTAATTCCAAATATGCGGATATTTCTGTTACGAGAATGCTGCTCTTGGTTATCTGCCTGCTTCTTAAGATTTAGATTTTCCTGCCTTAAGTTTTCCATATCTTGCTGGAGAGTGGCGATATCATTGTCGACCTTCCGAAATTTTTCACTTAAGCTATTATCGATCCTTTTAGTCAGGGAATCAATAAGCCTCAATAATCTCCAAGTTACAGAGTATATTTCAGTTAAATTTTCCATCCTATATATATTTTATAAATGAGAAGAAAACGAGATAGTGACAGGTCATTCAATCTCCTTCGATAGTATGAGCCTGATTATGTCATGCAATTTTAAACCTTACAATTTTTTTTACAATGCAGAATACGATTACTGGTTTTATGATTATAAAAAGTCTTTTTTTTTTAATTAAATTTCTCAATGATGTAACTTTGAATTTCTGGATGATCTTTAAAATAACAAAGTATTTTCCAAAAATTAAATAGTGAAAGGGTGTTTGTAAGTAAGGTACTGTTGTACTAGGTTATACGAATTTTGCTATTTGTAATAAAAAATAATGTTTATGTACTTTTAATCAAGGCCATAAAAGGCCGAACCAAGCTTCGAGATTTCATTATTTACGACACCTACTTCGATTGATGTCCTTTTATTTTAGTATTTAAATGTTGGCGGCAAACCTATATGCACTGGAATAAAACTGATTAATCATGTTGACGTACTTTATGCATTGGTTTATGATATTTAATATTTTTAAAATAAACGTTTCCTTGTTTCTTTTAGCCTATAACGGCATTACATATTAAATATATAATATAATATAGTGATAATTTTACAAACATCAGATAGTTGACATTTTATCCTCTTAAATAAAAAAAACTTGAGTTTATAGAAATTCATTATCATTATTTAATTCTTTTAATTATCATTATTATGTGGCGTCATCTTCTACTTACACAACTGCACATGTCTGGTAAAAAAGTCAAGTGGTAATTGAAAAAAATGAAAAATTCATAAAAAATATAAAAATTAAAATATATTTTGTAATATTTGTTTTTACTAAACGTTTATAATATGTAACTTGAAATGTAGTTGAAATTTGAACTAGTAACTGTTACTAGTTATTTTCACTATATTTTCGCTAAGTAATTATATACTTTTCACTTAAGTAGTTAGTTGTTACTAAACACTTTTTTTCAAAAGTCATGTTTGTCTAATTCTAATTCGCTTCAAAATACCTAAAATACAGATTAAGTACCATAGCGCCTTATTAATATTGGCATGAGTAATCTAATGCAATAAAATTAGATTGAATTTACAAACTAGTTTACTTAAGTTTACTTCGAAACTGTCAACATATCTCACCAATATTTACTTAATTTTTAAATATTTCTTTAAAAAATTGACCCAAAGCATTTGTTAGTACTATATTAAGTACAATACCTCCTACTTCGTGCATTGCTTGTTGAGTACACCTAGTGTTTTAAATTAATTTTTAAATTAACATTAAAAAATATGTAAATTCCATTTTTTTGTTAGATTAAGTTGTTGATTAGAACTTATTCAAATGAAAATAAAGAAATCTAATTATTCGAATGTTTAAACTTAGTAATTAAAACTCAAATGGCAATATTATCTTAAAAATTCTGCCAAATAATCTTATTATATAAACACTTTTTTTATTGTAATTAGTAATATCTATTTTTTTATAAATTTGTGTAAAATCATTTATTTATATCAAATGTCGTTATTTTAGGTGTAATTAACTAGAACTATATAATTTGCACTTGGATGGTATTTGGTTATAAACACTTAAATTAACTTTCAAAATTGATATTGACAAAGGTATACATTTTCTTTGAGTAAAGATATTTTGTGTTTCGCTATTTCAAATTTATTCTGAATTTCGGCTTTTTTTTAAATGCAACAAAATTCATTATCCCGATTCGAACGGCTATATGGTCTGGAGATATTTTTTTCAGAAGTGTTACGATACGTAGTGTTGCATTTACACAAACTTATTGCTATTTTTCAAATATATCATCCTAACTATTATCGAACGTAATGAGAGAACCTGTACCTCTCCTAGTTTTTTTTAAGTTGTCATTGACTATAAAATTGTAGCTTTTGAAACAGTTGTATTAGTATTTTTTTAAATTAGTTTTACTAACATTTTAATAAAAAAACAAGTATTAAATTGCTACGGCAAATTTATATAAATTTCGCATGCCGAATGCGAAGTAATCGAGTTCTATTTTTAACCTACTCCGAGTGTTTGCTAAACTTTTTTAAAGCTCATTCAGGTTTGTATATGTATATTTAATATATATAAGTATATATATATATATATATATATATATATATATATCCATATACAGGGTGTCCCAAACTAATTTAGCCAGGCTCTAGTTCCCAAACCGTTTGAGATATTTAGTTGGCATAAAAACTAGAATTTGTAGCTATAAGGATACTTTAAAATGACTTCGAAGAAAAATAGTCCCAAAAATTTCGACCCTAACCTTAAAATTTTAAACGACACCCTGTATATTTTTTTGCAAAATTTTGTAGGATTCTAAATTCTCTATTCAGCACTTTTTTCCGAATAAAAATCGGTTAAGAAATAGCTTATAAAATTAACAATTTATCTTCAGAACAAGTTAGCCATGGAGTAAATTAAAAATCCGCTTAAAACAAAACAAGAAAATTACAATGTATTTTTTTTATTTCACAGATTATCTACGGTAATAAATGTTCAAATTGTAAACCTTCAGCGGCAACTCAAGCTTGAAATCTTGTCAAAAGGTTTCGCGTACATGTAGCAATTATCATTTGTGGCGTTATTCTGCGACAGGCATTTCTAATTTTATTCTTCAGGTCCTATACGTCATTGGATTTACTTAGATATACCATATCTTTTAAGGTTCCCCACAAGAAAAAATTTAAGGGGGAAAGATCAGGCAAACGTGCAGGCCACCTTATTACGGGAGAAGCATTTGCGATGAAACTAGCCTCAAACCTGTTATGGAGAAATTCAGTAACTATGTGAGCATTATGAGCAGGTACTCCATCTTGCTGCCACCACATTTGTTGTCTTTCAGCCAACGGAATTTCTTCTAGAAGTTGAGGTAAAACGTGTTGTAGAAAGTGCAGGTATTTTTCTCCCGTTAAAGTCTCTTCATAAAAATAGGGTCCAATGATCCTTCCATTAAATAATCCACACCAAACATTGACACTCCAAATGCGTTGAAATCTAGTCTCCATTACCCAATGTGGATTAACTGGAGACCAATAATTGGAATTATGCCTGTTAATGAGACCATTATTGTGGAACTTGGCTTCATCCCCCGCAATATTTTAACTAAAAAGGCTGGATCGTCTTCAATTTTAACTAATATGCTTGCAATAAATTGCAAGCGTCTGTCAGTGTCACCTGGATAGAGTCCTTGCACCAGATGAACTTTATAAGGATGATACTTAAAGTCTTGTAAAATACGCTCAACAAAACTTCTTGTTATACTAAGTTGTTCAGAGAGTTTCCGAATTGACACATGAGGCTTGAAATGTACATATGCTAAAACATTTATAATATTTTCTTCATTACGTACCGATCTTCTGGAATTATTTCAATTCCCAGTAGGGAAATGTCCTTGCCTCAGGATGCGTTCTAGGTACACAAATGTATTTTCATTTGGCGTTGGACGATTAGGAAAACGAATGCGATGTACGTCTCACCTTAAATTAGAATCATATCAACGTATTCTTCTGCAGTAAACAAACTTGGCATTTTAACACGAAATTAACAGGAATAATAAAGAACCTCACTTGCACTCTCATTTAGTTCAATTTGACAAGTGTCAAAAATGTTTTGTTTTTGTTTTATCGAATCATGGCTAACTTGATATTGTTTTCTTTACTTTTAAGCGGATTTTTAATTTACCCCATGGCTAACTTGATAGGAAGATAAAATGTTAATTTTCTAAGCTGTTTCTTAACCGACTTTCAATCGGAAAAAAGTACTGAATAGGGAATTTACATTCCTACACAATTATATAAAAAATATACAGGATGGCATTTAAAATTTTAAGGTTAGGGTCGAATTTTTTAGGATGTTTTTTTTTTTCAGCACATTTTTCTTCGATGTCATTTTGAAGTATCCTCATAGCTACAAATTTTAGTTTTTATTCCAACTAAATATCTCAAACGGTTTGGGAACTAAAGCTGGGCTAAATCAGTTTGGGACACCCTGTTGAGAAGACCGCTAAAACAATGAAATTTGGCCAACTATAGACAGGCATTTCTGACTTAAGATCTTCCAAAAAAATCCTTTTTCTACTATATAATAATTCTAACCGCGTTAATTTTTTCTTACTTTCGGTGTAATTACTCTTTGGGTTCTGAGTTATGCTGCTCCGTGGTAATAGGGTATCAAGTCCGGCGAAGATTTCGGATGTTCTCTTGGTAATCACAAATGTCGGTTTCTCCTGTTGGTGACTCTGGTGTGGTTTTGTGTATTAATTTTGGCACTAGTTGTTGTGTTCATTTTCCTTCTCGAAAGGAAAAATATAATGTGTGTTCATTCCTGGTATACATCCGATCACTACTGTCGTTCTGAAAAGAACAGTTTTGCTGATGTTTCGCCAAAATCACATTTGGCATTATCGAAGCTTTCGTTCTCGCGTCTGAATAGAGACAAGCGTTAGCGACTGCGAGCTTCCTCTTATACCCCTACCCGGAGGTCGAAGGATATATCTGAGCGGCTGTTGGTCATTATTTATGTTTTCCGGATGTTGCTGTTTTTGTTGAAGTAATTATTTTCAAATCTAAAATAAAAATATCTTAGATTTGTCGATTATTGTCTTCCATACTGTTGGTAGTTTTAGTGATTTGTCCCTTTTATTTAAATCACCTTGTTTTTCTATTTCTATGGCTTCTCGGATCATTCCGGTCTTGTAATGCTCTGTATTAGCATCTCCCTACACCCATGGAAATTTATTTTCTCCTCTACTCTTATATTTGATATTTGCCTGTTAGTTTGCCCCACGTACACCTTTTCACAGTCCTGGCATGGATGCTGTATACTCCTGTGGTTTCCAATTTGATTTTGTCTTTTGGGTTTTCAAGTAGTTTACCTATGGTTGTCGAGGGCTTGTGTAATATTTGTATGTGTATATGTTTACATATGGTAAGAATACTTGTTGCCTTCCTTGTTCATAATTTTTTATGTCGGTAGTTGTTGCATTTCATTGAATGCCCTTCTTGTGGCGTTTATTGAATCGGCGAAGGTATCATGTCTTGTCCTATATATTTTGTTTTCTAAAGTACCCCACAGGAAGTTATCCAAAACCGACAGATCTGGCGATGTTATAGGACCATTGATCTCTATCCATTTCCAAGAAAATTATTTTTTAAATACTTACTACCTTATTCTACTGGAATTATGAGCAGGTGCTCAGTTCTGCTGATAATATATGTCAGGTAAATAGGCTAAAGGCAGATCATCGAGTAATTCCGGTAGAATAAGTTCCAGTATTTGGAAACATCGATCTGTATCTAAGCTCCCCTGGTATAACCGATACATTATTTTTGAACTCAAGATGAAACAAGAAATATTAAAGCGAAACCTACCCTGTAGTTCGCGAGGAAATATACGGTGCTGGTTTTCTTGCGACCAGTATCTAGAATTATGCCTATTTAATACTTCGGCGCTACTTATATATGCCCAATTGGACCATATCACTTTTCTGTAAAAGTCAGGGTCATTATCACATTTTTCTAGATACTAGGTACAGAAAATCATACGACGCTGCACATCGCGGCGTCGCCCGGCTGTAAGTGTTGCACCAATCTGAATCTAAATGGTTTATAACCTTTGTTTCCTTAAAATTTTTTGTACCCGGCTTTTTGGAACCCCAACATTGTGATGGATTTTTCAGCAAGAACTTGAAGGATCTAAATCAATAGACCCCAGAACATTAAGTACGTCTTCCTCGTTTTCCTTGTTGAAAGATCAGATCATCTAGATTTCTTTTCGTTCTAAGAAATGTAATATCACAGGGATGTCTTCGTTCTGGATACCTATGCCAACAGCTTTATAAAAATGTATTGATTATAAAATACGACGAATGCTAAGTATACCTTAATAAATACGGTTCCGAAGCCACGTTAACATTTTCGTTAGATTGTGTAAAGCAGAGCGTATTTTTCTTCATTAGAAAACGTTTGGTTGCTAGCCATTTTTTATTATAAAATTTAAAATAACTGTTGCGGTTATCTAATCTAGCTTCGAAACAAACCAGAGATTTTTGTCAATTTATTGATTTTTGAATTTATTCAACATGATAAAAATTTTTTTGCTTTGTTTAGGCAATCCCAGCCTACTACCAAAAACTTAATGGGCGATTCAAATAGAAAAGTATATACTATTATATATTTTCGAAAAGCTTATTGTCAACTGAATATAATATATAAATTAAAATTATACGTTTGTGTTATATTTCAAAAACAACAGCTCACATAAAAAATCTGACTATGCCACTAGATTTTACGTGAAAATGTGTATCAGAGCCAGTTTTTACCTTTACCACCTATACCACTGTATATAAAAACGAAGGGCGATATGAAAATTTTGTTAGGGTCATCATATTAATAAGAGAGATACCCCATAACAACAATATATATATATATATATATATATATATATATATATATATATATATATATATATAGCTTTTAAGTTTGATACCTACCAGAATAAATTATAAAAATATTTATTATTGGACAAAGTGTCGACCACTTCCGCCATTTTATTTTTTTTTAAGGAAACCTGCCTATGGAGACTCAAGGTATATAGAAGATCCTTTTGACGCCTCACTTATGTAACGAACAAAGAATTCTAACTTACACATATTGGTAATAATAAAAGAACATTTGATAGCTTAAACTTACAACTTAACAGAAACTGTTACCTTATAAAATTTAATTAAAATAGTTATTATTAATTTATCGAAGCATTAGGTATCCGTACTACTAAATAAATCCTATATTGTATATTTTGCAGCATCTTATGTAAATATGGAATAGAAAAGCAGCATAAATCTCGAACTAATCTGCAATGAAAACGATAAATTTACATTTCCACACAGCCCACACAATCTGACAGCCTCGGTTTGCTTAAATAATTTGTTGTACTAACAGGAAGCTCTCTATTTTAATTTGTAAAATATTTAGTTATTACTATAGTATAAAGGATTTGCAATATTTTGCAAACTATTATGCAACTTTGGCTTTGATTTATCTAAACAAATTAAGATGTATATTTTACTTAGTATTTTCTTTTAAAATTACTTACTTACTTACTTACAGTTAATACATGTACACAAATCACCGCAAATACTTTAATACGAAATATTTTAAAAGAGTATCTAAAAAAATTCGTTAGATTTATACGAGGGCTTATATTTCGTAAAGCTGCATTTTCTTTACAAACAAGGTTTTGTAGAGGTTGAGATGTTAGTTCAAATTTAAGTGACAGAATATCAAAAATATCTCCTTACTTCTTATGTTGACCTGTAACATTAAAATATTTAGAAACAGATGAACCTTAAAAATAAACGAGCAAGAGACCAGTGTAGCGTTAAGGATTACTTGATGTATATTCAAAGCAGATACGACGAAAAGTTTTTTAATAAACGCTGTATTTGTGACGTGCCATCTATTTCAACACCCTCCCTTTTGCGGTAAAGTGAAATTCACAGATAAATCGTGCGAACAACCTTTAAATCTATGGCGAAAATGAAAAGAGCGGAAAAGTAAGAGAAAATACAGTTGAATAGCCTTCTTGCATTGAGCCAGTTGAAGCGTGGTTGCTGCTCTGTTGAATATTAATAACAAATGGGGATTATAGCATCCCTCAAGAAACGTCTTGAAGATGGAAAATAAGACAAGTGGTTTCAGAATATAGTGAGTTGTTCAATTATGGGGCTAAAGTAAAGAATATTTTATATACACTGTGCTATATTACGTTTTAAACATGAGTGATGTTTTTGTGTCTTAATAATTAATAATAATATTGCCTTGCACTGCGATAATCTTTCCTAAAACATCAAAATAATATGTTAATTGTACAGCCATATGTAGTAGAATTAAGGCATGGCGTAGTGTATTCATCGAGAGGCAGAACCAGTATCCCTAAAATATACCTTTCTAAATGGGAACAGCATTACCCCCATTACAGTCGCCAGAACACACTCGAAGTCGTGTTTTGGGTCTTCAGAATCAAATCAAATGACTTAAAAAAACTGAACTTTTAAGATCTAAAGCCACTAGTGTAGTACTGAATGAAATTAATTCTTGTAGTCTTTGTAATCCGACTGAACGTTTCGTTTTCTTGTGTGCATCTGGCTGCATATTACCAAAGTCATTTTTAGTCTAGCGCATCCACATTATATAGGGATAATCTTGTTCTGCTGAGTATTGCAATATATTATAAAGGTTGTATCTTATATCATAACCTTCCTGAATTGTTAATGGCTGGCAAGGTATCACGTCACGTCAACCTTGGCGCATCTTTTCCATCTACTCCTCGAACTGGTGTTGCTGAATGGTTTCTGTATCTGTTGTTACTTATTTTCAGAAAGGTTGGTGCTAGGTCTCCATTTTTTGTAGAACCTTGCCTGTGCGTGAAGAGTTTGTTGTCCTGCTTACAGTTGTTGTTGATCCTGTATCTTCGCAATTTTTCTAAAAACAGTTTTTTTTATGGTATCAAGGCACTGTTGACATTTGGAATTTATTGATTCGAGGTGCGACTCTTATGAAAATTGACCCAGTATTTCCTACATACATCTCTTAGTTTTATTCGTTCTTAATTCGCCAATTTATTCGAATAGTCGTGTGTCTATGCGTTGATCTTCGATTCTTGCAGCCCTCTTTTTCAATCAGTTATCCAATTAGTGAAAATTTTTAATACTATAAAGGTTAATCAGCGCGTCTTAATAATAAGGTCAAAGTTCTTTAATCAAACAGTGTTATGCATGTTGTATGTTTGTTTAGTAATATCACTACATGTGTTTTAGAAGAATTTTTTAGTAAAATTTCTCCGAAGCATTTGTAAAGATTTTTCAAACCAAACCTTGCTTCTAATATGGGTCGAATTAAAGATCGCTCACAGTAAAAAGGCAACAAAACAGTCGACAAATTGGTCAAGACAGAGGTCAGACCATTTATTTTAGGACCTATCCCCAAGTATCTATTTTGAAATACAACAATATTACAAATAATTAAAGAAGACAGTCACATCCAAAGGTAACCCAGCAAGGAGACGGAAATCTGAACTATTTTGCAATGTTGAAAAGAGACCTGAGTTTTGCCGTGGAGATTCTGACTAAACCCTGACAGTTAAAGAAACGTCTTGACATTATGAATCAGATTATTTGCAGACGTGGCAGAAAGGACGATAAGGCGATATCAAATTTAATCCGTAAGTGAATTAATCAGAGAATTAATGCTAGGAGAGCGATGGCCTGACGCTACGATCTAAAGGAAAGTTCCCCAGCATGGTTGAATTCCTAGGACATATAATGTTGCTCTAACGAGCCACTTTTTCTCTATTTCCTTATTACGCATATACTTAAGTATTCATTCTAGTAACCAGTGAACTTACTCAATTATTACAGTTAGCAAATCCAATGAGTTGTTCCTTAAATATATATTTCTTATACACAAAAATCAAATTAAATTAATCTGCAAACATAATACGTGAAAACCTGTTTCTAGCTTCACTCGTAAAGATTAACTTTAACTCTTAACAGTACATGAAAATTCCTATGAAGAATATTATTACTCTTCCCAAATTGCCACCTAAATCTAACTTTCTCACTTTTCTAATATTCTTGAAATCGTTTTAATGATGAATGAACATTTTCTTTTGTTTGCTAAAACTGCTCAGACCGGGCCGGAGAGTTATAAAAAGAACTATAACTTTTAAAAATTGCACGGACATGAAAGTAAGTATGCTTAACAACGAACAAGGTAACTACTTTTCTAAGAAAATGTTCATCGGCATTACGTCTTTTAGTTTAATACATACATTTTACTCTAACTACATTTCGAGTTTGTATTAATATCTTGTGATACTCACCAGTCACTAGCCGTATACTTTTTATTTGTAAATTCATTGGTTTATATATAAGTCAGTTATTTAGCTTGAGTTGTAATAATCTTAATTAGAAGAGATTTTTGGAATTCAATTATTGAGATTTATTTAAGATTTACATTTTATACAAGAATCCAAAATATTCGGTACTTCTCTGCTAAATTAAAAATTGGTAAAAATGTAAACAAAAATTTTCATGTTTATTTCACTTTATTTTTGGTGCTTTTTCAAAGGTATAAGCAAAATATTTTACAGTTATTATTATGAAAGAGCACCATGAAAATTTAAATCCAACGTTTTTATATTTTAATTTTCAATACGTTAATTAAAATTTACGACTTGGTATTATTTATAGCGGTTTTATTTCTATAGATTTCAGCCATTTTAAAAACATTTTCTAGGTGAGGTTCAGTTTTTTATATTTTAGTTTACTGACGAGGCTCTGACGGCTGAGAATAATTTCATATCTGTAAAAAGTTAAGGAAAACCACTATGGATGGATATTTCTATTGCGAACCGCGATATCGAGATGCGGTTGTTGTTCTTCGTTTGGCCGATTTGTTGGGAATGACTGCATATGTCCATAAAAATAGTACATACGGGACGTGAAATAAAACCCCTGCATTTTCGCAAATGTTTGTTAACGCTTAAGATTCTCAAAACATGTTTTTTTACTTCTGACTAAAATGTTCTTTGACAAAATACAAAAGAAAGAGTTTCCAGTGAATTCTGATTATTTCGTTTGCTTGGAATATGCAGCGTTTCTACGAAAATGTTGACGTATTCATACAAGTGAAGCGTTATCTTAACACCATGTATACAAAAAAATCTATATCACCTAATTTATTATCAGTAATTAGACTGTTATCATTGGTACTAAGAAGTATTAAACACATTAAGTTAAAGTTTGGTAAATTTTAGCTAACTTTTGTCATACCCAGTATCCATACTTCTTAATGAAAATCGGTAAATTCCTCTACCCGGGACTTCCCTCGTTATGATTTATTACTTTTATTAGAAAGAGTGAAATGTGATCCAAGTTAGTTCAGTACATAGTCATAGTATATGTATGTGTTATACTTATGTGTTACATATATATATACATTTTATTGGGCGCCATTTTGTTCCATCATATTGGATTCCTACCAATATGTTTACCATTTCCTCTCTACCTATACCAGACTTGACTTGGGCATAATTTAAAATAAATTCAAATTTAAAATAAATTTAAAATTTTATTTGGCCGCCATTTTGTTTCGCCATCTTATATATTATCAGTCTTTACCTACTCCGTTGGTCCGCAGATATCCCAGATATAAAGTTTCTGAATGGTTTTCATTAACGATACTCTGGTTGTTTTGTTAGAGTGGTGTATTGTTTGGGGTTAGAATCCAGTAAAAAAACAATTGCCAACGTTTCGTCAATTTACTGTTACATCCTCAGGACACAGATTTTTTTTATATCCTGCATGAAACCCATATTAGTCTTTACCTACTCCATTAGTCCGCAGATATTTCTTAAACTCAAATAATAAACCACTCTAACATAACAACGAGAAGATCTTTAACGAAAACCATTTGGAAATTTAATATCTGAGAAATATCTCGAATCAACGGAGTAGGTAAAGACTGATAATATGGGTGTCATGCAGGATGTAAAATTTATGTGTTCTGAGGATGCAACAATAAAGTCTAATAAAAACGTCGACAATTTAAAAAAAACTTTTGTTTTACTTTAATTATTTATAACCCCAAATAACACACCACTCTAACATAAAACAAGAGGATCGTTAACAAAAACCATTTAGAAACCTAATATCTGCGGACGAAAGTAATATGTAAATACTAGTAATGTGGGTTTCGTGCGGGATATACAATCTATATATATATATATATATATATATATATATATATATATATATATATATATATATAAAAGAGAAACAGAAATATCAATTTCTGTGTGGTTCTTGGTCGTAAAAAGTTATACAAAACGAAACCAGTAACGGTAAGGATTACTCCTTCACCATTTTGTCGAGAATCGACCAAAACATGACGCTATGTTTGTTTCCAGGGCCCATCTGCAGATGGCACCTTGGCCCTGGAAACAAACATAGCGTCATGTTTTGGTCGATTCTCGACAAAATGGTGAAGGAGTAATCCTTACCGTTACTGGTTTCGTTTATATATATATATATATATATATATATATACTATTTCTTAAACCCAAATAATACACCACTCTAACATAACAACGAGAAGATCGTTAACGAAAACCATTTAGAAATTTAATATATGGGAAATAGTACACCACTCTAACATAAAAACAAGAGGTTCGTTAACGAAAACCATGTAGAAACTTAATATCTGGGAAATATCAGCGGTTCAACGTAGTAGGTAAAGACTAAAAATATGTGTTTCATGCAGGATTTCAAAGCCAAATATTATCAGGACATCCCAATTGACTCTTAATTTTTGGTCAAAAATTTGAAGTCAATCGGGTAAGTAGTATTTAAGCTATGTCGCGAACTCACACGCAGACCGACAGACGGACCAGCGGATTTGATAAAACATGTTGTTTGGCATCTAGGGACGCTAAAACGTAAATATATGTAAATCCTGAGAGGGTGCTTTTCTTCACGATTGCCAACATTTCATTTGGCTGCTATTTTATTCCGCCATCTTGAATTAGTAACACAGTTTTATTATTTGAGCCCTATACCACAATTAATTATGGCACACAATTTAAAATCGACCCATTAAGTAGTTTTTTGAGTCTGAATTTTTAAATATTTTATTATGCCGCCATTTTGTTCCGCTATCTTGGATTCGTACTAAATTTTTTTTTGTTGCACTATTTTCGATTTTTACCAAAATATTACTAGGTCATACCCATATGACCCTTAAGTTTTGATAAAAATTTGAAATCAATCGGGTAAGTAGTCTTTAAACTATGCCGCAAACTGACAGACAGACAGACAGATATAACGAAAGACGGACCGACGTAATTGATAAGACATATTTTTTTTGGCATCTAGGGACGCTAAAATGTAAAGACACGTAAAACCTGAGAAGGTGATTTTTTCACTATTACAAACATTTTTTTGGGTGCCATTTTTTCGGCCCTCTTGAATTAGTACCACTATTTTACTAGTTGAGCCCTATACCACAATTAGTTATGGCACACAATTTGAAATCAAACTATTAAGCAGTTTTTTCAGGCTGAATTAAATATTTTATTATACCGCCATTTTGTTCCGCCATCTTTGAACACTTCACTAGGTTGCCATTTTGATTCGCCATATTGGATTTTTACCAAAATGTTACCCAGCAACCCCATAATGACCCTTCATTTTTGACCAAAACTTGAAGTCAATGGTATAAGTAGTTTTTTAGCTACGCCGGCGCCGCGAACAGACAGACAGAAGACAGACAGACAGACAGATTGACGGAATTGAGTAAACATGTTTTTCGTCATTTAGGGACCCTGAAACGTGAAGATCTGAAAAAATCTCGGAGGAAGTAAAAATGATAACGGAATAATAGCTGATTATAAATTAGGTGATAAAGATTTGTTTTTTGTATACAGGTTGTTAAGTTAACGCTCCCCTAGTATAAAGATATGAAAATATAAAAAATCGCTAAAATTGTTTTTCTGAATATTGTCCCAAAGATCATTTTGGTCAGAAGCAAGAAAAATTAGAAAAAAATGTTCTGGGAATATTAGGCGTTAACAAAATTTTGCAAAAATGTAGGGATTCTATTTCAAATATTTTCTTAATGTTCTATGTCTGAAACTGCCTTAAGCGTATTACTCTAAACGTTAAGATAGACAATATTTCAAATTAATTTTTATGTAGTGCATATTGATATTTTTTTCGTTATGAAAAAGCCAAATAGTGCCTTTAAGTAATTTCGAGCATTTTTTTTAAACTGAAACGAAAGTTTCGGTACAAGAAAATACCGATTCTTTCCTCAAAACTTCAGTTTATAAAAACGATTTTTTGTTCATTTGCCGGAGTTTCTTTAGCACAATTAAATTACCTGGACAGTTGAGTTGGTAAGTTACGGGTCTTCTATAGAAACAACTTATATAGGAATACATGACGAATTCTTTAACGTCAACTAATTTATTGTAAAACAACCTGTATGCATTGTTACAAAGGGGTGAAGAGCGCTTCATTAAAAAAAAGTACATTACAAGTATTTACTGTAATTATTACAAGAGTAAAGTAGACAATATCTGAGGAAAAGTTGAATCATATAAAATTCCAAAATCACTAACCTAACTTTAGTTTTTTACTCATTTCATAAATTATGCTTTAAAAACCAAACTTAAACAATTAGCACCTGACGGGAAACGATAACAGACAATCAAAAATGTTTCTCATATTGTTGATAAATTTAATAACTGGATAAAATCAGAAATTGTTAATCGAATCTTTTATTTTTTTGTTTTATACTTTAATCATTTAAAGAAATGCTATGTAATGTTAGTTGATCGACAATTATAGAATTTTCTCACAATACCGGAACTTGTTTAATCCAATTCAATTTATTACATTGATTAGTGTGATTAAAATCTAGAGAAGTATAACTTTTATGTACGATACATAAATACGACGGCAACACCTCGATCCAAAAATGATCGTGGTTTTAAAAATTTCCCTTTAAATGCTATTTCAACAGACAACAGAAATTCACTGGGATGATATTTTTATATGAATGATATTAATGAAAAAAAAATCCTTTTTAAATAAGAATAACTTAGGCATTTTTGATAAACATGCCCCATTTAATACCGCTAAAATAACACAAATGCTTATGGATAGCACCTAAAACCAAAAACGTTATGAAAGATCGGAACAAATATCTAAGTAAATTCAAATTAACAAAAAACCTAAATTATTATGCAATATATAAGTAACTGCGTAATATGGTTGTAACATTAATTAGACGCGAAAAAGGCACATATTTAAAATATATTCACAATAGTGGTAACTCCAAACAATTTTGGCAGGCTCTTCGTAATCTTAATATTCATTAAAACAATAGAGATAGTATTCCAGACAATTTAAGAGATCCTGATAAAATTAATCAAAATTTTATATCAATATATTCTAAGCAAAACGGTTGTGCTGAAAACACACTTTTTTAAGAACCATAAATTTAATGTCACGTTTGTGTTGTGATTTTAAATTAGTGGAAATCTATGATGTTGTAAAGATTGTCAATACTCTAAGAAGAAACGTCCAGGGTTCAGATCTTATTAGTGCCAAAATGCTCTTGAGTATTGTTTACCGGTAATTAGTAAGCATATAACCTAAAATAAAAGACGTACCCTCTTACACGGAAATAATTGTAGGGTTGTATTCAATCAATTGTACGAATATTTTTCGACTAATACGATTTTAAATCCCTTTCAATCGTAAGGACCACAGTACGACTACAGTACTGCTTAATGTGATTGATGATATTTACAGATCATTAGTTAACAACAATGCTACTATTTTGATTCTTTTCACGCCTTATTTTCTGCGAAGCTTGGATACTGTAGCCTCAGCTTGATCTCTATTATTTTTTTTTAAACTATTTGACTGGAAGATATCAAAAGGTTTTCAACGCTCCGGCTTTCTTCTTAAAAACTGCTGCATAGAACCTTTTAGCTCAGAGGAGTCAGCGGTTAAAAAAAATCCCTTTTTCCCGACGATATGCCGCTCCCGACTTTTTAGTAATTCGATTCATTACTCATCAATTCATCAAACTAACTAAAATTGCTAATCGCTATTGCTATTTGCAAATTCAAGCCTACGCGTCGATTCATCGACCAGCGCAAGCACTTGCACTGCACAGGCAAAATACGCCGCATAGATAAAAGTTTATTGATACGCCCAACCGAACACGCAAAATCAATATATGTTAAAACTTTTTTAGGATGCTAATATATTCGCGGCCGATCAGCGCTCAATGCTGCATTAATAAAATAAAAATAATATTATCCCTTCTGAATTATAATAAAATTTAAACATGGTAATGTATGAATGGAATGTGATAATTATATACCTACTTGTTATGTTATTACCTATAGAAAAAAAAAATCCAAATTGCGGGTTTCCTTCTGGTAAATGACAAATTTTTTTGCCTATTCCTGTTTTAGCGTCTTGTGTTTTTTGCTTGTGCAGCATGTTTTGGCGCCCCTATGAAGTCACACAGTCAGAGGCTCCCCACTCTCACCCCCGGTTCGCTACGACCCTGTCTTTCGTATTTGTGATTTTCTTACATTTTTTAAACATCCAAATAACAGGATTTTTGTTTTCTAGATATACCTTTTTAAAGTAATTCTCGCTATTTGGGCACGAAAGGGCTCCAAAGTTTCCCCGTTTTTCGACTTAAACAGATTTAATAAAATATATATTTTCCAACCTTTGATCTTGCCCATTTTAAGTAGGGTTCGGAAAACTAAAACTAATAATGCTTTTTGAAATTTTACATGATATTATATATCATTGCGAAAAAAGGTTCATGAAGACATCTTATCACCTATATCCCCCAAGCCAAAAATAGCATGGAAATAATTTGACGTCGTTTAAATGCCCCAAGGTCTTTCCAAAAATGTACCAAATTCCACTTCTTTTACAGCTTAAAGGGGCAAATGCCATTTATAAAGTTTGCCATGACAACCACCACGATGATGGCGAGTATGAAATGTTAGTTCTGGAAATTGGTTGTGCTGTGCATATAAACCATCTTAATGGATTATTCTCCTAGCACCGCCAGAAATATTTTCCGGGGAAACAGAGGATCCGGAAAACCAGAAATATTTTCTGGGAGAGACGGATATATAATTATTTTCAGTGAGTAAAAATTCTAGGATATTTTACCATAAAATACATTTTTAATACATAGTTAAAGCACGTCTGGGGACTACCTTGGACACGCTAAACGTTACTGTAGTGGATAGCGAAAGCCCAAATGAATCTAAAATACCAATAATTTTTTATTTTTTTTGGCACGTTTCTGGATCGGTTTGGAGTTGGGGTTTTTGGTTCGAAAGATATACCTGATAATATTATGTCACAAAAAATATGATACTATACTATGATACGCTATACCTATCGAAAAGATTAACAGATTTCGGTCAAAATTTCAGTAAGTTTTCATCTTCATCGAACCCTATTTAAAATTGGCAAGATCAAATGTTGGAAAATATATTTTTTAATTTTTTAGGTCAAAAAATACCCAAATGGGTGAATTTTAAAACACATATCTAGGAGAAAAAAAATTCGATAGGCTTTTTCGTTTAAAAAGTGCAATTCAAATTTTTGATAATGATTCAAAATTGATTGAAAAATGAGTATCAAAGAAATGTAACAGAACTGCGGCAATTGATGAAATTCATTCAGACCATCCAGTGGGATTAAATTTTTTTAATGATACTTTTGATTTAGAAGTAAATCGCACCAGTAAATCTCATCTTTTGATGCTTAATCCAAAGAATGAATAAATTTTTTTAATAATGTCAATCATCTATTTTGATATTTCGCTATATTATTATAATTTTAAAAAAGATTATTTGAAAAAATCAAATTTTATGTGTTTCAGTAAAAATTAGTTCAATTAAATCGACACAGAACAAAAATTAACAGGAGGAAACAAAGCACAAAACTGCATTTCAGGTTTAGAATTAAATGTTCCTCGAAGAGAACTATTTGCTGAAAAAAATATATTTTTTTTAGGTTTTGCCGACATCAACGTTAAATTCTAATATAATTTAGCGATTTCCACTTACGTTCTGGGTATTTTTGTAAAATTCCCTTGATGCTTCGAGGTCTTACGAGAAAATTGACCCTATCGAATAAAAACTAATTGAAAGTGCAATTTTTTTAAAAACCGAACTTCAATACATCGATAGACTTAGTTGCAGTAGAATATTTCGATAGGTATTTACCTCTTTTCCGAAACCGGAACGGATTCTAAAACTTCAATATATTTTTACAGTTTTTTAAATTAATTTTTTTCCCACAACCTTAAGATATATCATAAAAAATTGTGCGCAAATATTGGTAGTCTTTTTTATGTTTTAAAATTTTGATGTGGGGAAGATGGTCCCATTTCAGTCCAGGCAGCATGTCTCCGTTTTATCTACCTACTGATATACTTTTACCACGAATATAAATGTTCCATGTATCACGTGACGTAAGTCTTCTTGCTTTTACCCCTTGGGCCAGGGCCTGAATTTTGCATTACATACTAATGCATTGAGTATGCCCCTGAAACTTGGCTGAATATAATTATTAAAAATTTATAATATATTTTTGTAGAAGTACTTACAGAAAAAAACACCTAATGAATGTCATCCTTGTGTAGGGTGGTTAGAATTAAAGAGAGATATGTAATTTGGTGTATTCCAAAAAGATATTAAAAATTATCACGAATTCTCGATCTTAACAAAGTTTTAATAAATAATTATAGTTTCTTACATATTATGTGTGTAAGTGTGTTTTATGGCACTGGTTTAAACCAAACCATCTCTCTTTATGCTGAAATTTCCCAATATATTCCATCCTCTGAAATTATAATGTATGACAAGTTTTACACGATTTTACTATTCACAATACATTTAATACGGTATTAGGATGAATAAAAAAACAAAACTGGATATTTTTTAAAAACTGATTTTCTGTACATACTATGAGCAGGGTCATACTAATTTTAAAAATACTCGTTTAATACGAATACATAAACACATCTTTTCATTAGAAAACAAACCCTATCTAAAGCAAAAAGTTAGATTTGGGTAACTTATTTTGGTCAAAATTTACAATAACTTGAAAATAACCAAGAAATAAAAAGATGTATTTCAATTAAACAATAGTTTAGATTTGACAAAATAATTGACAATTGGGGAAAATAAAATTAATGAAATAAAATTAGTAATTATGAAGCCCTCAAAGCAACAGAATGATCTGTACACTGGATTTTATTTCTATTTAACATTTAAATTAATTTATGTGTAATAGAATTTCAAGAATTAACAACTGAATAGAGGTTTATAAGAAATGTCGTTATCTACTCTCGTAGCTGCACTGAAGGCTGAAAGGGGCCATAAATCAAGAGCGACTGTCTGAAAAATACGATGTGGATGGTTACGGGTTTTGCACTCGAAACTGAAACTTATCCCTCTTATAGCTTTTTTGTTATTCGGGATCAGTTACTGATTTACAAAAATAGAAGATGACACATAAATAATTTAGGTATTGTAACAACATTTCAGTTGTCAACATAAAACGAGTAATGGATTCTTAGAGAAGACAAGATATACACTAGTTTAAACAAAGATAATTATTTGGATTATTATAATATTCGAAAATATACAGTATGTTCGCAAATACAGGTAACGAGAAGTCAAAACGGCTAAAAATATCATTTTTAGAGAAAATGCCACTGTTCATTAAAACTCTTTTTTACAAAGGACTTCTTAACTTTTTCGCAGCGTAAAAAGGTAAATATATAGTTTAACAAGATAAAGTAAATCATAATTATATATATTTTATTAAACAATACTTTTCAATGTTGTGTGTCTAACGGCAGACTCAAACCAGTGGCGTATATATAAGGGGTTAAAACCCCCCCAGAGTCACTTTGATTTAAGCTAAAATGATAAAAATAAAAAGTTTGGTCCTTTTTTGGGACTGGCGGGTAAAACCCAGAGCCAGTTTTACTTATAGCTAAAATAAGGTAAAGACTTTTTTATAAAGAAAAGCTGCTCTGCCATTTAATATAAGATTCAAGTTATCCATATCCCCCAAGTCATGTAATATATAAAAACTTTTATAAATAAAAAAATAAAACCAACTTCAAGAAAAAGTTAAAAATAATATTTTATTCTAATTCTAATTTTCTAATATCTTTATTAGTTCAACGCCGACTTCATAAAGACACACTTTTAAGATGGAAAAAATACTATTTTTTACTTTTTAGTGCGTTTTTAGGTCCTGTTTTATTTTTTATAAAATTATCCTGAAAACTTCCTGAAAATGTCATTTAAATTAATCAAAAGATACATTAAAAAAATACCTCCTCCTTTCTTGAAGTCACTTAAAGGTAAGAAAGTTTATACTATATAACTTTTTATATAAATATATAAAAATATATTGTTTTTTGTGTTTTTACGATGCACCAAAACGCAATCCCCCGAAAATGAAACTCTGTTGCCGAGTGAATATAATTGAAATTTGTCAGAGATAGAACCTGTGAACTGCTGGAAATTGTTTTCCAGTTCCTAAGTTGGTGGGTTTATCTTAATAAAACTCAACAAATTTGGTCTAACGGGAAACATCGCGGTTGGCTTTATAATACCTGCTACATAAAATATGCTCTTCAGATTTTCGTTATCGTGGATAGAGGGTGCTGTTTGAAAAATCAACATATTTTGATGTTTGTTTTTTTTTTATTAAATAGGACAAAAAAAGAAGAAAGACAAAGAACATATCAGGAAACTTTAATGAAAAGAAATTTGTTCAGAATTTGTATGAGTACTGATGCCGCGAGACGAGTCGAGAGAAGGCCTTCTGTCGTCTCGTCTCGTGACACGAGAAAAAAATGCCCTCTTATTTCGCCGAGAATACCCCGAGAGAAACGAGAGCGACCCTCCCTCGTCTCGTCTCTCGTTTCTCTCGTGATATAAAAGTTAGAAAAACTACTCCTAATGTGTTAACAGACGATATAATATTAACATAAAAAGCTTGATATTTAATATTGTAATAAGAGGTGAATTTTTAATTAACTAAAATCTAAAAACTAGAACGAGTTATGAAGCGTAATTGTCAATTCTAAAAATTGTTATTTTTTAAAGAAGTTTCAGATTTAAATTTGAAGCATTTCTCAGTTGTTTATCAATTTTGTTGGCCTCTTGCACTTACTGAACTTGAGAATAAACTTTACTATCTCTTATGAAAGACCCAACAAACTACTACAACCGCGCATATTGAAAATAAAAGTGTTTTTTTTTTCGATTATTTACAAGAGAAAAATTTATTTCTTAAGTTGTTGATTTTGTCAAGGTGTGTCGATTCGTCAGTAGAAAACACCTCGTCGTCAAGGAATTTTGGTACAAATTACTCTAGAGAAATAGTAACAAATATCTATTTTGTGTGTATAATCAGCGGATCAACGTAATTCTCAGAAGAACGCTCTAAGCAATTATTTTTAAATTTGCATCAAAAATAGACTAGGTCAGTGTCTAGCCAGATTAAATTTTGGATGCCATGGGCATAGATCTTCGATTTTTTAAGGGGTGTAAAAACGTAAAAGAATCATATTTTGAGAACCCGGAAGCCGATAGCAGTCAAATCGAAAACAGAAATAATTGGGATAAATGTTTTGACATTAAAAAAATAGAAATCATTGGCGTAGATACTTTGCTAATACAAAAACAACAGAATATTCTGAAAAACAGTGAAATATTCTAAATTTATTTTATTTTCTTTGAAAGAAAATAATTTTCGTCCAGTATACAGGGTAACCCTAAAGGAACGAGCCAGCTCCCCGGATACGAAAAAAGTATTCAACGGGAAAACAGGTAAAAAAATGTATTCTTTGTATATATTTTTTGAACTACATAGAGTGGTATTAAGTAGATAAAACAACCACCTGAAAATTAAAAAAAATATAAGAAATCATGGTTCTTGGCATTAGACCATGTCAAAATCAAATCCCTTTCCGACGTTTCGCTTTCGATTGCACGAGGTATCTTCAGGGATCTTTACTCCACGAGATCAGACCACTGAATGAGACCGGAGAGCCCAAGCCGGCTATTTAGAGTTGACCGGCTTAGTGTATGCATAATATACCTAATAATATACCTACAAAAGGTCTGAAATAAACTAAGCCCAAAAACTTAAACATATTTATGACGGACCCGAAACTTTATTTTGTAGCTTTCTTAAAACATAATATATTTTAATCTGCAATACGGAGGCGTTGCATCTACACAGGCTTTAGATTGACCAAATCTCAATATACATGGTGTGTGAAAAGGCGTCTGCACATATAACAAAATTAGTTATCTTGTGTTTTTGTCAAAATTGGAAAACAATAAAATTTTCTTTTATTCTGTGGTAGAAGTAGATAGCACTTTTACGTAGTGAAAAGGAAAAACAATCTTTAACAGAAATTAAATATTTTAAATTTGTTTTTTGAAAATTTGGATTTTATTACTGAGATATATTTAATCTTATGTTTAACATGTTGAATTGTACTTTGTCGCTTCCATTATACGGGGTGTCTGTAGAAATAAATACAAAAACCTTTAAAATTTTGTCTTAACTGATGAGAGCCGGTTTGGGCTAATAATTGATATAAGATCGGTATGAGTCCGTGGAGGTCTCGGAATACTAGGGTAAATGATAGATATGTATAAGAAGTTTAAGCACACAGGAGTGGCTCTGTAATGGTATAGAGCGGAATATTTTTTTTAATTTATAGATTTTTTATTGTATTTTTTAAATCCTGTATAATAAATTACCAAAAGTATCATTTAACCTGTTAAATCTCAGATCTAAAATTGAACATGATCCCGAAAACATTTTTAAATAGTTCTCACATAATAAAAACAAAATTTGCAAAAAAGTTAAAGAGCAAAGAGCAAGAGTTAAGAGAAAATTTCGGCTTAACTAGGTACACAAAGGTTACATCTAGATCTATCAAATAATTAATCAAAAACTTTGTTTTCTAAGTTTTGCAAAAATATAAGTCAATTTTGTTATAAATATGTGTAAAGACATTTTCACATATCCTGTATATCAATCTAAAGCCCTTGTTAGCGATTACCATAAAAGACAAAGAAACGCCATTTTCATTTTCATATAACAGTTTTAAAGATGTATTTTAAGTAACATACAAGACATTGAAGTCTCGAGTACGTTAAAAATATACTTAATTTTTAGGGATCAGTTTACAAAAGCAATACCGACTTTTTGTTTTTCAATAGTTTGTCTTGTGCAACATTTAAAGTATAAAAAATACAGATTTTTTATGTTCGAGGGACACGAGAGAGCTAGAGAGAAACGAGAAATTCTCGACTAGAGGAGACCGCTCTGTCGTCTTGTCTCGTCTCGTGCTTCGAGAGAAAATTGCTCTCTCGTCTCGTCGAGAAGAGACGACAGGTGAATATCTCTCATCTCGGCGGCATCATTATGTGCGAGTGCCATTAAATGCTATCAGAATTAGAACCTTTAGAGATATTTTAACGTTTCATGCATGCATTTTATAGTATCTACTTCTTCTGTATTTGAAACATTAAAATATCCCCTGGTGTTGGCATTTAAATAAATGTCCATAGTAATCAGTCCCATTATTAGTTATGTAAAAATAGATGTATGTATAGTCGCAACTGAAAGAAGAACTATAAAGTTTGTTGCTTTTTTAGACAGTGCTCTCTAGTGATCACTAACTCGATCACTAGGGATTTACGATATTAGTTTCACGTATCGATACGCAATAGCACGTCACCTATCGATATTTATATATAGATATGTCGATAGTTATCGATAACTATCGATATGTATATAAATATCGACATATTGATAGTTACTGATCTATCGATAGTAATTTATTTATTTATTTATTTATTGCACTTAACAGATTCATTACAAGAATTAATCCTATTACCAAGTACAATATCTAAATTACTAACTAAAAATTAGATGTAACTAAAAAATTTGTTCTACCTTATTTCTTAGGGAAGTATAACAATATAATAAATTGAAAATATCTACATCCTTTTGAATTCTGTTATATAGGTTGCATATATTATATAAAGGAGGATCCTAGCTGTCGGTTGTTGTGAGCTACGTTTGGTATGTAAAAGGTGTTCACATTTCTCATGTCGTAGGCTGAAACATTAAAATGTAGAGATGAGAGGAATGCGGTATCATCATTAAGTCCGTTTATTGTTCTGTGTAAATTTAGCAAACAAAATATTTGCCTACGCTTATTAAGGGACACTTGAAAATATCTTTCACAGAGCGTCAGTGAGAACATACTGCGTCTAAACACTCCTGTCTCCTTAAAATATATGTAACGAAGCATCTTATTTTGCACCCTTTCAAGTACATGCCTAAAGCACTCATAATGCGTACACCAAATTATTCATTCATATTCGAGCAGACTTCTTACATATGATATATATAGCTGCATTAAGTAATGGGTGCTAGAGAAATCATTTGTATTTCGTACTATAAATCCATACATCTCACAGGCTCTATTACCTAAATTAATTATGTGTTTATTAAAAGTTAATTTGGAATCAAAAGCTACACCTAAGTTCACCATTTTACCCACTTTTTTTTAAGGAAGATATTTTAAATAGAATATGAAAATGTAATGGGATTTAGTTTTCTCGTATCTATACGTAAGTAGTACACATTTAATTTTATATTAAGTTTATTATCTAAAGACCATTGAGCAACATTATCTATATCTTTCTGAAACAATAGAAACAGCAATGGGCCTAAGTTGAATCCCTGCGGAATACCAGAAGTTGGACTAAAGTCTTCTGAGGTATAACCTTTGATATGAACATTATACATACGAACATCAGATATGATTTGATTATTTCCACCAAACCACTATAAAAACCAAATTCCTTCCCTAACTTTGAAAGCAAAATTGAAAATGACTATATAGATAACATGCATTTGGCTACGACAATATAAAACATCAGAAATATTTTGTGTTATTGTCAACAGATTGCTCTAGTAGATTTATTTTTTACAAAGCCATGTTGGTATATTGTTAAATTATTCTTTACTGTAGGGTATATAGCTTTAAAAATTATTATTTCAAACAAACTGGCAGGTACTCACAAAATAGCAATTGGTCTATAATTACTTTTATCTGACTTGTTACATTTTTTATGAACTGGACAAATTTTAGCTTGTTTCCAGTAACTGGGAAATAACTTAGTTTTAAGACTTAAGTTAAATAAAAAACCACAATGGGTAACATAACGTTTCCATATACCCCTTAAATATAAATCTTCGAATTTTATCAGGACCAATTGCTTTACCATCTTTTAGATCTTTAAGAGCTTCCATGACATCAACTATTTCTATCTTATTTAGTAACACAGTGGGGGCATAACTATTTTCTAAAATATTTGAATTATTAACCGAATCCTGTGTATAAACAGTGTTAAAGTAACTAGCAAAGGCATTACATATATCTACGCTACCACTGTACTCTACATTATTTAAAAACTTTTTATTGGGCAAATGTACAGAGTTTTTTTATTATTAATATAAGACCAAAAAGATCGAGAATCCATACCTATATTATAGTGTATTGTTTCAAGGTAAGTTTTTTGAGCAACTTTTATGTCATTTTTAAGTTCAGCTCTTAATCTTTAAAACTCTAATAGTAAGTCAGTATTATTAGTTTTTGTATAGTTTTTTCTTAATTTTTCTTTAAACTTAAGTTTGACAATTATAGGTTTATTAAACCAGGTAGGGAATTTTTCGTTACTATGTTTGCTTTTGGGACTTTTCGGCAAGACGGCAGGTTCAAATTTGATTTTTAACATGTGGCCACATAGTTACGAACATAACATATTAATATAATTTAAACATGCGCTCTTAGATAGGGTAGTATCGTGATATATATAAGTTTTCTTCATCGTTTTTGGTTCCTTAGAATACGCGAGGGCGTATGTAGTTGTTCGATGTTTTCAAGGAGTTAATAGTTGAATGATTATTACGAATTTTTCTTAATTTAATAGTGTTGAGACCATGCAAGACAAATTGTAGCAGTCATCAATATTAATGATTTTTACATCACCTATACCTTAAAACATTTAGATACATTATTGTTAGTTTTCAATTTAATAATAATAATAATGATAATATTCTGTTTTTTAAATATTCTACGGTAGAAAATTAAGAAATGTATTGTAAAAACGTATAAATCGATTTAAAAAAAAAATATTGGACTGGGGTCCATTGCACTTACAATTTTGCTAAAACATAATAATATAATTATTATGTAACGATCGCTATTGACATAGAATCAACAGATCCAAAATAATTGTTAGAATTGAACCGTGTTCCTAAACACCCAAAAGCAATATGAAACACGGTATTTTGGTAATCCCCCTATTTCGATTTTACCACCTCCGCACCAAACACTTCAATTGCTAACACATCAAATGTTTTGGGTGGGTATTTTTAGATAACTCACTCCGCCCATACATTTAACTTCTTTTCTAAGAATAGAGTTATTTAATATTTCCCCGAACCATTAAGATTTATAATAACCGAAGTAGGCTTACAAGAAATTAGATTCTCCCCGCCCCTTTATTCAGTGAAAATTTAACAGAATTTGTCGTGTTTCAGTGTTAAAGTTGTTTAAAGACTAAATATTGAATATGTAGTTTATAATATTTATTTGGTAAAATAAATATTAACTTATCACTTATACACATTAATAAAGGCAAATGCGGGAAGAAAAGCCAGAATGCCATAAGCAGTCCCCCGAGAACTTTATCAACGTTCCGGAAATGTAGGTCAGCATTTAAAATTGCCAATAGATGCAGGCAGTTGAAAATTCTATTGTGACTATAAGTAGTTATCGCTAACTATCAATAGTTATCGATATATCGATATTTTCTTAACTTACCTAGTGTTATTCGATATATCGAAAAAGGTTCCCGTCCCTAGTGATCACAGCAGAAACCGCAAAAGAAAATTAAGATCAAATTCGTTTTTTTTTATTTTGATTTTAAGAAACGTACATGGATCGTTCATGTTTTATGGACCAACGCCTGAAAATTTTCATTTTTCTTATTTTTAATTCATAATACTGCCACTGTTTAGGTAATTATAACATGTATTTGATTAAAATTCTCAGCAGTGCAGTTTTGCCCAGATTTTTTCAACCAAAACCCTTAGCCATGTATAAAGGTGCTGGTTTTCGCAAGTTAAATTAAACAAATTTAAATACGTTTTTATGGCCAGTTTTATACAATTATATTGTTTTATAACCTATGTACAATTTTTATTTTGATAATCGTATTTTACATTACAGTTTCATTTTCACTATGGCTCTCACACTCAGGGACGAAAACCTGCTGTGGGGCGTGTATATCTCGGAAACTGTTAGAGATAGGTCAATGAATTTGATATGTATTTTTAGAGGAGACGTGGAACTCGAGATTTGTTTGAAACATTTTTCTGTACCACCTTTGATACCGAAGTTGACCTAAAGTTAACTTCGATGTAACACGGTTGAGGTCCCAATTTTAATTTTTTTCTGACGAAACTTACTGGAACCATAGTTCTTTTGATCTTACCGAACCCTATTGTTTTTGGTTGGGTTTCAATTTTGACGATTTTTTTTCGTTCGAAAAAAGACTGTTTTGAGGCGCTTATCTCAAACTGGGTGAGTCCTATCGAAATTTTCCAAGGAACGTTTTTCATAGAAAACATCTAGGAGAACAAAAACCTAAATGCATTTCTGTCGGAAAAATAGAAATTTTTTGTGAAAAACTGAAATTTTTCGAAAAAGTCATAAAAAATTAATTTTTTTAGTCACTTTTTTTTTATAATCAAAAATTGGCATCTGGTCAAAAAACTAATTACCGCACCGGAAAGTTCTTAAAAAGCTACACAAAATGGATTATTTAGGAAGCGTCCTGGATTATATACAGGAGGTGCACTAACGAGGTAAAATTTGCACGAAGGTACCCAAGAATGGGTACATTTCTTAACATTATCCTCTATTACAAAGAAACTAATATATCTATGACCGTAGACCGTGACCAAATTTCGAGTTTATAACCTTAATGGTTAAATTACTGCAATTTTTTAAAGTTGATAATTTAAATTCCAACTTTAACCTTATGTTGCCGCTTACTGCTAATAGTAATCAAAATTCGAGAATAGAATATTTGTCTACAAAAAAGCTCCAATAACATTTCCTTCTAACTACTCAGCAAGTAAGTGAAAATTCGATTTAAAGAAAAAAGTGCACTTATCGTCGTATATGGTACCGATCCATATACGACGCGAAATGGTAGGAGGCCTTGTCCTTGGATTATAATAAAATTTACAGAGATATTTGACATAGTTGTGATAGATGTCACGGCTGAGTGTTGGTTTGTTTAAAGTAAATAATTCTCTTAAATTTTTTATCGCTTCGATTTATTTTTGTGCATTCACGTCTTAAAGAGAAAGATATTTTTGAGAACAACTGTTTTTTTTTTCAAATAAAAAAAGTATGCTTAAGTTTTTTAAACATGGTTTTCAAAATTCGATGAAACTTTTTTAGTAATTTATTTTGAAAAAATATTGCGACAGCTCTCAAAAAAATTATTTTTTTCCTGTAACTTCTGAAATACTTAAAATTTTTATATACGGTTTTCACAGTTCCATGTAACTTTTACGGGCATCATTTATTATTTCTGACATCCATAAAAAAATTTCCCTGTAATTTGATTTTCAAATACAGTAGGTACGTTTTAATAAAGAAACTAAAAAAATTGCCATGTCAAAAAGTCAAAAAAAAATTATTTTCCCCGTAACTTCAGAACTGCTTAAAATTTATTAAGGGTTTCTTCTAACTTTTAATGTTGTAATTTATTTCAGAGGAATATTTTTGCGGCTGTCCAAAGAGACGTCCAGTATTCCTAACGTATCCATAACCGGATATATCGGACTAGCGGACGCTTGTTAATCAAAAACAGCCTATAAGGTTATGATAAAAGTAAAATAGGATCGAAAATAAGTGTGTAGGACTAGACAACTTGCGTCACGCACACGACTGATACACGCACCCAGAGTCGACAGGGACAACCCAACATATTACTCGTTTGTCTCTTTAGTAACAACTAATAAATGGACAGTTATATAATTCAAAGACAGTTTCTCAAGCTCTAAATATTGCTTGATAATAAAGTTGAAATATATTAATATAATGTGTATATTTATTTTGGTTTAGCACATACTCTTTATTATACTATGCGTAAAACAGAGAGACATTGAAATAGACTTTGTGACTATGGGGATGTAAGTGTGACGAAGTAAACATTTTGTCATTTAAAGTTACACTATATACTTTCTTCTTATAATTTTATATTAGCCTTGATAAAATTTGCTTCTATCTCTTGGTATTTTTTTATTTCCAGTAATCATATTCGGCCTGCAAGGAATGGTAAGTGGTGGACAATTTTTACAAAGGCGGTCTTGTTGTTTTACCAGTGCAGATCTACATCCCCTTTCCCTATTTCTTTAATAGAAATGTTCAATACTAAAATAAGACAAAAGAAACTAATAAAGTTAAACTTATTTGATGTTGATCTATGAATATACACTAGATCCGCGTATAGCGGTAACCAAATGACAAAACTAAGTTGCAAATTTTCATTTCCTTTTATCAGTACTTTAAGTTAAAAGTCTTATTTCTAAGTTAAAAGTCCCTACATTTAATTCTCGACATAATTTTATATTATATAAAACTCAAAAAAAAAATCAACATTTACTACATGATTTGTTTTCTAACCAGCAGAAGCTTTTATTAAAAACTAATTATTTTTTAAAAAATATTTTTACTCATTTTGTTCTTTTGCCTCCTCTATCCACGATTATACTGTTACAACTGATCATGTTTAACAAATGGGAATCAATTAGTTACCTACGGAGAAAAGATTTCTAGTTCAACTACAATTTCTTATGGGGTGCCAAAAGGATCTGACTTGGGTCCCAATTTATTTCTATTATAAATTAATGGCTTAACAGATCTTAACATAAACGAAACTTTTGCATTGTTTGCGGACGACACTACTATTATAATGTCTGTCGAAATAAAAATAAAGACCTGTTGAAAGATAATATCTCATGAGATCTGATCTTAATTAAGAAATGTAGTGATGCGAATCACCTTAGTTTTAATGTATTAAAAGCTTTCTGTCTCGTTTATCATATTATATATTTAATGATTGTTTTTATTATGGTTATATTTGTGCCTTTTTAATTTAAAATTTTGTTTAATACGTAGTGGCTTAGTTTATAGCGTATTTATTTCATTTTTTCAATGATTAGACTCCAATATATGTATACAGCTTAGTTTATTGGCAAGAACTATATGTTCTTTTAACAATAAAGTATATTTGAGTTTGAGTTTGAAAAACAAAATATTCGAACTATCAAAATGTTTACTTTGTCACGTTTTAGGTGTCCTTAGTCATAAGCAACTTCGTTACTAAGGATACATAGCTACTGAAAAAATATAGTGTAAAATTCAATCACATGTATTGTAACTTCAAATGTGCCTAACTTGAATAATGGCGCCTTATTCAATTATAAATAACATTATTTCTTCTATGCTGATATAGATAAATGTAACATTTATATTTGTATATGGAAAACAACTATTCTTACTAAGGAGATATAATTGCTTGAGACATTGTAAGTTTTTTTAACTCTACAATTAAGATATATTTCTTTAATATATTTGATTTCTGATTAAATAAATATTTTATAACTACGACGGTAGCATGGGTATTTAGGATAGTAAATACTTTTCATCTTACTGGGAATTGAAAAAAAATGCTATTTATTATAAAGGTAAATTAAAAGGTCTATAAGAACGTAATATATTGTTTTAGCGAGACTAATAAAATTTCTCCAAATGTCTATAGCCTAAAACATACGCTTAAGTTTAAGTGGTCCTTGAAAAATGAATAACCCGCATCTTGATAGCTTTAAAATCAAATACTTTAATGTTATAATTTAATAATTTGATATTAACAAAAATGTATTTTTTTCAGTCAATTACGTTCACTGTCCCAACATAAGTGATGAACTGTAAAAACCTTACTGATGAAAACCAAATTGACCGAAGCGGATTAAAAATTAATACTTCCCTGTGGTATATAAATAATTAATAAACCTAAGTTTCAAGAAAAGCCAAAACTTGAACACAATGTCATTTAATAATTTTTCGTAAAGTTTGATATATTTAAAATGTAAATATAAAGACTATTTTATCTATATTTTCTTTTTTATCTAACTATCGCAACATTTAAACCGTTGTTTTTATTTACTGGTATATTGCAGTTTTAATAATATTTTCGTAAAATATTATAAAACTGAAACCCAGTAAAGCATTTTGCGACAAGAGCTATCAGAAAACCATTCAATTGTAACAGTATGCTATATATTTATATTTTATCACGTTTCGCTTTAGGGACTTTCTTTATAGATTTAAAAGTTCTTGGAAATATTTATCTTTTAAATTTTAAATCTATAAGAGTAACCGACTGTCAAAATATATTCTTTACATACAATGCATAATGTATAAGATACCCAGTTGTTTGTTTTATAACACTTTGCACAGCTTTAAAATAACAGAAAATCGAAGAAATGTTTCTTACTTTTTATTCACTGTATCTATTGAAATAAAAAACAAATACTGTGGAGTTCAAACTTTATAGTGAAATAATTTATTGTAGTCTTTCTTCACTGAAGCAGAGTTTGTAATGCTAAGAGCTTCAGTTTTTTTTGAAAGTGTTCAATTAAAGCTGCTAATTGGAGCTGGCTGAAATGCAGGAATATTCAAATGAAAATAAGGACCATTTATGAATGAAAAGTTCCTGCGAATATGTTTCACAGTAACAAACATAAAAAACCGGACATTATAAACACTACGAAATATTTTTTTTTGTGGAGATTCGCCAACTGGACGCGAAGTGTTCATATGCCACCCAATCATAAACAGGGAAAAGAGATAAATAATGTTATTCATTTTCATAATGGACTGTATAATAAACGTAGGCGTTAATTTATAAATTAAAATACTGTGAATAGTATTAAACATCAATAAAACACTGGCTTTGTTTGCAAATTTGAAATCATTTATTACACTTTCCAACAAAACTATATTAATTAAACACATTTGGTTTTATTCTGTTAACATGAATTAACTACATGCTAAAACTAATCACTCACTCAACTTTCTCACTATTAACTTATAGATGCTTATTATTCTAAATCAAGCAGTTATTATTACAAAATATGAAAGATAAATTTTAGCAGTAATGTTTAAGGTTATTACAAAAAAGGCAAAGTTTAATATTGTAAAAAAGCGTCCAAATTCTCTAAGAGACCAAGTTTCAAATGACTAAACTAGAAATAAGACACAAAGTCTCGGTCTCAGTCAAAAAGAGTATAATGCGGTTACACGTGTTTCGCCTTTTCAGGCATCATCAGACCTACAATTAATACAACAATCAAAAAATATCACTATAAATATACAAAATTCAAACAGACCTTCGACATTAACTAAAATCACAAGAACAAATCAAACAACTATAACGTCACATGTTAAAATACACACTGAGATGAGGTTAAGAAACTAAGGTATTAACACGCGCAGATAAAAGTTGAATCAAATAAAAGACAAAAAAAATATATAAATAAAAAATATAAAAAAAGGTTATTGATATACCCAGGAATTGAACCCCAGCCTCCGGCGTGACACACCGAGATACTGACCACCATTCTACCAGCAGTCCAATAAAAAGTTTATACATTATCTTCCTGCTGATTAATATTAGTGCCAAGATTATTAAAAATTAGTTGAGGTTCGAAATTGAAGACATCATTAACACAATGTAAAACTGGGCTTCTTTTAGCCCTTGTAATTTCCATCTTCTCTAACAAATCCAGTTTTTTACTCTTTGGACACTCGTTTAAGTTTAATATTGATGTTTGAAGTTGTTCAAAAAGCTGTAAGATTTAAGAGTTCTGTTTAACAAAAATTACTTATTTAGCTGAATAGTGAATGAACCATATACATTTTGTCAGTATAATTAGATCAGTTGAAAATCAATTTTATTACTTCAGTCATTCTTCATCAACAAACAAGGGTACCTGGACCAACTTTAGTACACGCCACATAGACAGTCACGCCTTGTGACTTCTAGAAAATGGTTGAAAAAATGACATCGCTTCATGCCTCCAATGGGAACTTAAAAGTGAATCAATCTTTCCTGATTATTCATTAGGGATTTTGCGCCAATTCTTTGGTCAAGTAAAGTATCCAAGAGGAATATTTTTAGTTTCAGTCAAAAAGCTTGAATTTTGATAATGGGATATAATGTATAATTAAATACAATATTTTTACTAAATGGGATATACAGCTTTCATTGCATTAGTGCCAAGCAATTCTTGTATTTTTAGGCTTTGCCTCTTTACATTTCATTCGCCAAAATATATGCGCAAAAAAATATTATCTGTTCATCCCTAATGGACAACTGATTTATATTCCGAAAGAAGTTAAATAATAAATGTCTTACATTAATTGTAAACATTTCTGTGGCCATTTTGTTTCTTTATATTGAAATCGTACCAAAATCTCATCAGTTCACTTTTACGTCAAAAAATCTATTGATTTAAAACACTAAACCAGATTTTCCAGTATTTACATGATTTCTTTTTGAAATGATCGTCTAGTTACCGAGACCTTTCAACACTATTTTTTGTATTGTTTTATTGTGTTTGCCAATATGTTTCTTTAATAACATTTCTGGACGATGTGGTGAATGCGTCCCATATTCTTATAATTCCACTGGAATCTCATCCCCCATCTACCAGAAAAAGCTGAACAAGATCTGCCGGGCCCACTAGTGTAACTTTCTAGAAAGTAGTTTTTTACACAAATTCTTTCATTCGTAAAAGCAAAGTATTGTAATCGTGAAAAAATCACCCTCCCAGATTTTTATAGATCTTGACGTTTTATGATCCCTAGATGCCATAAAAACAGGTTTTCTCAATTTCGTCGGTCTGTCGGTCTGTCTGTATGCCGCATAACTCAAAAACTACTTATCCGATTGACTTTAAATTTTGGTTGAAAATGAAGGGTCATAAGGGGATAAAATGGTTAAAATTTGGTAAAAACGTGTAATACGAATTCAACATGGCTACCAAATAAAATATTTGTAGTCGTGAAAAAAAATCCTACAAGGTTTTACATAGTTTTTGACATTTCTAGATGCCCAAAAACATGTATTCTCGATTTCGTCAGTCCGTCTGTCGGTGTGGCAATTTGCCGAATACCTAAAAAACTACTTACTCGATTGTCTTCAAACTTTGGTCAGAAATTAAAGGTCTTATCAAGTTGAACTGGTAACATATTGGCAAATATGCAATATGGTGGCCTGGTGAAATGTCAAAAAATAATAATCACCAAAAAATTAATTATCCAAATTTCCGGTAACATTTTAGTATGAATTCAAGATGGCGGCCTAATAAAATATTTAAAAAATCAGTCTGAAAAATGTACTTATTACACTAATTTTAAATTTTGTGCAAACGTTGTGATATAGAGATAACTAGTAAAATTGTGATACGAATTCAAAATGGTGGAACAAAATGGCGGCGAAATAACTTTTTTAAAAAGTCAACGTAAAAAATTTTCTTATTCAATTGACTTCACGTTTTTCACAAAAGTTAATATGGTATAGGTAAAAACTGGTAAGAATTCAGCATGACGGAACAAAATGTCGATTTTAAAATAATCAGTATAAAATTAGATACTTCAATTTATTTTACATTATGTCCAAAAATCGTGTCACGTAGATAGAAACTGGCAAAATATTGGTACGAATCCAATATGGCGGAACAAAATAACGCCCAATAAAAATCTGCGTTGGTCACACTTCACTGTGCCTAATCAAACGAAAGATTCAAAGCGGGCGAAGTGCCAGGTAAAGGAAATTTACAGATATTTTTTATTAGGCAGCCATATTGTTCAGTGCCACTATCTTACGATCTCAACTTAGAAGATTCTTTGAAGTTTGGCGGCTTCTGGAAGACATTTCAAGTGGATCAACTAAAGCCCGCTGCTCACTATTCGGTTCGATTCATCCATTCATATGAATGGGCGAATCAACGAATGAACAAATATTTCATCCACACTATTCATCAATTTTGATTTAATACGTTCACATAGATTTCATGTGTCTTATCAGTGTTTGAAAATACATAAAAAAACAAAAGATTTAATTCGGACGAATGGATCGCAGAGGTCAAAGCTTACTCGAATACCCGCCCAAAAGTTGAAAACGCCACGCAACGAAACGAACGGATGAACCGGATTCTATGCGCACGAATGGACGAAATGGCAAATAGTAAATAGGGGGCTTGTCAGTTCTTTGTATTCGCGAGAAGAGATTTGTATGTTCTTCCCAATCAGTAGATCATTTCTACCGCATGATGTGTTAAAAAGCCTTCGTGTATCTCTACAAATCTATTCAAGGTTTAAGTTCTACTAAGATATTTAATAGGTGCGCAGTGCACAGTTGTTCTCATGGGCGTCTGTTCTGTAAAAAGTCAGCCACTTATTACGCTTGCCTTGTCACAGGCATCTGTGACTGATCTAATCTACATTAAGCTTCTCCACATGATTAACCAACTGGTATTTCTTGGGTTTCCCAATCTATATATTGAGCTTAACGCATAGCTTAAAGAGGATATCTCTGTAATTCGATGAAGATGGCTTATCCGACACCCTTCAGTTCTTAACAACTAGAACCAGTGAGAGTGATCGCAGAATTCGGTTAGTAACAGCCTGCCATTGCGACACGACAATAGTTGAGGTACATTTTCTGTTTGGTGTTTCCTAATCGGTTGCTTAATAAGATATTCCAAGTTACACAATGTTATACGCGTTAATGTTACTTCTAACAACTAAAAATAGAAATGGTAGACTAATCGTACTAATATGTGTTTGCGAACCCGTACGTTGTTCTTCAAAATCAGCTTTAAAGCCATTAGATCCTTGGAGCAGAATTTAGGTAATGACAAAAACTTCCATTGTCCTTTACTTTAAGACATCATTACTTTTATAATATGGAAAAACTTTGGTCTGCCCAAACCAGAGCATTTTATTTGTCCAAAACCTCTCACATATTCCTCGTAAGCTCAAGATTCTTATAGTAGAACTAAAACAGGAATGTGCAACCCGTTTTGTCTTTGGTCAAACTGTTTCTATTTTATTGTTGCTCGAAAATATAGAAGAAGAGATATATCTATTAGGGCGGAGCAATGGTTATAGGTGCAAAAATAAACTGATTATTTTTGTTTAGCCTGGGTGCGGAATGGTTGTCTCTTGTTTAAATAAATATGCCTGTAAATTTTCTCTTAAAAATATTTAGGTCCTTAGGTTCCTTTTTCATTTTTAATATGGGAAAAATGTGAAAATTTTAATTTTTTTTGCAGCGCTTCGCTTGTTTTTTTTTTTTTTTTTTAAAAAACAACCCAGAATCCACCACGAGGAGGTGGCTGCAGAACGGATTCCACCACCCACCCTCCCATTATTCTAAAAACTTACTTGGTAATAAAATCTTTCTTTGTCTCCAGTTTTGGTATTGCCTTTCTAGAAGCAATTTTTGCCCGAATCAACCCATCTCTGGCAGTGTTTCCACATACTGACGTAGACGCCTCAGAAACCATCTTAATATGTCTCTCAACAGCCTGAGTGTGACATGGAAAATTCAAAATTTCGATAGTTTCGGGAATGTTAGTAATCATTTCTCTAAGATCTGCTTCTGGGATACTTTTGGTCAATGGAGGTTCTGTGACATCTGATTGCCAATTTATTAGCTCTGTATAATCGGTAGCAGCAAAGTTTAGTTCTGGGACTTAAAGTCACGAAGCTGGGTATCATTTCTGGAAGCTCGACACTTCAAAACTCGACGCAAGGCCAATTCTCTAATATGTTTTCTCTCATCAGCAAGCATTGCTAGTAAAAGATTCTCGGAATGAGCAAAAAAAGCATTTCTTTGGATAACTTTACTTACAATATCTTTATATTTGGTCGGTAAGTACTGAGAAGCTTGGATTAAATGGAATAAATGTTTAGGCCCATACTTACAAGCTGACTTGTGCTTCACAAGAAACCATGTTGTGGCATATACCTTAATGGCATACTCGGTTAATATTATTAATTCATATGCAAGTGCTTCTATTGAAACATAAAGTCTTAATATTCTGCTGGCGGTTGTTAACCATCTTGCATGGAATATTTTTCCTGGCTGTTTAGCTGCCAACTGGGGGGAAACCGTGCCCTTTCCTATTGCCTGAACCATTTCGTACAAGTACATTTGGTCTGTACTCAAATCACTAACATTTATTGGAGGCAATTCAACATCAGGTTTAATTATCTGAAATGGCACAACAGGCATTTTACACAATTACTTAACTGCTTTCCTATAGGACCGGCAAAACCTTTTGGGTCATTAGTTTTTCCATCTATCTCATGAATTAAATGACGAAGAGGAAGTTCATTACAATGTAAAAGGCATATAAACCAGTGAACTGGCTTTTTTAGGGCAACTTCTAATTGTTTTATTACACCATTCTTGTAGCCTGTATTCACGACTGTACCGTCGCAACCCGCTGCCGCAATTTTGTTTAAAATTTCACCCAAATAATTTTGAAGGAAGTTAAAAATACTTGTCTTAATACCACTGGCACTTCCGGAAGTAGGCGTCACATGACCCAAGTAAGTAGCACCTGGTTCCGCAACAAGAACTATGTGTTCCTCAGTAATTTGCTTACTGTGATAGGAGGGTCCAATTTTCTCTACTGCCAGTGACTTGTCTTTTTTCCCATCAAAGTAGATTCCAGAAACTTCTTTTTGCTGTTCCATTTCCGTCATAGCTAAATTTTCCCTCCGTCTTTTTCTTTCTCTTCTAATTTTACTTCTATCAATGATTAAAGAAGGATCCTCGTCACTAACTAATTTAAAATCTTTGAGAACGGCGTTTATCAGGAGAGACGCACTTCTATCCGAGAGTTGACTTCTATCACATGCTTCAGCTACATTGGATAAAACCAATCCTTTTTTGTAAGGCATTCGTGAAGACGTTGAAGCTTGTGATATTATATCAGTCTCGCTGCACTTAGTATTGCTCTTGTTATCCGTTTGGTTCCAGCAGTAGTCCTCATTTTCGTTACTTTCATTTTGAACAGTATATTCTGAACTTGTATCTTTGATTTTCGTTTAAAATCTCATTTTCTCCAATTCCTTTCTTTCTAGTGATTTAGCGATTTTTTTTGTAGTTTTAATATCAATTTTTCCCATCATCATTCGCGTTTCACCCCTCTGGTCTTGTAAAAATTCTCGCTCTATTATAGGTATTTTGATTTTACATTTACATAAATCAAAAGTAACAGATTTGCGTGGGGAAATGTCAAACAGTTTTAAACTATCGTTTTTAAATATATTAATTTTGCCAACCAATTTATTTTTTTTTATCACTATATTTTTCATTGTAGTCTTTCACTTTCTGAATTATTCTTTGGTCCGAAATAACAGGAAGGGAAGCTTTTTCCCAGATCGATTTGATATCAACAATAACTTTTTTGCAAATGTCCAACACACTTGGGTCTTTTTTGCTTTTATTTTTAAAAAGTTCACGATACAACAAAAACAATCTCATAACATCAGAATACGTCGGTAGGACGTTGCCACAAAGTTCACTAGGTGTTCCAAATATTTCACATTTCACGCGGGTTTTAGACATTTTTAAATTTGCACTTCACTAATCGAAAACAATCTAAACGCAATAACACACGTCGCCAAGACAAATTCGGCAAAGCACTAATGCTTCCAATTGCGTGTTATGGTTATTTCTGTTTGGAGGGGGGCGCGGGCGGGCGGAGAAAGGCGTATTTCGGGGAATTCAGTCGAAACGGGTCGTAACTGGTTTATTTGTCTGCCAAACCAAAACAAGCATTTATTTATTCACTTGAACTGTGTTTGATTATTTATGTGTAAACATAATCGTTAAATTGGAGTTTTTATTAAAATTTGACATAAAAAAGGAACCTAAAGTTATCTTTACTTATGACTGATTTTTTTTTGGGTTGAACTGAACTTTAATATGTATCTATTGTGCACCCAGGGATAAACAAAATCGAAAAAAAACGTAATTAAAAAAAAAATTATTAAATTTTTTTACCAAACTTTTTAAATTTCACACTCAAAAAGGAACCTCAAGATGTCGTCGCACAATGCCAATTTTTTTTTTAGTAAAATATAACCCGGAAAGACAACTATTCCACGCCCAGGAAGATTAAATTCACAAATACATCACCTTTGCTAGTCTATATGTGTTCCTAATCTATTTAGATTCATAATCCAATATGATCTTCTGTGAAGCAGTGTTGTCAGCCATATAGATTCTTGTAAAGAATGTTTTCATAGTCTTTACTAATGAAACACTTAACACTTTTGCATTTGTAGTTGCATTTTCGCAAACAGAAATATTTTGTGTTTGTTGTTACGCAGATTACTATCATTAAATAAAATTGAAAGTTTTTTGTTTATGGTAATAATTACTAATCATTTATTTTCAACTCGTGTAGTAAAAATTTAGTCCAAGAGTGGCAATGGCGCGCGCCTGTTTATTCGCGGATATATATCACGATACCCAATATTAATTCATAAAAACGTATTTTATGTTGCGTATTGTTTTTTTAAGTCGGAATTTGTAATTTTTGCGGATATTTGGTGTTTTGTATTTTTTTAATGAGAATTTGAAAATCCTTAAAATGGTTCTCCAGTGTCAAGTTTGTAGAAAACTGGATACTTTTAAACTGGAATTGTCCTTTCACAGGTTGGTTAGGTTAAGGTTACAACGCCACCCTAGTAGAGTAACATTTAGCATCTTTGAAATAAAATTAAATGAAATGTAAATGATGAGAAATTATTATTCTTCACAAGTCGTTTGTAGTGAAATTTTAATACCTATGTTAGTAGATACAACTGTTAAGCTATTTGATAAAATGTATTAAAATAAATAAAATTAATGATTTTTTTTATTTCACGACGGCCAGAGTTAGAGGTTGAAAATTTCAAATGTCCATATGTTCGTGATAAGTGCCGAAGGTACATGGTACATTTTTACTAAATCCCATCATTTCACTAGATTAAAAGATTCATTTGCAAATAGTATATTTCAGTATGATGACAAAATCTATACATTTTTTAATGGCCTAATTTCGTGAATCGTTTTAATAACAGATTTACTTGATATAAATTAAAAATAATATCTGACAGAGATTTGGTCTGAAAAGTCCGAGATAAAGAGCTTCTGCAAGAGTCTATTCAATAATTCAAACGTTAAGCTCGTTTTTAAAATACGGCAAATATAAGATTTTATTATGCTATTTTAGAAAATAGGGGTGCTGTTGGTAGTAGGGTAATTTGAGGAGAGATGGCTCAGCTTTTTTGAAATCCATTTATTTAAAAAACCGTTACAAAATAAGATATATAAATTACACTCTGATATATTTACTGTGATATACTATCACCAATATTGTTTATTAGTTTATCTAACATGCTATAAACTTGGGTAAAAAATTAAAAACTATATTTTGAAAAAAGCCATCTATCCCACATCATGAAGGTGAGTTGGCTCAGTGCTGAAAGAGATGGCTCAATCATAAAAAAAATCTAAAAACTAAACTTAAACCTATTTGAAGAAAATGGTCTTAAAACTAATCATGTTAAGTCTTACAAATAAGCTTTCCACCAAAAATTCATTTAAAAAAATAAAAAAAAAATAAATTTTTTAAAGAAAATAGGTTAAAAAACTAATCACATTTTGATATTGCAAATAAGCATCCCACAAGAATCACAAAAGTTTGCGTATTTCGAACAGCATTCGTGAAGCCATTTTTCACAATGAACACATTTAATCCAGTCATCTGATTTAGAAGTTTCTGAATATACTTCTAAACAGCCGACGCAGTATTCAGAATCAGAGTCATCCATCCGTCATTAAGGATCACTTTTCTGAATATTCATCAGAAGATGATTCTCTTACCAACATACGTTTGCTTTTTTTAACTTGGGTACTATTTTTCTGTTGGCATTTTACTTTCTTAGAGGTTTTCCAACATTTCTCATTTTTAGAGAATATTAGATGTTAGTACCATCGCCAATTGCCTGCCTCGTTTTTTTTACCGAGGCTACTTCAGATTTCCCTGGTAAGGGAGAAATTGCGTCCAATAGTTTTCCTGGGGTAATTTCAGATGTGATCGGTGGAGAAGCTGGTATTTTACCTGAAAGGTCAACGTCTTCATTCTCTAAAAGATCAACCTCTCCATCGTCTTGTAGTTGACTCTCACTCCAGTTACTACAACCTACTTTGATTTGTGGTTTTGGTTGAATGCTGCTGGCACGTTCTGGCGTAACTTTCCTTGATATCTGAGAGCTATAACTTCCAGGTTCACGTTCATGATCCTCCAGCGACAAGTATGCATAGTCTGGAATTAAAGATGGATTGAATGGCACGATTCCGGTTGCTTTGAAAGCAGAAACCGCGTTACTAACTGAAGCAGATTTGTTCCAGGAGAATGCAAGCAGCTCACCAAACTAAAGACTCGTAATTTTTCTTTCTGGGTTGTTTTTCATGTACATGTTACAAGCGTAATAATAATTAGACTTCAAAGATTTAAAAAATGACCTATCCAGCGGCTGCAAAAACTGCGTTGTATGACTTGGGAGGCAAAATAAAGTAATTTCGTTTCCTTCAGCGTACCCCACCATTGCCCGATCATTGCAATGAGCAGAATGACCATTTAAGATGAGCAGAACTTTGCCTGGAGGTTTCCGTGGAACAAATTGCTCTTTTAACCAGCTTAAAAAGATAGTGCTATTAATATAAGCCGACTTTTCCGACATACACAACTGAACCTGCAGGAATGCCATCTTCAAACTCCTTTTTTTGTTCTTGCCTTTGAAAATGCAGGCGGGTGGAATGAAGTTTCCTTCCGCATTGCAGCAGGATATAACAGTAATGATTTCACCTCGTTCACCAGACGTGATTGCTGCAACATTTTTAGACCCCTTTATTGCGATTACATATCCAGGTTTATTATTAAGTTGTAGCCCGGTCTCGTCCATATTAAAAATATGACCGGGCTTAGTTAAAAGATCGAGTTCTTTTAGGGCAGCTTCCAGAAGATTAAAATAATTATCTTCACCTTTACGACACATTCCTTGAGAACGGGATAGCGACAATCCCTCAGATTTTCTAACTGATAAATCAGAATTTCGCATGAGAAATAGCTTTAGCCAAGAATAACCAGCTTTTTCAAGATTCTTGTTAAATTTGTGTGTAATGCCAAGACGTTCAGCTAATTTATAAGCCATTGTGCGAACATCGTCCCTAGTAGGAGCAAACCCACGTTGCTGTAACTTCTTAATATATTAAAGAATTTTACGTTCTGCTTACATTCCCAATATTGATGATAGTCCTAGAGTACGTTTTTTCAGGTCACTCTTACTTTTTCTTCTTCGCAAAGTGGTAGATGGAATATTAAAATGACGCGTTGCTTCATTTATTCTTATTTTATTAGAATTAATTGCGTTCACCGCTTTGGCCAACTGGTCTTCGGTCCAATTACCTCGGTCACAGTTGCCTTTCCGTACATATTTTGTAGTCATTACTGAAACAAATAAAATGTGTTATGATAAACAAAAAAAACTCTTCTGAAAATGATCTCTGTTTTTTACATAAAACCTAATTAAATTTACAACAATTTGGAGCTTATTATAGGGAATTAAAGCAAAATTTGAAAACTATAGGTATCTTAATTTTTTGATAAAACTCTTTTTTGTAAACTTGCTGTTCCAAAGCTGTAGAAATAATTAAGCGAACTCCTCTAAGTTTACCAGAGCCATCTCACCTCTTCATATAAGGGCAGAATGCTCACCACATTATCAGAGAATAGTTGCAGTCTACACAAAATTTTTAGTTTAAAATTATTCTAAAACGTTTGCCTGAGAACCTAGAAACAAATAACCCTTAAATAATGAAATGTCTTACCTTATAAGCTTCTTTGAAATTTTTTCAATAAAATTTTATGGTAGATTTAAAACTGTAAACACCGGTTACTGGGAAATTATTCGATAAACTCCCGCGATTTTGCCGCCAAATATACACCTGAAGTATAGCGACTGCCGACTAAATACAGAATTTACAGACAAGCGCTAATTCCAAATAATTCAACTGCGCCATCTCACCTACTGAGCCATCTGTCCTCGAGTTACCCTATATTTTCAAGAACTGTCGAACTGCTTTATTTGTTTGTAATTTGCAACTAATTGTATGCTTTATTAATATTTTAAGTTAAAATTACTATATTATTTCAAATAATTTTAAAGCGAAATTTTAAAAACCGTTTTAGAAGAATTAACACGAATGAACTCCAATAAATGTGAAAATAGCTGCAAGTTTTACATACCGTTATATAAGTTTTAGCGTTCCTAGATGCCAAACAATATTTCTCAATTCCATTTGTCTCTCTGTCAGTTCGCAGCTAGCTAAGAACTACTTACCCGATTGACTTCAAATTTTGATCAATCAAAAATTAAGGGTTATATGGGGATGACTTGGTATTATTTTGATAAAAATCCAATATGACGGAACAAAATGGCGGTCTAGTGAAATGTTAAAAAAAAATATTACTATAAAACAAATTATCCAGTTTATGACAAATTTTGCACAAAAACCAAGGAATCCACCTGAAATATTTTGGAATGAATCCAAGACAGCAAAACAAAACGGCGGCCTATAAATTATTTAAAAAAAATCAGTCTAAAAAACGACTTACTAGATACATTTTAAGTTTTGGACATATATTAAGGTCATATAGAGATTAACTGATAAAATTGTAATACGAATTCAAGACGGAGAAACAAAATGGCGGTCAAATAAAATGTCTAAAAAAATGAATGTAAAAAATCTTCTTATTCAATTAACTTATTATCTTGCAGCAAAATTGAATATGATACAGGGATTAACTAGTACGAATTTAAAATAGCAGTCTTAAAAAATCAGTGTTAAAAAATCGGTAAATTTCCTTTACCCAGAACTTCCCTGGTTATCATACTCCTACCTTTTATTAGAAAGAGTGAAGTATGACCCAATTTAGTTCGGCACATAATACATTTAATAAGGCATATATCCTATTTTTTAAACATTTATATTGGACGCCATTTTGTTTTATCATATTGAATTCCTATCAATATTTTACCGATTTCTACCTACGCCACGCTTGATTTTTGGGCATAATTTAAAACAAATTCAATAAGTATTTTTTACATTGACACACACCGCCATTCTCTAACGTCATGTTGAATTTGAAATTAATCTAATGAGTAGTTTCTTCAGGCCGATTTTTTAAATATTTTATTAGGTCGTCATTTTGTTTTACTATGTTATAATCATAACAATATGTTATCAGTTTATTTCGAGGTTTATTCCTACGCAACACTTGTTTTTTGTGCAAAATTTGAGGAAATTGAATACGTTTTTTTAATAATAATTTGTTAACGATTCTCTAAGCTGCTATCTTATTCCGGCATATTTAATTTTACCAAAATATTATTAACCCTTCATTTCTGACTAAAATTTGAAGTGGCTCTTATGAATCGTTTGCCGCGAACTGACAGACGGACGAACCGACGAAATTGATAAAAATATTTTTTGGACGTTAAAACGTGATAATATGTAAAATCTTTTTAAATATTTTATTAAGCTGCCATTTTGAATGCGTACCAAAATTTTACCAGTTGATTTCTACACAATACTTACTTGATTTTTCTGCAAAATTTTAAATAAGAAAAAAAAGTTTCATAAGTATTTTTTTAGTATAATTTTTTTTAACATTTCATTAGGCCGCCATTTTGTTTTGACATTTTAGATTTTATCCAGAATGTTATCAGATCATTCCCTCGGTCATTCCCATATGACCCTTAATTTTTGACCAACAGACAGACCGACAGAATTGAGAAAACATGTTTTTCGCAATCTAGGGATGCTTGAAAATATGTAAAACCTGAGAGGATGTTTTTCACAATTATAAATATTTATTTGGCCGTCATTTTGTTCCGCCATCTTGAACTAGAACCACAATTTTACTAGTTCTTCTCTATACTACAATTAGTTATGGCACAGAATTTGAAATCAGTCCTTTAATAAGTAATCTCAAGCGGAATTTTCCAATAATTTATCAAGCCGCCATCTAGGATTCGTTCCAAAAAGACAGTATATTAATTTACTATGTGCGAAACTAAATTGGGTTCCACTTCACTATTCCTACTGAAAGGAAATATTCTTAACAAGGGAAGTTCCGGGTAAAAGAAATTTACCGTTTTTTTTTTATTTTTGTTACTTCAGAAATTTAAAATCAACCAATATGTAACTCGGCGTTCGCGTGTAAATATTTAGATTCACTATATCACGGTTTTATTATAGAATCTATTAAACAAATATAAGCATAATAAAGTATTTTGATACAAAACATATTGAAGTTGAATTTAATTTAAAATTTAAATCATCCCCAAAAACGGAGACGCCGAGCCGCTGGCTCCAAAAACTCTCTGGTCGGAAATTATTCCACACCGATGTTTGAAGTCGGAATTTTGACGTTCTCTCTCATATGTCTTTGTCTAACACATGGGCAATGATTGATACACAACAAACGGGTATTTATAAATGAAAGGTTGTCTCCCATTGCTTATATGTTTATGGTAAACAATAAAAACATATTTTTTTCACCTTACAGAAATCAAAAGTTACCTATGTTTCTTTTTTTGAGCCCTCTTATAACAGAAAATGGTCTACTTGGACCACTTCAGTATGCATATGATTTTGTAGGATCGGCAGATAGCCTGGTTTTCCTGTATCAAAACATAATACCTTTATTGTAACATCACTTAACTTAAAACCCGAATATATCTTATTTTGTACTTTTTAAAATTTTCTTTTAACGTCGTCAATTTAAATTTAATTTAGTTAAGTATAGTCCACCCTTATTAAGGACCCATTTTACCTTTAAAACTCCAGCTCAATAAAAATAAGTGCTTCTAGTTATATTTGAATTTGATGTTATCTACTTGACTCGCCTAAAGAAACCTACTAAATCATATTTAATGATTAAAGTTCCAAAGTTAAGCAATAACTTCTCAAGTGTAAATATGAGCGGAGTAAATTTAACAACTTTTAAGTTCGGATCAAACATGAAAAGGATATTGAACGTCAAAATATACAAATTTACCTGGCCTTAATTCGGTCTTTTGTGTCAATATTTAAGTCTGCTAACTAAATACCTTTGTTCCAAGAATGTCTAAATATTAATAATTGGAACGCTAATTAAAAATAAATACTAACTTTAATTAGGGTTCAGTAAAACTTCTAAATCGTTTTCAAATCAAAACCGACATTTGCTTATCAAAACAGAGATTAAAACGTAACTCTATTGAGGCAAAATACTTAAGTATATTGAAAGCAAATTTAACTAAATAACTTTTAGCAAAATAATGAAGCGAAGAGGAAATATCCAAAACATTTTAATTCAGAAATATAAATAAAAAGAGCTATTTTATGAAATCATCTTTATTACCGAATAAATAAAACTTGGGACTAAGAAAAAACAGTAGTATACTGTAACTACTTTGTGGCAAAAAGGCTGTTGATGGTGATGGTTATGATACTCTTAAAGTTCTTAAACTACATAGTTCAAAATATTAGGAAAATAGAAATTTGGTAGCTTTAAAATCTGAAAAAGATAATATCGGCAACGTTGCTACGCGAGTTTGTGATTGTTATTTTTATTTCATGAAAATGTATGTTTTTCTATAAATAAAAAAAAACGAATAATAAGAGTTAAGGTAAAATAAATTTTAATATAAAGTGAAATTTAACAAAAAATATAGATAAAGTGCACCGTCTAAAAGCAAGCTGTTAAATGTTTGTTGCAATAGCCCTCAGCTTAATATGTCATTATATCTTACTATTTGTGATGCTAGTCCCAAGCTTTTGGGAAGGAAGCTTTAGAGTTGTCTCCATTGAAGCCAAAATCGTGGTTTAGGTATGTAGATGATACTTTTGTAATATGGCCTCATGGTCCAGAAATCCTCCTCGTATTTCTTGATCATCTGAATCAGCAACATCCTAATATAAAATGTACAATGGAAATAGATTATATTCCCTTTCTGGACGTTCTTGTACAAAGGAAAGAAGAGGGAATGGATATTGCACTGAGTATGTTAGATGGTCAATTAGAAAATATAGTAATCCGAAATGAAACTAATAAGGAGTTCTTCTATCTATACATGGAACCACAGAAAAGATTGCAAGGGTACTTCGCCGGTCCAAGAAACGTATAACCTTCAACACACGCAAGAAAATGGGAGAATGTTTGCGATCGCCAAAGGACTTTATTCTTTTTCAAAACGAAGGAGTATATGCAATTCCTTGTTCCCGTGGTGATGTCTATATTGGAGAAACTGGACGATTTAATAGGACAATTAAAAGGAATATATTGAAATGTATAAGGATCTTAACAATTTAAGTAGAGATACGGGCTTCAGTCTACATATGTGGAAACTGATCGTTAAACTGAGTTACGGTTGGGTGAAGACAAGTGGACTGCAAATAGTCGGCCTAGATCTCTCCGAGCTCATTCAGTGTTCTGATCTCGTCAAGTAAAGATATCTGAAGATACCCCATGTAATCGAGGGCGAAACCTCGGAAAGCGATTCCATTTTGTCACACTCTAATCCCAAGAACCATGACTTTTTAATTTCGTGGGTGTCTTTCAACATAAAGGTATTGAAGATTATATATCTAATATGCAGAGTATCCCATTGATAAACATGAGTTAGGTCTGTAACACGTTTTTAAGACATCATGTATGCAGTAATAACAAGTTTTTTTCTAAAGAACGTAACAAGCCTTAAAACTCTTATAGTGGTGAATTATGAGTAGACAAATTGCGCATTATATTTCTGATATTCGTGCAAATGACAAACCTCAATATGACAAAATAATTGCGATTTTAAGAAAAAGCAGAAATTAGAAACATTACCAAACGTCTCTACAAGACACATTAATTAGCCAATTCCTCCCTAGGAAATAGTAACACTCAATTAAGCATATTTAAGATAAATAGACAGATTTCTGCCACGAGCAGACTTAGTATCCGTTGTTATCCGTGCATGTACTACTCGCCAAGTGCTCTCATTAAAATCCTGATAGAACGTAACGCATTACCCATAGTTTTTTCGAAAATAATTAAACTTTAAATAGGTAAACTTGCCTTCTATCCCACGTAGAATTGGCAAACAAATTAATTTGTTAGTATTCATTGAGACCTTAGATTTGAGTCCTGTCAGAACGCTAACCCGTTCCACGTAATTTTTACCTCCCAATATCTCACATTTTATTGACGCCGAAAATTTTACTACAACGCCTAGAGGTAGCAGTCCATTTTATTTACACAGGACTCGTCGACAGCTTTCACTCAAGCACTATTAGAGTAATAACCGATTTCTCATAGTTTTAACCGAAAATTGTTCAATTCAAACTGGGCAGACTCGCCTTCTGTCACGCTTAAGCTTGGCAGGTATATTTAATCCTGTAAGGCTCATCCAGACCTTTCAAATAAATTCTGGAACAGTGGATGAGTAATTCATGGAGGACGGAATTGTTATAATGTTGTTTCTGATGGTTAATAAGGTAAAATCCCAAGTTGGCGTGTTGTCTCTTCATCGCCATTTTGATATTTTGGAATCGATTTATGTCGTTGGCTGTTCGTAAGAAGAAAAAGATTGTACAAGCAAAAATTGTAGAGCTCAAAATTTTCAACATTTTATTTCAAGTCGGACTCGCGATAATTCTTTCCCAAGAAGATAGAGGGAGCCAATATTTCCAGAAATCTTTTTTTATTTAAATTAAATTGTTGCTTATTTAAACCGACAATTTTTATTTGTAAAGCTCGTAGATCTAATTAAGGCATAAATTTGTAACATATATTTATAATATATATGTGTAACTGTTAACGGTTTTTAAGTAACCGTGTTTAAAAAAATGATGTGAAATTTCTCTTGGTTAACGGCGAATTCAATGCGAAATGATAACGCAAGAAAAAATATTTAACATTTTCCTATTGCCAAAAAGTATCTGAATTAATAATAAAAATTGAAAATACTGTTTTTTTAAAAACTTTGGCACCTTCTATCATTCAGGAAACGAATTACAGAGAGGTCAACCGAAATTAGACTTGGGATTTTACTTTTTTGACCGTCAGAAACAAAAAACTAAAAATTCAGCACTACTTTAACCTTCAAACTACTACAACCGAAAGTGATCTTTGTATTTTCTTTCTGTCTTGCGCAGACGTGGCCGTTAAAGCGAGTTCTGTTCAGCTCTGACATGATTTTCAACTAAAACAGGCTTTAACTCTAACACATTCCACATATCGTCCCACTACAGTCGGCTCCGGACAATTATTTAGTGTGCACCAATAAATCTTTTACATTTTAATTTGTCAGTGATAGTGGAAAATGCAACAGTGCAATTTCCGTTGTAAAAATGCCACTTACCCTGTTTCCAAATGAAAAAATAGAGTTTTCCGTATAAAATATACAAGTGAAATTCTCATGAGAAAACTATATTAATCTTTTACTCAACACACATTTTCCCTCCTCAAAACAAAGTCGAGTTTTATACTTTTTAACTTTTAAATATAATGGTTATAATTTTATTTGTATTGTTGCATTTACGAACGCAGAAAACTCTCACTTAAAGAAAGTAAACATAATGGCTTAGGACATGAGTGGTTAATTTATAGGTTCACAATAATCGTATTATGCTAATATCTAGGCATAACATTTTGATCGGAAATTTGTTTGCACATCCCCAGGCTTACTGCTAATTAGAGTTCCGGAAAGTCCTTTCTACTAAGAGCTAAAAGCGTTTCTATATGTCTATAATCCAACGTGAAAAAGAAAAAAAGGAATTGAACAGTTTTTGTTAAGCTTGGAAAATATTGTAAGTAACAAGTTGATGAAAATTTTAGACAAGTATTGTTCCCCTCACATCGTATTGTTATGTAAAATCACAGTAAAAATATGCTGAGTGATATGCTTTTATTAATTCCACATTGTAGTGGCTTGTTATATGTGCTTAAGAGTAGCAGCATCTAGTCACCTATGAAAATACATGTACTCAAAAAAGAAGATGCGAATAGTGAATAATGAAAAAACCGTTGATACGTCCGCAAAATTACATAGCATTCCAGCCGCAAGGCATGTGCTGCTGCCTTATTCAGCGTATCGTAAAACGGTACAGCCAAGCAGAAAAATGTAGAGAGTGTTGAGAAAAAGCATTGTAATTTTTGAAACCGAGTTACTTTTATAATTAAGTAAGCGAAAACACTTGTTTAAAACTTCCACTTAATTTATTTTACAAAAAATGAAACACATGACAATTGTTTTGCCAACACTCCTGTTTATATTACAATTATCCAGTTTTGCGGATATTATACAGGTGAGATGTTTTGGATTTTCAGTCCGGAAATACCGTTCGAATAATTTCAAGGGTGATTCTACATAAAAAAAACATGAAAATAAATTCATATAAACTTTATTCCGGAAATGCATAGTTTCCATAATAAACGATGTAAAACTTTTTAAAAAAATGGGTTCTAAAAGATATCTTAAATAAAAAAGGTACGCCACTGACTTTTTTTATTTTTTTTCCGATCAAGCAACTAGAAATACAACATTTTATTTTGTCTCTGGGAAATGAATCATAGAAATTGCTGCTTGTGAAAAAATGCTTTTTTTCTATTTTTTGTGTGATCCAGGTATGCATTAAAATGATTTTTAATTTTTCCTTCGAGAGCGAAGCAAGAGGTAGATAGTTAAAAAAAATCACAGGGGGTTTATAGCGACACTAGGTTAAAATATTATTTAATATTAGGTAACAGAAAAAACGCTTTAATAAAAATGAAAAACGTTTACAATAAATGTTCGAAGTGTCTTCCATTCATCTCAGTATAGTTCTTGAAACTGCGCGAGCGCTTCATTGATCTTTAAACTCGCTGGAAAACCACTTGTTTATTCCGTATTTCAGTGGTGTATCTAAGGGGGGCTGCTCTTAATTCGAATAATACCGCTTCCAGTAAAACTAGCAACATATTTGTCAAAAATTTTAAATATGCCTGCCCGTTTAAACGCTGAGGCATAACATAGGTCCTATTAGTCTATGTCCCAAAATGCCTGCCCAAACGTTAATTGAAAAACTTATCTTGAAACCAACTTTAAAAAATCTCATGGGGATTTTCGTCGGCTCACACATGGTTGTGTGAAATTAATAACTCCTTCGCGCGTAAAACTTGCTTTGTCTATTAACAACTCTATCGATAAAGAAACGGCCGACATGATATTTTGTCTGAATCCATTGGCAAAATTCTACTCTAAGTTCAAAGTCTTGAGGTTTCATTGCTTGAACTCTTTGCAAATGATATGGATATAGAAGTTGTTCACGCAATATTTCCCATACAGTGCTTTTAGGAATATTTCTTGTAAAGAAATTATTCTAGTGCTAACGTAGAGATTTACAATATATACAACAAATGAATTTAGGTATAGGGCATGATACCTAAAATATGATCAGAATTTAACGTAGAATTTAAAAATAAAATATAAAATAGGTGTTTAAAAAAATCACCCTCTATATATGAGATTATTATAAAAAAAAACAGCAACTAAACGTAAAAATCAACGAGGTTTTAAAAAAAACAACCCTGTATATCTTCTGAATTTTAATCCAACCTTTATGTTCTCATTGTACTACATACAAAAGCCGGTATCCGAAGCCTTAATCTGTTTAGAGTTATCCTATACTGTGGAAAAATATTTTATATGGCCACTAAAAAATTCAATAAATTTGACGTGTTTCAGAGTTTTTCGAAATATCTAGAATTCCCTTTAAATATATATAATCAAAAAAAAATTTACTCAATGAGTTTCATGTTAACCAGTATCCGATCTGTCAGATTTCTGGAATAGTCGATGAAAGTAAATGCTTCATATATTCGAATACATCGACTAGAATCGAATAGCCCCATTACTACTGTAATTTAAGCTTTCTTTCAGTACTTCTGGTAGTTGTTGCATGTACCTTGTCCAGAAATATCTCATATAGAAGCAGTTTTAATTTTCTAATTTTTGTTATTTTAACTGCAGTTTTCCAGAACTATCTTGAAAGGCTTTTAGGCACTCTTAAAAAAGACTTAAAATACTGTACCAGAAAACGAATATTTATAGCTTGTAAAGCTATCAGGTCTATTTCTCATATATTCCACGTGACTCCATAAAATATTTAAAATTTTATTTTCGTCGAAAATCACAAATTGCTTTTCAATTTCTTGTCTCATGTCATTCTACTTACTTATTTTGCACATGAGGAGTGAACTTGCGCACATATTCTCTATTGGGGTAGGAAATAAGGTCGCCATATTTTATACACATGCTCATATCTGCAATAAATCATCCCGACGCTGTCACATTTAAAATCGATTAAGGTTGGCGGAAAAATCAGCTGCAAAAGCGTACTAAAAATAAAAGACAGGGATAACATACCTCGCTAAGGACTTCAGCATTTTAGAAAGCCAAAATGATTTGATTTTAGAACTTGGCTTGGAATTTTGTCAACGAACATTATTTTAATGTAGGAGTTTTTGCAAACCTGTTCCAGTTTACTTTATTTGATTCTGAGCCCGTACTCTCCGTTGCACATACAAATAGAAGAATCTGAATCTGAATTATAAATAATTATTTCATAATTATAATCTACACTGCTGGAACTTCGAAGTGCACCTAGAAAATTTTTACTGGAAATTCAAAATGAAATATATTCGATACAGATGAATATTTTGAGTTGCGGATTTCGGTCTTTATTTGACGAATTCTTAGAGTTTGTAGCCCGATAAGGACAGCCTCAGGACTCCATCACAACCGTATTAGACAGGGTGTCATTTTTTGAAAAGTTTATTCGACCAGAAATCTTACTGTAGAAGATTTCTTTTTCTCTTTGTGCAGCCAAAATAATCTAGAGCTAGGTGCAAAAAAACAAGTTTCAGCGGTTTTGAATTTTCTTTCCTTTCCTAAATATAGGGTTTTTTAGAAAAATTGATTTTTTAAAAAATGGTCAGATTCTGAACAGGGTTGCCACTCTTAAGTATTGCACCATAAATATTGTATACAGGGTGCACCAAAAACTCTATCGATTCTAAACTTTAATAATGGTGAATTTCTTCTCCGCAAGGTAGGTAGTAATCTAGACCTTTGTTACCCCCTGTATTATTGGAACATATTCTCAGTTCATTTGAAATGATGGGTAAACAGTTTAAGTAAGCCTGTAAAAATGTGAAACTGTATTTTATTGGGAAAAAGAGAGTTATGTCAATGATAAAAGGCAATTTTTCATTTTTTAATATAAAAATATGTTTTAAATTAAAGGTACTATCTGAAAGAACTAGAGCAAATTGCAAATGTAAACACCTATTTCGGTAAAAACGTCCATTATTACTGAAACTGGCATTAGAAGTAACATCGAATTCAAGGTTGATAAAAAAAACAAACCCAACAAGTCACTATTTAACGTCTACGAGTTTTTGGTGAACCCTGTACAATATTCATGTTTAAAAATTTAAGAGTGCCAACCTTGTTCATAATCTGATAGATATAACTTTGATTATAACTTTGATTATAGCTTTGATTACCACAAGTGGGCATTGTTCAGCAGATTATTTATAAAAAATCAATTATTCGAAAAAAAAACCCTAAGGAAAAGTTTCAAAATCGCTAGAAATTGTTTTTTCGTACCTAGCTCTAGATTATTTTGGTTGCACAAAGAGAAAACAAAATTTTCCATGGTAAGGATCCTGGTCGAACAAACTTAAAAAGAAATGAAAGGTTGCTATAGTGTCCTGAGGTTGACCTTACCTCGCTGCATTCTATGGATATTGATCAAACAAAAGACGAAAATTGCAGCTCAAAACCTTCGTCCGTATTGAAAATATTTCATTTTGAATTTTCAGTAGAAATTTTCTAGGTGCACTCCGAAGTTCCAAGCAGTTTAGCTCGTATAACCCAAATTAACAAACTCAAAACATTCAAAGCTTGAACCGTTTGTTAAAAAAAGCTAAACGCTAATAATATACGTATAATGGAAAAACATGTTTTATCGATAAAATTATAAAAAGAAATTTTTACGGTTTTTCAAGCAAGCTAAATACTTTACTTTCATTTTCAGAAAGCTGTTTCATCATCCTTGTACTTACTCTATAACGTCAAATAAAATAAAGGAATTGTTAACACATAATAAACTCTCACACTTTTTTTAATTTTCAGATAGCTGATTAATTCTCTCTACCCTGTATGGTTTTTTATATATCAAAAAATAAATGAAGTTTGACGTGTCTTTTCATTTTTCTCCGTCTTCAGGGAGCTGCCTTATCTTGTATACGGGCCAAAAATTATTTACAAACATAAAATAAATTTGACGTCTTTTCTTTTTTCAAAATATTATGTTTTTATTTAATATACTTATTCGAAAAATAAAATCATTTATCTCCGCTAACAATCAGTACAATTTTTTAATGTCAGTACATTTACCTTAACTTTTTCTGTTTTCAATTGGACTGTTCATCTGTTTCTGCTGTCTCAAAACATAATTTTTTACGTTTTTATACCCCTAAAAATATCGAAAACCTACGCCCATGATATAAAATCTTAGCAAGACACTGACCTAGACTATTTGTGTTAAAAAAATGTGAAAGCCTTAGTGGTCTTAATAATAAATCTCAAATATATATTTAAAACAGTCCTAAATTTAAACAATGAAAACATTTTGCAGCTCTCAAATCAAAATGTTTAGTATTCATGTATAACATATAAAATTTAAGCAAAACTCTGTTCTTGTACCCATATTATAAATAATATTGGTATTATTTATCAATATGAGCATAAAAGCCCGCGAGAAATCAACACGTACATCAGCGACCTTATATACCTAGTAATTAATGCAAAGAAAATTAAAACTACTATTGGACTATTACTGGAAAATGCAACTAGTTACTTAATGGCCAAAAGACTAAATTGGATTTTGGCAACACGGTTTTTCATTTCCTCGAGGGAACTTTGAGGTCACATGAACTATGCCCTCCCGTCGTTAATCTTTTCGCAAAAAAATAGTAAGATGTATGAAAATTGTAAGGACTAAAACAGTTTGTTTTTAATTTTGTTAAATTTCTGCCGTTTTCCCTCATTTGAGGTATAAGCATCCTATATTGATTTTAAATCTCTTTTATATTCCCCATCGAACTCCTATCTTACCTTGACAAAATGTTCGTGGTTTCGAGTCCACAAAATGCTTCAAAGTTACCCCGCTTTTTACCCCTTGTCTTGTCCGAGATTTTTGGACGGAAAATTCGAAAAAGATGCTTTACCTGGAAAAATTAAGCATAGCAAATCTGTATTTTGAATTATGCGGATTTCGAAAAAATGCCCCCCATCGGGTGCCACTGGATCAGTTATCAGTGCAGAAAAAGAAATACGCACACATTAACAAGAGACATGCCGACTCTTGTTAACAATAACTGATAATTAAATAAATGTTGTGACAAAAGAGATACTTACACATAACTTGATGTTATTAAAAGTAATGCCACTTTGTATACAAAGTTTTGAGCCTGACCTTTTGATGCATAAATACATTTTTCAGTAAGTTCTAGCAATGGACAGAAGTGGCTTTGAGATCTATTTATCGTTATGCCAAAATATACTTTTTCAGGAAATTGCGATCGTTTAAATTCAGAGATAGAGTAAATGAAATGAGAAGAATAAAAAATGCTTTTACGTTTTGCATAACTGGTTATAATTGAAGCCTCAATAATTTGTGATTGCAATGCTATGGCTTTTAACCGGAAACTTTTACGCAACGGCCGGGTCCGATCGAAGGTTTGTCCGTCCTGAGGACAATTTATTGCCGCGTACATCATGATGTTCAAAATTTTTTACCAAATATAGTCTATAAATTACCGAACGGTCAGGATATAGATAATTTTAAACTTTTCCATACTGGTATCATTATCTAGATATAGGTCAGGGGACCCAGCGCTGGGCTTAAAAGTGGGCCAAACAGCTTAAAAACGTAATATAACGTAGTTTTTACCTCGTGGCCAAATAGTTAAAGTGGTTGTTTTTGAGTTAGGAAAAACCTTTATTTTCTATCTACCACACAAACTTAAAATGATATTAATTAAATTCTTTTAAATTTTTGCTCCTCCTAGTAAAAATTGGAATGACGCATGACGCCTAGAAAAATGTGCCAAAATTTCAAATCCCGCATAAACAATTTCAAAAGTTATTAGCAAACTAAGATTTAAAAAAAAAGGAGTTTTGTTTTTTTGGAAATAACTGGAAAACCATTAAGTTCTAGAAATTTTTAAAAAGTATCCGTAACGCGGAAGAAATTTCCAAAAAATAGATCACAGTAATTAAAAATATCGCAATGTCATAATCTATATAGTTTATTTATGATAAAATCCCCAGGAAGCGAATTGTTTTGGTGGCTTTTGTTTAACAATTATCCGTTTTGAAATATAAACGAAAACTGTAAAACATTTGTTAAGTAACAATTAGTTCATCTTATGAAAAATTAGTGAAAAAAATATTTTTATCGGGATATTGTTCCTTCAAGTGTTTAAATAATACCATTTTTTTAATTTTAAATCAATGTTTAAAAGTATAATCTTTTTTACTTGTTACTGCCGGTTTTATAACACCGTTGCGGCCTAGCGCTCGCAGCGTGGAGCCTCATTTTTAACATTAAATTAAAAATGATCGCAGGACATAATCGAAAGCAATTCTTCTTTTAGGCCGTTTTGCACCTGCAGAAATTATATATTTCTGCTATTATACATATATCTTTTCCGGCCAAGAACTTTTGATAAAGATGTGTGAGAGCGCATTTTTATCGATTTTTAGTATCTACTCTCCGCATGATGGTGCTAGTGGATGCTTTTTAAATTACCTACGGGTTTGCAGCCGGAAATCACCGGAGCCCCGATAGGTGGTGCTAAATGTTACATTTGACTTGTAGTACTGTTTCAGTATGATAGACGTTTCGTTTTCGATTTTGTCATATCGAGCAATCTCTTATTTCAGATCTCCCTGGGTACAAGCCTGCCTGATGAGGGTAGAGGCCCAGAAATCATGATCGCAGGAGGGTACCCTGTGACATAATCGAAAAGCAATTCTTCATTTAGGCCGTTTTGCACCTGCAGAAATTATATATTTCTGCTATTATACATATATATGTATATAAATATATATATATATATATATATATATATATATATAGAAGCATGGGTGAAAACATGCTGTCATACACCAACATCGCCAAAAATGGTGAAGAAACAGTGTTCATAAAAATAAAGAAATACTCAGAAACCTTTCTACAAATATGTAAACTTAAAAATAGAACGATTTCCTCTTACATTGTGAAAATAAAGATCTTCAACCTGTTTTCCTGAAAATTAAAACCAGTCATATACTTTTTGAACGACTTCAAAAAAGCAGGTTGTTCTCAATTCGATCTGTATGTTATTTTTAATAATTGTTCGCGCATATCGTCTTAATTGTGTGGAGAATTCTTTGGTGATCCCATACATTTTGATTTGAAATCCGTTCACCCGTTTTTTTGTAAAAATAATATAAAGAAAAGACACAAGTATAAAGGCAGCCAGTTTTATAATTAAATTTACATTTTTTTTTAAATGTCAATTTCAAACTAAAGCATTGACGTATGTAATAGGCATACAACCCCATCTGCTAAAAGGTATCTCTTTTGCTATACCCTTATGGAATTTTATGTATACAGGGTGACCTTGAAAATTTGCAACCTCAAAATCTGGAATTTTACTTGACATTTTCGAAAAATAAACTTTCGGTATGAATAAAACGTTATTAACGGACTACCCTCATTATAATTTTAACCGACTTCAAAAAAGGAGGAGTTTATCAGTTTGTGACCCTATGTATTTTTTATTTGGATGAAATTTTCAGGGGACATTCAGATTATTGCCGGAGTGGTCCCATAGCAAGTATATTAAAAAAAATTTATAAATGGACGAAATGGCGGCTATTATTTTGTTTTTTCTGTTGTTCAGGATATTGACAGAGTGGTCGCATAGCAACAATATTAAAAAAATGTTAAAAATGGAGGAATGGCGTCATTTTTTTTGCGCCAAGATATATTGCAAGAATTTTTTTAATGTTCTACTTTCTATTCTAGGCGGTCACCATTATATCAGGAAAAAAATATTATGCAGTGGATCATTTTGTTAAACCTGATTTTTACAATAAAACTCGTACAGACAAAACTAAAAAGGATGAAATAAAAAAATTATCAAAAAAAGGAAACCGACTTCAAAAATAGCACTAAAAAGTGAAAAATAATATTTTATTCCACCTTGAAAATTTTACTCCGTGAAGTCGGCGCTAAACTAAAACTTAACAAACATATATGTAAATAGAAAAACATTTATAAAACTTACCACAAACAAAAGTTTTGAAGAGTCATTGTATAATATAATCGTCACAGTTCAGATTTTTAAAAAACAAAGCAAATATACGATTTGAAACACTGCACAATTTTCATTTTTTGACGAACACAATGTAAACAAACTAAAATTTACTATTTTACTTGATATTTTCGAAAAATTAACATTTGGTATGAATAAAATGTTAGCAACGGACTACATTCATTATAATGTTTAATAACAGACCTCAAAAAAGGAGGAGGTTATCAGTTTGGCTCTATGTATTTTCTTTTATGTTTGTACATTGATAACTCCGCTATGGTTTGACCAATTTCGATAAAATTTTCATAAGACATTCAGGATATTGTCGGAGTGATTCCATAGTAAGCATATCAAAAAAATGTTAAAAATGGCGGCCATTTTGTTGTTTTTTTTATATTTATACATCGATTACTCCGCGATGGTTTGACCAATTTTCAGGAAACTTTCAGGATATTGCCAGAGTGGTCCCATAGCAAGCATATTAAAAAAAAATTAAAATGAAATGGCGGCTATTATGTTGTTTTTTTTGTTTGTACATCGATTACTCCGCGACGGTTTAACAAATATACAAATGGAGGAATGACGCCATTTTGGTTTTTGCGCCATGATATTTTATTGCATTTCATTTTCATTTTTTTATAAATATTTTCATTAATTGTAAAGATCTCGAACAATGGCTTAAAGTATCATTGATAAAGAACTTTATCCTTAATAGAATAAATTTAATAATCACTGACACAACAAAATACCTTAAAAAACTTGAAAGTACTGTTAATAATATTTCCATTTATCTCAAAACTCAGGTTCTCCAAAATATTTTAGACCTATTCTTTCTCAAAGAAAATAAAATAAACGAACATATATTTCAAAAGGTTAAACAAAAAAATATAAGTAAAATTCAACATATTAAAATAATAAAAAAGACGTAGAAAATACATGCCTCAATTGAACTTTTTTCAAATATTGATATACCACAGTACGCCCGAGAGATCCTGAGTTTGGGTCCCAACCTTGCAGTCAGTGCCTTTGGAAGAATCAGATGAAATACCAATTTCCCATATTATAAGTAACGTGGAAAATTCAACTACAAATTTTAATTCCAATACTAAAAATTAAATACGATCCACTTTTTGCAATTTAGTAACAAATTATAAAAATAATTTTGGTGAAAACAAAAACCAAAACGCTTTTTTAAATTAAATTAAAAAAAAACAAAATCTTTTCTAATCCAAAATAAAAGCCTAAAAATTCTTTTACCTGGCAAATGGAACAAAACCGTCATAATGTTTGAGAAATCAAGGATTTGCTAAATTACAGTAACATCTACAAAGGAGTAAAAAGTGATTCAACAAATATATATCAGAAGAAAAATAATGACTCCAAATGGGAAAACAAATCATACATTTCACCGGTTACTGCTAAACAACTAAAAATTTAAAATTCACAACCTTCTAGAATTTAGGGCTTATCGAAGCTGCACAAAGAAGAAATTCCACTAAGACCCATAGTTTCCTGTATACAGTCACCTTTCGACAATTTTCGCTAAATTTCTTAAAAGCATTTTACAAAACATTGTTAATCAAAATAATTTTTTATATAAAAGTTTCCTCGGATTTTAAGAACAAAATTAAAAATATAATTTTCCCTAATAATTACATGTTGATAACATCAGATGTAATGTATATATATATACTTACATTTCTATCAACATCGCAAAGAAAATAATATCAAAAAAGTATAATAAAATAAAAAACTTTATAGATATCCCCTTAAAAGGATTTTTAGAAGCTATTGAACTAACACTTAACTCAAATATCATCAAAAACTACAATTTACAATAGAAACAGAACATAAAAAAACTTTTTTAATTTAACTCTTCATCACAATGAAAACTAAATAAACACAGAATGGTACACTAAAAAAAACTGGTCTTCCAAATATCTTAACTATAACTCCCAGCACCCTACATCACATTAAACGTCAGTAATTATTGCATATTGAGCAATAAAACTCTCCGACACTGAATATAGGGAACACTGCATAAACCAAGCAAAAAAGACACTAAAACTTATTAATTATCCCATTAAATGAATGAACAAAATTTTTACAAATCGAATTTATTCTACAATCACAGCCAACAAAAAAAACTCATTCTAGGGTGGCCGTTTTATTATGGGACGATGCCTCGGAGTCTGTAAGAGATAGCAGCAAAAGTTAAATACAAAAGTTATTTGAGGTAATGTTTCACATCTGCAGGGTGTCTAGTTTTTCGTGGACTGATAGCAACTTTCTTATAGGCCTCAAATTAAACGTAGATTTTTCCTGATTAAAATCGTTTTTTAAAAAAATCTAGACTTATTTTCTGATGGAATGGGCTCTACTTTAGTAGACCATGTCCGTATTTTCGTAATTAACAAATACAGAGCAGTCAAAAATTAGCGTTTAAACATTAAATGAGAAAATCGTTAAAAGTCAATTTTTTCAAATTGAAACCGCATAATTTTTCAAGTTTATCTCATTATGCATTAAAAATGATGGCGACTTTGTTAAAGAATGTCTATTTAAAAAATTTTTAGTTTTCGAAATATTGACAATTTAATATTTTTCTATTGAAAAAATTGTTGCTTTCTATTAATATACCTACCCTCTAAAGTTTTTTAATGTATACCCCAAAAGAAAGAGCCGATATGCTGGAGTGCTACTTATCTAGCAATAAAAGTCCAGTATTAGCGTTATTACTTTAAGACGCCACACTGTGGGCCAGAAATCCTTTAAACATTGAAAAAGTGAACTTTCAATAATGATGGTGCACTAATTTTTCTCATAATAAAAACGGTCAGATAGGCCATGAAGCTTACAAAAACAAAACAAATATTTCTGTCAACTTTTATAATGACACACGCTGGTTTGACAAATGTCAGCAAATTTAATGATTATTGTCTGGTTTATTTCATTGATATAAATTGCTTAAGTTTGAGACCATATACAGGTCAAAGTGGATTAAATATTGGACATACGCCATGGATGGAATAAATACAGGTAAGTTCACTGTTTTATACCATATAAATTTTCTAGATAATTTTGCGAAGTTACGGAAAAAAATAATTATTTATTAAAAGCGTGTAAAAGAGAAAAATAAGTTGTCTCCTTGATATTTCACGAGAGATATCTTAAAGGGTACATTGAGATACACATTTTTGTTGTTGCTGTTAAACTCTCCAGTTCTTAAGTTTTATAACCGAATAAAAATGTTCTGCCGAATTGTGCCGATCCAGGAGAAAATGCAAAATTTTCAGTGTGAGGAAGGTATTATAAACGCAGGGGAGTCGATATATACATATACACACAGTTACATTTTACAATTTTCTATTCCAATTTGACAAAAATATAACTTATCGGCTATTAGCATTAGTCTAAAGATAATTAGGCATAGATTGTAAAAAAAATATTTTAACATGTCATCTGTGTATATTGTTCAATCATTGATATTAATTCACTTTTACCACGTTATAAGTCACTGCTTATGAATTTGGCCTATAGTGGGCAGCAGCCAACAGCTCTTCAATAGTTGGACCTACTACACCGTATACACAGGCCACAAACATAAATTTAAGTATCTACAGGTACATTAAAATTTGTCATTTATTTTTCAAACTTTTAACATACGTTTGAAATTATTTTTCTTTGTTATTTTAACATGTAATATGTAATTTAAGCAGATCGAAATGTAATATTTAAACACAATTTTATTAATTTTGGGGGTTTTTGAAATTATTTTCGTGTTCATTCGCTTAAGCTTTGGTGATGAAAGTAATTTTAAAATATAACTTATGTCCAAAATGCATGGAACAAAAATGTGTAGAGTTTTAACTTTGTGGTTAAAGTACCGTTTTTTTTCCGATTTTAGAGCGAAGGGTCCACAGGGTTCAGGTCAGAACTTTATTTGATGGCGGGATGAAACAAAATGATTTAAAAGAAACTCTTTTGGCTGTGGTGTGCCAAAAGTGTCATCAGCAAAATCAAAAAATTATTCAAGATTTAGCTAAGAATTTCTCTAATCAGTTCCGTAGAAGATGGCTCGCAGTAAACAGAACCAAGCATGGTTTTCTAAGAAAAAATAAAAATTGGTTGAACAAATATTTATCTTTAAACTGCATTCCTGCCAAAAAAAACAGATGTTGCTGGAAGGCCAAAATTAGAATTTGAGCAACTCACCTACAGAGGGAAATTTCGTAGAACCGAAAATTTAAGAAAATCAAGTAGTAAAGAACTTTTGTTAGCAGATCAGATGGACCTAAAAGCTAATGGCAAAAAAACGACGGCTAGAAGTCTACGTAATCTTGTCAACGAATATATAATATTCCAAATGAACCTGAGGGTAGTAAAAGTCAAATAAGCAGTGAAAGAACTTTGGCTTTAACCGTGGATTATCTAAAGGAGAGTATCAACAGTTAAGAAACGTAGCAAAAGAAAATAACTCGAATCTCTATCCTCGATACAACCAAATTAGAGAAGCCAAAAAGTTATGCTATCCCAACGATATTACAGCCACTGAACATTCTGCTTCTGTAAAGCTTCAATCATAGTTTTAAAGGCTTAAAGCAACGTGAATTATTTATGATTTCCAAATGGGGTATGGATTCTGGCCAAAAAGAGTATAAGCAGGCTTTTGAAGGCAATTATTCAGACACAAATTTATTTTTGACATGTTTGGTTCCACTTCAAGTATATACTCGAAATAAAAATAATGAAATTATTGTATTTTGATCATGTAAAATTCAATTTTTGAAAGAAAATATTGAAGTGTCAAAAACCGAGTATGCCGCTATGCAAGCCGAAATTGATCTATTAATACCAACAGAGTTCCCGATAAATGAACATAATTTTAATCTAAAACATAAACTTTACATGCCAATGATCGACACAAAAATGATAAACTCTTTAACTGGTACCTCGTCACAAAAATGTTATTTGTGTGGTGCTTCCCCAAATGAAATGATCGTCATTGAATGAGTTTCTAAAAGACCTATAAAAGATGAATATCTAAAATTTGGGATCACATCTCTTCACCTTCGTATACGATCCTTTGAATGCCTCTTAAAAATTGCCTATCGTTTATCACTCGAAAACTGGCAAGCACGTGATACAGACAAACTCATTATTAAAGAACAAAAACGTAAAATTCAAACTGAATTTAAATCTCGTCTCGGAATCATTGTTGACCAACCAAAACAGAGAAGTGGTACATCGAATGATGTACCACTTCTTCTTCAAGACATTTTTCCGAAATTATGATATTTCGGCCGAAATTACAGGGCTGGACAAAGTGTTATTATACAGATTTTTTGTCATATTGCAAGACATTGCTAGCGGAATAAATGTCAAGAAAAATGAATTTGATACGTATGCAAAGGAAATTGCTCAATATTTTGTATCGAGGTATCCCTGGTATAAAATGCCAGCGGGCATTCACAAAATGCTAATACATGGTTCAGCCATTATACAATCAGCACCAGTGCCTATAGAACAGTTTTCTGAAAAGAAGCCCAAGAGGCACATAACCAGAAATAACGAAGATATAGGGAACATCACTCGAGAAAATTTAATAGAGTTGCCACAAATATTGATGTCCTTAATAACATGCTCGTTTCATCTGATCCAAAAATTACTAGTTTAAGAAAAAGATTTTCAAGTAAAAAAAGAAACTTTTGCCCAGAAGCACTGCAGCTGCAATAAATGGTTGTTTTGATAGCGATACAAGCTCCGATAGTGATTCGGAATAAGAAAATTGGGCAACTAAAGCTACGATTTTCGTTATTGTTTACCCAAATTAGTTTTTTGCTGTTATTGTAGTTCTATTGTTATTAAATATTTTTCACTCCTACGTCAATAACTTTATTTACTTCAATTACCTTTTTGAGACTATAAAAGAGTAAATGGATAGAAATAGGAATACATTTATTGTTCTGAAAAAAAAGTAAAAACAAAGTTTTTTTATCGAATGGCTTATTAATTTTCAAGATATAGGCTCTCAAAAATAGATGTGTGATGTTTTTTTTTCATTTTTGACATCTTTTATTACAAGCACTAGATCAGCAATAAATTTTACAAATTTTTTCTAGGGATAAAGCCTTCAAAATATCAAAATATGGCTAAAGTTTACAGTGGTTTTACAATATCATGTCTTGAAGAGATCCTTTGAGCTGTTTATAAATGGAAATAACTTATTTTTCTTTGTTTTTAATGATTACATGATAAAATTTAGCTAAATTGTTGAAGTGGATAATTTTTCAATGTTTTATAAAATTCTGGCCCACTGTGCGCCATCCGAAAAACAACTATTGTAATATTGTTTGGACGGATTAATCCATATTTACGACTTCAAGTAAGGTCTTTAACAGAAAAAAATTACATTACTGGAGCAACAGAAACGAAAGAAAATAGTTGAGGTCACAACTCTAGGGCGAAGATCCGTTAAAGTTTGGTGCTCAATTTGACAATCACGAATTTTAGGCCCAGTCTTTTACGAAGAAAATTTAAATGTAAGAAGATATAATGACCTTTTAAGAAATCACATCCAGCAGGTAATTGAAAACGGAATACCCCAAGCCAAATTTAGAAATTTAATATGGCAGCAAGATGGCGCTCATTACTATAAGAGCCAAGAAATATCTAACTATCTGTCCAATCGATACCAATACTGGATTGGAGCAAACGGCAATCTTGCCTGGCCACACAGAAGTCCAGACTTGACTCCCATGGACTACTTTTTATGGGGTACCTTAAAAAGTATTCTTTACCAGGAGAAACCAAAGACTGTCAATGAATTGCGACAAAGGATCCAAGAAGGTGTGAATTTACTTAATCAAGGACAGTTTGTAGCCAAAAGCAGATGAACATTTAGAAACAGTCTTTACAACATGCATTGCGGAAAATGCTGACAATATTCAAAACTATTTGCAAGAGTTACTAATTTTTTGGTTGCATATAGTAATGTATTTTTGTAAGTAGGAATTAGATAAGTTTATTTATTTTTTGTCATTAATTAAAAAAAAAAGTTTTTCTGATTATTAAGTATAATCGTTTCTGTTCTGTTTTTAGATATCTGTAAGATAATTTTTTACAAGTTTATTATCCTATCAATGCCATTTCATTTCTGTAGTGCTCGATTGTGTTTTATTTTAGCCTGGCCGTCATTGCCAACTAATAACAAACTTTAAGTTGTAAGTATAGAATTTTTTTCTTCTATACTTACTTTTATATATATATATATATATATATATATATATATATATATATATATATATATATATATACATAAAGCTTCTACTGTGAACTTTTTTAATTATGCTTATTTTCACATGTAAGGGCTATTTTTTTTAAATATCCTAAGTCATATTTTAAACTATTATTTCGATAATGTTAACAAAATAAAAAGCTCTAGAATTCTGATACGTAACGAAACGTAACGTGTTTATTTCACCTTTTCGGTTATAAATAACTTATATATTTGCGTTATAAACATTTTTACTTAAAATGTCTTTATTGAAATTTGATTTTTATTTGACCAAGCTTTCGAAATATTTTTATTTCCACGTCAAGGGTCCTTAAAATTTAAACAATTACATTTAGTTAATAATATTAGTAATTAGAAGTACTTAATTTTTTTTACAAATTGCTAATAACAAAAATAATGTTTTCTGCGATAATAAAAAACTAAAACCAAAATTTGTTTGGTTATTCAAATCAGGAAACATTGTTAAACAAAATATCAAGTAACTATAGCTTAAAAACTAGTCAATTATATTTTATAAACAACAAATTTGTTCCTCTTCTTAACACTTGAGGATGCTCAATCTTCTTGATCACCTGTTCTATAATAGTGATATCGCTAATATCTGGCTTAAGTGGAAAAACCAAGGCGTCTTTGATTTTGTCAGAAGGCCTAAGAAATGAACAATGAACAAATTCATTGGCTACTTCTATTACTTTTGCCAGATCCTTTGTCGCTTTTTCATTAGTATAGTAAACTCTACTAACATGAAGTTCTCTTCTGCCTAGTTTTCTATAGTGGTCTGTGTCCTCTCGATTTTTCAGATTTTTGAGTTAATTTATCTTGGTTTTTTTTTTCAATAGATTAACAAAGCCAGCTCCATATCTTCAATTTCATCTGATTCTGTGTTTGACAATATATCTTCTTCCGACTCGATTATCGGTTCGTCTTCCGATTCCGAAGAGTTTGCATTCTTCTGATCTGTAACCAATTTCCTTTGGCTCTCTTAAATTTGGATTGGTCAGTAAAAGGCGTTTTCACTGACTTTAACCAACGATGGAATATTATTATTAGCGTGAGTCTCGTTGTTGTCTGCGACTTTTACAATAACTTTTTTCTGATTAGTTGTCTTTAACAACCTCCAATAAAGATATAAAAAATGCATTTTATAATTTATACTCATCATTTAATTATCACGAAGAAATCAACAAAATAATAATATTAATTTTTTGCCAATCTCAGGGCCACTACTATCATTTTCTTGTTCTAGAATTTGATGGACAGCATTTGTTTTGTTTTGAATGGAATCTTAAACGTGTATTTTTCACTTTAGTAAATTAAAACCTTAGTTTCATAAGACATGGTTGACCTGGCGAGCAGGGAGATTAAATGTCATATGAAACGAGTATTCTATACTACTTTTTCGGTTTTTTTAATTTTAAAAAGCATTATCGTCAAAAAACATTATTACTGATGACCAACAAAAGGTTTTTGCAATAAATTTTGAGACGTGACCGGTTTCAAATTCAAGGTGGTCATGACTTCGCGTTGCCAACTTTAGAGAGTAAAAAAAAATGGTGTCGAAAGAGGCCCAGTACGACACTACTTTTCGTATCAAAGACCAAGACTTGGAATATGATGTGTTTATTAAAAAATGTATATTCTATAACAACTTCAAATTAAAATTAATGACAACCTCAGAAACTTGAGAGTTGTGCAAAATTTGCGATAAATTTGATAAGCACTGTTTTAGTAATATTTTTTTACATTTCACTAGGCCGCCATTTTGTTTTGCCATATTGAATTTCTATCAAAATGTTACAAGGTTATTCCCACATGTCCCTTAATTTTTGCCTAAAAATTGAAGTCAATCTGATAAGTAGTTTTTAAGCTATGCCGCAAATTGACAGACAGATAGACAAACCGACAAATGGACTAACGGAATTGTTAAAACATATTACATTATACATAAGGGTCGCTAAAACGTGAAGACATGTAAAACTTGAGAGGGTAATTTTTTACGATTACAAACATTCTTTGACCACCATTTTGTTCCGTTATCTTGAATTAGAACCACAATTTTACTAGTTTATGTCATACCACAGTTAGTTATAGCACACAATTTGATATCAGTCCATTAAATAGTTTTTCAGGCTGAATTTTTAGGTATTTCATCAAACCGCTATTTTGTTCCGCCATCTTGGATTCGTACCTAAATATTACCGGTTGATTCCTACATAGCACAATCGGCCGCTATTTTGTTTTGCCATATTAGATTTTTACCAAAATGTTAGGTCAGGTCATTTCCCAAATTTGAAGTCCATCAGGTAAGTAGTTTTTTAGCTAAGCTGCGAACAGACAGCTCGACAGACAGACAGACCGACGGAGCTGAGAAAACATGTTTTTCGGCATCTATGGACCCTGAAACGTGAAGATCTGAAAAAACCTCGGAGGGGTTTTTTCAGATTTTTTCACGATTACAAAACTTCTCTTTCATGACAACCTCAGAATTTGATTGTCCGGGGAATCTCCAGTAACACTGATAATACCACAGAATACAGTTTCATTAGTTCTTAACTAATCTTTCGTGACTTGGAATTATGGACAAGAAAATGTAACACTGTCTATCTTGATTGTATTTATTTTTCAATGTACCACTAATAATATTAGGTACCATTCTCCGCAACTTGTTAAGCTGTTAAACAGTTCATTATAGAATCTCATGTCGGTAGTAACCAAACTTTGCCACAAAGTTCAATTTATTAATAACTAATAATGCCGGCGGATAACTTGCTAACTAGGCTTAATATTTAAGGGGCTGGGTCTCTTTTTGTTAGAGGCGGTTTAAGGGAGAATTACGACGGCTTTATTTTCAGCGTTATGCGCAAAATGATTTAATGCTTTTACGATCCTAATTCGTTCCCGAAAATTTCAATTATTTACATCTGCATAGGTCGGAAAAATTTTAATATCCTATACCATAAATAATTTTAAATTGGGTATGTTTTAATGGTTATTTGCATGTCACAGCTTTAAATAAATCAGGTAAGTTGTTGAATAGACAATGTATTCCATACCTGATAGTATATTAGGTATATTTGCATAACAGAAACAGCTTTTCCTAAGTTATTGACTCATAAATAATAATAAAAAATCCTTTCTAGATTCTTCTCAAAATTGTAAACATATTTTGTTTAATATGTCTAAATCTCATAATAATATGTAGAATAGCAAAAATATATAATTTCTGCGGGTGCAAAACGGCCTACAAGAAGAATTACTTTTAGTTAAGACACAGGGTACCTAACTGCGATCATTATTTCTGTGCCTTTACCCTCATCAGGCAGGCTTATACTCAGGGAGATTCTGTTGGCCGTTTTGCACCTACAGAAATTATATATTAATTATATGGCCACTTCCGATGAATCATTTAGAATTAAGCATTGTATTTCCAATTACTCATTCATTCTTGCTAGTTCAGCACTATTTTTATATAAATACAGGAGAATGAGTAACCATCTTTAGTCATTAAGTAGCTCTAGATCGGTCAACATTCATTGTAATTTCGTATTTTAAATAAAAATAAAGTTTTTAAAAATACAAGTTACAAGTTTGAATATAAAATTGGCGCAGTCGGTAGGATTCCTTTTCGGAGTGCGAAAAAAGGTTATCCTGAAATCGGAGTGTACAACGTTTCATCTCCATAAGGATTATCAGTGCTGCATCTTTCTGTTTCAACAGTTAAGAAAAGGATCAGGAACACCTACGACCGAACTAGGCACTTGTAACTCCTGGTACATCGATTATTGGTACGCCATTCGAGAAGCCAGTAAGGACGATTTGGCCTGTGCTAGCGTCCAAGACAAGCGGTAGCCAACCTGAACAGTTCATCTCTTCAGCAAAGCATCGTTTGATACAGGACCAAGACTTGGGACACATTGTAAGATATTTACTTACTTCCCTTATAGTTGAGATCCCTGTTAATTAAGTTTTGAAATTTTTGAAGAAAGAATTTATTTGAACAAAGAAAAATTTTTTTTTGTGTGAAGAAAGAAAAGTGAATAATTGAATTAAAGCAATTGTATTGAACAATTATTTGAATAACTTTCACTAACTATTTTAGTTGTAAAGAAAACAAATTTTAACGCAGTTAACAGTAGTTAAGTACATATTTAATGAGTAAATTTAAGAAGTGTGGTAAAGACATTACTTATCCTAAAATAATTCGAAGAAGTAGTTTAGAAAATCCTTCTACAAGTAGATTATTACAAAGTAATTTTAAAAATCAATCTGCAAGTGAATTAACAGAACTTTATTCAGACATTAATTTAGAAAATATTTTTAACCCTAGTATAAGTGTAGATACTAACATTAATAAGATGGCAGACGCTTTGAGAAGTACTGTTTCACTCTTAAAAACTTTCGATGGTACCCCATCACGTCTTGAATCTTTTATTAATCAAATAGATACTTTTTATACAAGATATTTTAATACTGATACTTCCCAACAAGAATTTGTAATTTTGGCAATTAAATCAAAAATTATAGGATCAGCCGAAGATTTTCTTTTAACTAGACCAGATCTTAATACTTGGCCAGAAATAAAAATCTCATTAAAACAAAAATTTAGTGATCCAATAACAATAGCTAATTTACAACAACAATTAATATTCTTTTCAAGAAAAGGCGAATCAACTTTAGATTATATACAAAAACTCAAAGCCTTAGTCACCAAAATAAATACGAAAACGTGTACAGAAATAAGTAATATTGAAGCTAGAAATATAATTATAGCGCTAAATGAATTAACAGCAACTCAAAATCTTCTTGCAAATATTTCAAGCGAATTAAGAACTTTACTAATCGTTCAAAATCCCCAAAATCTAGACCATGCAATCGATATTTTAACCAATTATGAAATCTTAACTAGTCAAAATAATTTTAAAAATAATTATTTGCAAAATAGTAGATCAAATAATTTACTTAGCAATCAGAAAACGCCACCAATAAATAATATTAATAAATTTTTGGTAAATAGATCGAATAATTTTCCAAATTCATCTTTTAAACCAAAACCACCAAATCAATTTTTTAATCGAGTACAAAATCAAACATTTAATCAAAAAGGCAATCAATATCCTAAACAACAATACCCACAACCAATGTCAGGTGTGAGTGTACAAAAAACAATGCCACCATTAAGACAACAACAACAAACTTTTGCCAGACAGCAACCACAACAACAACAAACTTTCTATAGACAACAACCCCAACAACAACATCACCCGAAATTTACATTTCAAGAATTAACGCATTTAGAAAATAATGAACTCAATAATGACGAGTTATATAATGAAGAAAACCCCGAATTTGACAATTATGATCAAGATTATCAAAATTTTGATGAAACATGTGAATTAGATAATGAGAATTTAGTCGAGCAAATAGAAAATTTTCATCTATCAGCCTCGGACGAAAACCTTGCTTAACTTTAAACAGTTTTCAAGTAAATCAATTACCCTATGTAGAAATACCAAATTATAATATTCGACTACTAATTGATACAGGTTCTCATGCATCCCTACTTAGACCCTCTTTAGCGGAAACATATTTCCCCGAATGTATTAAACCTTACATAAGCACACTTCAAACTTGTGCAGGTTCAAAGAAAACGAAAAGTAAAGCTACTATTCCTTTATTTTTAAGCTTTGGTATAACCGAACCAATAGAATTTATTTTATATTCATTCCATGAATATTTTGATGGAATAATCGGAATTAAAGACTTATGTAAATTAAATTTAAATATTGATTTAAAAAATAAAAAATTGAAAAACCAATATTTAGAAATACCCTTTCAATATAGGCAAAATTTTGATGAATATACAATTGAAATACCACCTAAAACAATTCAAAAAGTAATTTTGAAAACTTCGCGACCAAATGACACTACTTGGTTAATGCCCTATTATTTAGACGAAAATATAGAAATTCAACCTACCCTAATAGAAGTAAAAAATAACACGTACGCTATTGATATTTTTAATCATACAGAAAAATATTTTACTCTAATAGAAACCACTAATGATAATTTACCCTTAAAACCAATCGAGCTTAATAATTTTAAAATAATAAATTTCAAACCAAATCAGAATCAAATTAATGAAAAAAACATAATCGAAGATATCGATTTAAAATCACTAATTAGGCACGAACACTTAAACTCTGAAGAACGTAAAGAACTTTTTAAACTTATTAAAAACTTTCAAAATATTTTACATAAACCCGGAGATAAATTAACATTTTTCAATCAAGTCAAACACACTATTAAGACTACGGATGAAATACCCGTACATGCGAAAAGTTACAGATACCCATTCATACATAAACAAGAAGTAGATAGACAAATAGACCAAATGCTACAAGACGGTATCATTCAACCTTCAAATTCTCCCTGGAGTTCCCCTGTGTGGATCGTCCCGAAGAAAGCTGACGCATCAGGACAAAGAAAATGGCGTCTAGTGATAGATTACAGAAAAATCAACGAAAAGACTATAGAAGATAGGTATCCTATTCCAAATATCGCAGATATACTTGATAAACTTGGTAGAAGTCAATATTTTACAACACTTGACTTAGCCAGCGGTTTTCATCAAATAGAAATGGACCCAAAAAGTATACCAAAAACAGCATTCAATGTAGAACATGGACATTATGAATATACCAGAATGCCCTTCGGACTAAAAAATGCACCTTCCACTTTTCAGCGTGCAATGGATAACGTTTTACGCGGATTACAAGGAAAAATATGTCTTGTATATATGGACGATATAATTATCTTTTCAACCAGTCTTCAGGAACATTTAGACTCTTTAAAACAAGTATTTAACAGATTAAGTTCTTTTAACATGAAAATCCAATTAGATAAATCCGAATTTTTGCATAAGACAATTGAATTTTTAGGTCATGTTATTACCCCTGACGGTATCAAACCAAATCAAAAAAAAATCGAAGCAATAAAAAATTTTAAAATCCCTAAAACACCAAAAGAAATAAAATCATTTCTCGGTTTAGTCGGTTACTACCGAAAATTTATAAAGAATTTTGCAAAAATAACGAAACCTTTGACTCATTGTTTAAAGAAAAACGTTAAAATAAATCATGATAAAGCATTTATTACCGCATTTAATCTATGTAAAAATATCTTAACTAATGACCCTATATTACAACACCCAGATTTTAGTAAACCTTTTATTTTGACCACTGATGCTTCAAATTACGCTATTGGAGCAATACTTTCACAAGGAAAAATAGGAAACGACCTACCTATAGCATTTGCTAGCAGAACTCTGAATCAATCAGAATGCAACTACTCAACAATAGAAAAAGAACTTCTTGCTATTGTTTGGGCAACAAAATATTTCAGACCTTACTTATTTGGCAGAAAATTCACAATTGTAACAGACCATAAACCATTACAATGGCTGTTCTCAATAAAAGAACCGAATTCAAAATTAGTAAGATGGCGACTAAAACTGCAAGAATATGAATATGATATTCAATATAAAAAAGGAACCTTAAATTCCAACGCCGATGCACTTTCAAGACCACCTCAAGAATTGTACCCAACCGAAATAATAAAATCACCATTGACGCATATGTCAGCAGTATGTGAAAAAGAAGAAAATTCTGACGACCAATATATTTGGCATGAAAAAATAAAACATTTCTTTGACACCCAAGAAAACCTATTCGAAAAACCAAAAAAGATAAATAAAGAAAAGAAGAAACCAAAAATTAATATAATTTCCGATATTCAAATTAAACCCCCAAATAAACCAATTAAAACACCATCACCATTGCCATCAACAAGTAAAATCAATGACGAAGAAAAAATTAATCAAAACAACTCAGACACAGAAACTATACATACGTCAAGAGAAGACCCCATATTAGGAGCCCCGTATGTTAGTAAAGATCTGAACACTTTTAAAAATCAAATCATATTTAAATGGACTGAAAAGGAACAACCTTATGTTGTCACTAAAAAATTATTTGAAACAAAAAAGAGATTAATAATTTTTATAAATCAAAACCCAATAACCGAAATAATCCAAAGACTCTTAAGAGATTATTTACCCCCAGATACTTATTGTTTACACTTTCCCAATAAAGAATTAGAACCAATAATAATTCGAATTTTCCAAGAAACCTTTCAAAATAACGCCTACAACCTTGTTATTTCTAATACACTATTAGAGGACGTCGTAGACGTAAATGAACAAAAAGAAATAATTGAAAGATATCATATCACTAAAACATCCCATAGAGGAATGACTGAAAATATAAAAAATATAAAGCAAAGATATTATTGGCAAAGCCTTGAAAAAGACGTAATTAATTTTGTTAATACGTGCGAAATATGTCAAAAAACCAAATATGATAGACATCCCTATAAAGTAATTTTTAAACCAACACCAACAGGCTGTAAACCCATGGAACATATTTATATGGATATATATTCCATTTCAGGTCAAAAATATTTGACAATAATAGATAACTTCTCTAAATTTGCTACAGCATACCCTGTAAATGAAACATCAATAGAGATTTGTCAAAATCTAATTAAATTCTTTTCACATCATGGTACACCCTGCAAAATTACAACTGATAATGCACAAAGTTTTAAAAGTAATTTAGTACAAGACCTTTGCAAGACTTATCAGATCGAATTACATTTTACTACACCCTATAATCCAAATTCGAACTCACCAATCGAAAGATGGCATTCAACTTTGAAAGAAAGTCTTATTGTCCTTAGAAACGAACATCGAAATAAAACAATACAAGAATTAATGGATATCGCAATCCTTAATTATAATAACAGTATACATTCAACACATGAATATACACCATTTCAAATATTAAAAGGAAATTTAAATTATCAATTAAATTTTGAGAAAAATATAAATCAAATACAAACTGATTACATTCACGAACTCGCCCAAATATTTAATGAACTTAATGAAAAAATAAATCTAAAATTAAGTGCGAAAAAGGCTAATGTCCTAGCCAAATTAAATGAAAAACGCGAGATTGACCCGGAAATAGCTGAAGCTACGAAACAACTATTACATACACCCCGAAAACTACCATTAAAGTTAGAACCAAAATACAAACTAACTACTTTTAAAAACCAAAGACACCCAAAAGATATTAAAAGACGTTCGTAATTTTCAGGAACTTACTGACAAAATGAAGAAGATCCTGATACTACTCCCACTACTTGTCAACGCACAATATAAAATAGAAGAATTAAATAACCCTTTGTTACCAGTTTACCAATCAACAGGTTACATAATAACAGGTTATCATCATGTCTATTATCATGTAAATCTAACTAATATAAAAGATTGTGTAGAAAACTCAAAATTAACACTTACACAAATTAATAATACCCTAAGTAATCTATACGCACCTATATACCAACTTTTATCTATAAGAACACGTAACCTTTTCGATCAAATAGAATCAATCGAATTATTTGTCAAACATTATACTACCCCACAAAAGCGAACTAAACGCGGACTTTTCAATTTCCTAGGAAAAGCACAAAAATATCTCTATGGTACATTAGATGCCGATGATGGAGAAAGATACGACAATTATATTAAAATATTACAAGAAAATCAAGAAATCTTACATAAAGATTTATCTGCAACCCAGACTATTGTAAAACAATTAACAAAAGATCTTGACGCACAGCTGACTAATATTAAAACTAATCAGCAAAAGTTATTAACCCGGATGGAAGACCTCACTAATATGACTCATACTACAACCACTTCGTCTTACTATATTGTTACGCTAGACAATATTGAGACTAATCTACGTGTCATTCATGACATAAAAAGTAATTTGCAAACTGCAATAAATTTCGCGGAAATAAACATCATGCATCATAGTATTATTAAGTATAAAGAACTTCGCAGAATAATTGCAAAGATAAGGCCCGAGAGTCGAATTCATTTCGACAATATAATTAAATATTACGAAGTAGCACACGCAGATGTGACAATTAAGAACGATCTAATTATATTTTATATTGCAATACCTTTAATTTCAGAGAAACCTTATATACGAAATATATATCGAATATATCCAATACCAATAAATAATCAAATAATGATTTTAAATAATCTGTATTTATTGAGATCTACAGATGACTTTTACAACTCAAAAGAAAATTGTTATAAGATAGAAAATATATCTTTATGTTCTAGAAAGACACTGAATAAAAACGAACCCTGTATACCTCAAACAATTAATTTGACAAACCATTGTCCACTAATACCAATTAAATATAATAAAACTTCAACAACTTAATAACACAACTTGAAGACAATTCCCTTATAATTATACCTGCTTCTAAAGAAAGCATATACTTTCAATGTCCAAATCAACATAGCGTTGAAACCATTGACAAAGTGTCCTTAATATTGCCTTCAGATTGCAAAGTGAAAATCCAAAATAATATTTATGATTCTCAAAAACTAGAAACAATAAGTTTAAGACTAAAACTCCCATCAATAAATATTGATGAAAAATTAATCCAAGATATTGAACCCTTGGAATTAAAAGAAATAAATCTTGATAAAATCAATGAAGATTTAGAGAATGCTAAAAGATTAATAATTCATCCCCTAAAACAAATGGACTTTGTAAGCTCTGGAGTTTCAATTACTCTAATAATAATTATTATTGTAATATTCACAACCATCATAAGTTTCTTGTATTATTATTGTAGAAAAGAAAAATCTAAAGAAAATGTAAAAGTGGACATAAAATTAGAATCTCTCGAAAATCAACCCCGATTTTCTCAAACTTAAGGAGGGAGGAATTATATGGCCACTTCCGATGAATCATTTAGAATTAAGCATTGTATTTCCAATTAATCATTCATTCTTGCTAGTTCAGCACTATTTTTATATAAATACAGGAGAATGAGTAACCATCTTTAGTCATTAAGTAGCTCTAGATCGGTCAACATTCATTGTAATTTCGTATTTTAAATAAAAATAAAGTTTTTAAAAATACAAGTTACAAGTTTGAATATAAAATTTATTTTTGCTATTCTACATTATATCTTCTCCGGCCAAGAACTTTTGACAAAGATGTGTGAAAGTGCATTTTTATCGATTTTAGTATTTAAATCTAATAATAACAGTTTTCAAGATACTGTCATTTAAAATATGACAATTTCAAATATCGAGAAATCGGAAAAATTATTTGGAACATGTCCGATTCTCATTTTACTTGCAAAAAGGTTCAAAAACACTGTAATATTAGGTTGAAATGGACAATTGTACTATGTAGGAATCAACCGGTAATAAGGTACGAATCCAAGATGGCGGAACAAAATAGCGGTTTGATGAAATACCTAAAAATTCAGCCTGAAAAAACTATTTAATGGACTGATTTCTGTGGCAATGCATTGATTAATAATTCCTATGACAGCACATCGCCCGGTATACGAAGAACTGGAGATTACGGAAGAAGATCGATCGGCCGACGAGGTGGGGAAGTGATGATTAGTCACGTTGACAATGTTATTGAGATATGTACTTAAAAATAGATGTAGGATTACGATTACGGTGTTATTGTTTAATAAAGTTGTTTTGTGCAATCTGAGTGTTGTGATTCTTGATTCTTGTGTGTAGCACAATTGGCGACGAGGTGTGAAAAAAAAACTAAAGAAAAAGGGTGAGTACCCATTTAAATATTGGAAAATTAAAATACTATAGAATCTTTTTGTGTATTTTACTCTATGTGCTAACTGTTACCCTATTAATAGGTTAGTTTAAAACAATAAAACTGTTACTCTAGGTAATAGGGCAGTTTAAAACGAAAGAACTGTTACCCTATTAATAGGGCAGTTCAAAACAAATAAAACTGTTACCCTATTTATAGGGCAGTTTCGAGGCAAATCATGACTTATTGTAGGCTGTTACCCTTCTAGGGCAGTTTACGGAATATATTATGTAACTGTTACCCTGTTTTCAGGGCAGTTTTAGACAAGAAATTGTGCGAGTCAGCAAGCGCAAGTAGGCAAGGGCCACGTAACAAAAAGCTGGTAAGTGAATGACAATAAGACCTTCATATACAAAAAAAAAGTAGATTATAATTAATTTATACATTAAAAAAAAAAGTGCTGAATCAACATGTTAAATCAACATATTAAAATCATAAAGGTCATAAAATGATAAAAATAAATATTAACGTATATTTACACAGAATAATAAATAAAATTCTAAATCATTCTGCTGGTTCTAACCTAGTATTGTTTAAATAAATATTTATTAATACGACATTATGAGTACATTGAATGAATTGTTTTAGAATAAAGACTTTGATTTCAGCTTAATTATGTCGGAAAGCAATATAAGACCATTCCTGTGTAATAACATCGATAAAGCGTTGATTAGGGGGGAATGGGAAAAATGGCTATGATCTCTCGAATTATACCTGGCTTCCGAGGATATCACAGACTTTACAAAGAAGAGAAATAAACTTTTACATCTTGGTGGGTCCCAGTTGCAAGAGGTCGCATATAACCTGCCAGGGGCAATAGAGACATTTAATAAGGAGGAAAATAATGATGTCTTTAAAAGTTTGGTTGAAAATCTTACAAATTACTTTTCACCTAAACAAAATTCAACTTTTGAGCGCCATCTATTTAGAAGCCTTAAACCAGAGCAAAGCGAGAGCTTTAATCATTTCGTTTTAAAAGTTAGACATCAAGCTACTAAATGTTCGTTTGGACAATCAGCTCAAGAAGCGATGGAAGTTAATATCAAAGATAAGATCATAGATAGTTGGGCTCCTAGAGAATTGAACAAGAATCTGTTAGAAAAAGAAAGATCACTGGAGGAAATTCTGGAATTGTGTCAGGTACATGAGCAAATTGGAAGCCAGTCTAAAGCTATGGATTCTATAAATGCGGAACCCAGTACTTCATTCACCGTTAATAAAATTCATGCTAAAAACAAAGCAGATTTTAATCAATGTACAAGATGTGGGAAATCGCGTCATTTAACTAAAGAATGTCCTGCCAGAGGCTCCAAATGTCACAAATGTGGATTTCTTGGCCACTACGCAATCATGTGTAGGACTAGTCGAACAGGAATTAAACGTTCCAACAATAATAAAGCACCATCATATGAACCGCAGAATAAGCGACGAAGGCCAGGACCCTGAGTCAATTTTATAGAAGAGGAAAATGAAGACTCTGAGGAGACCGAAGCTATTCGAAATTTGGAATGTTTCAAGATTTCCAAACAGTGTCGAGATGAAAACGATGAGGATCTCATAGAGTGCAACATAGGAGGGGTACCAATCACCTTATTAATAGACTCTGGATCAACAGTTAATATTGTAAAAGGCGATGACTGGGAGATACTGAGAAAAAGAAATGCTGTATTTTGGGATGTTAATTCAGAATTGCAGCATAACTTGAGAGGGTATGCGGCAGGTGAACCATTAAATGTAAGACATAAATTTCAGACAATTGCATTACTAGAAGGTAAGGAAATCATACCTTCGTTTTATGTCATAGATCAGGGTGAAATCTCTATACTAGGAAAAGATACAGCTAAGCGGTTAGGAATTTTAAAATTAGGCTTAGACATCAATCAAATTGGGAAGACAGAACCATTCCCTAAAATTAAAAATATTAAAATTAAACTAACAATTGACCCTTATGTAAAACCGGTTAGACAGCCTGTAAGAAGAGTACCTATTTCAGTAGAAAAGCAGGTTGAAAGGAAATTAGAAGAAGCATTACTTTCTGATATAATCGAAAAAGTAACCGAACCAAGTGCATGGATCTCACCAATAGTGGTTATCTTTAAACCGAATGATGACATTTGCATTTGTGTCGACATGCGACGGGCCAATGAGGCAATTTTAAGAGAAAATTATCCTCTTCCCACTTTTGAATCTTTTATGACTAAGCTAAGAGATGCTAAATATTTCTCACGCCTGGATTTAGCAAATGCCTATCACCAACTAGAGCTTGACGAGGAAAGTCGTCCGATCACAACGTTTATAAGCCACAAAGGCATGTTTCGCTACAAAAGGTTAATGTTCGGGGTAAATTCAGCCCCCGAAATTTTTCAGCGGGTATTCGAAGAAGTGCTTTCTTCTTGTAGAAACTGTCTTAATTACATAGACGATGTGATTATTTACGGAAGTACAGAGGATGAACATGATGTATGCCTGAAGAAAGTCTTAGAAGTATTCTCACCAAATAATGTGCTATTAAATGAAACAAAATGCGTTAAAAAAGTACAACAGCTCTATTTTCTAGGACATAAACTGTCTAACAGAGGGATTGAAGCAGATCAGATGAAAATAAAAACAGTTCTAGACTTTCGACCACCAAAAACAAGAGAAGAAACAAGAAGCTTCCTAGGACTCGTAACTTACCTTGGAAAATTTATACCAGATTTGGGCACCACAACAGAACCCCTCCGCCAACTGACAAAAGAAAGTCAGAATTTTCATTGGTCAGAAATTCATCAGGAGAGTTTCGAGAAGCTTAAGCAATCGCTATCAAGTCTTCCAACATTATCATATTTCGATCTCCAGTTGAGAACGCGACTAGTAGCCAACGCTAGCCCAGTGGCATTAGGGGCAGTTTTGCTACAGTTTAATAAAAAAGAAACACCACAAGTAATATCTTTTGCCAGCAAAAGTCTTTCTGCCGTAGAAAAAAGGTACTCCCAAACAGAAAAAGAAAGCTTGGCTCTTGTCTGGGCATTAGAGCGTTTTTATTATTACCTCTCAGGTTTAGAGTTTGAGCTGGTTACAGACCATAAACTGTTAGAAACTATATTCAAACCATCATCTAAGCCCCCAGCCAGAATTGAAAGATGGGTTCTTAGACTTCAGGCATTTAAATTCAAAATTGTATACCAATCCGGAAAACGAAATATAGCAGACTCATTGTCCAGATTATGCCAGATAAAAGATAAGCCACCATTTGATAGAGAGAATGAACATCATGTTTTTACTTTAACGGAGAGGCATTCACCGAAAGCTTTAAAGATATCAAAAGTGATAGTAGAAAGTCAGCTTGACAGCCAAATATCGGAAGCTGTGAACAAAATAAACGATGATTGTTGGGAATCTTCAGATAAAAATATTTTCTATCCTTTTCGTTTTGAATTAACAACAGTGGGATACATAATTTTACGTGGAAATAGGATAATTATACCCGAGTCGCTAAGAGAACAAGTACTACAATTGGCACATGAAGGTCATCCTGGGGAGACTGTCATGTAGAGAAGATTAAGGGCCAAGGTGTGGTGGCCTGTAATAGATAAAGCGGTCGAAAAATTTGTCATAAGCTGCCGGGATTGTTTGTCGGTCAGCTTACCAGATAAGCCACCACCGATGTTGAGACATAAATTTCTAGATGGACCGTGGCAATGTGTGGCAATAGACCTTATGGGACCGTTACCAAATCACGAGCAACTGTTGGTTATTGTGGATTATTACTCTAGATACCATGAAATTATATTTCTTAAAACTACTACTTCTTCCGTTATCATCAATATATTTTCTCGGCTAGGAATTCCAAGGTCAATAAGAGCGGATAATGGTCCACAATTTGCTAGCCAAGAGTTTAAGAACTTTTGCTTACAAAACAACATTAACTTAATACATACACCACCATATTGGCCACAGGCCAACGGTGAAGTAGAAAATATGAATAGAGCAATCTCAAAACGACTTAAAATATCACATGCAAACAAATTAAATTACAAAACGGAACTACAGAAATTTACCATGATGCACAATGTCACGCCTCATGGAACTACCGGAAAAGCACCTTCAGAACTATTATTTAACAGAATCATTCGCGATAAACTTCCATCACTAGCAGACTTAGTGAACCAGTCAGGGGATGAAGAGGCTCGGGATAATGACATATTGAATAAAAGCAAAGGTAAAGAAAAAGAAGATAAAGCTAGACACGCGAAAATAATAGATATAAATAAAGGAGACAAAGTATTAGTTCAGAACATGATAATCCCCCATAAACTTCCTACCCGATTTAATAATGAGGAGTTTACCGTAAGGGAAAGAAAAGGAAATGAGATGACACTGTGCGGGCCAGATGGTCAAACCTTAAAACGACACATCAGCTCGTTAAAGAAATTGCCAGGACCAGCAACAGAAAATAAAACCGATAATAGCCAGCCAGATATAATAACCAAAATACCAAATCCCAATTCTCCCTCATCAACAGCTCTACAAGACGCCGACCCAACCCAACCGGATATGGAACTACCAGCATCGGAGAAGCTACCCCCGCTGAAGCTGAAAAAGATGGAGGGATTGTGGCAATGCATTGATTAATAATTCCTATGACAGCGCATCGCCCGGTATACGAAGAACTGGAGATTACGGAAGAAGATCGATCGGCCGACGAGGTGGGGAAGTGATGATTAGTCACGTTGACAATGTTATTGAGATATGTACTTAAAAATAGATGTAGGATTACGATTACGGTGTTATTGTTTAATAAAGTTGTTTTGTGCAATCTGAGTGTTGTGATTCTTGATTCTTGTGTGTAGCACAATTTCAAATTGTGTGCTATAACTAACTGTGATATGACATAAACTAGTAAAATTGTGGTTCTAATTCAAGATGGCGGAACAAAATGGTGGCCAAAGAATGTTTGTAATCGTAAAAAATTACCCTCTCAAGTTTTACATGTCTTCATGTTTTAGCGACCCTTTGTAACAAAAAATATGTTTCAACAATTCCGTCGGTCCGTCTGTCGGTTTGTCTATCTGTCTGTCAGTTTGCGGCATAGCTTAAAAACTACTTATCAGACTTCAAATTTTAGGCAAAAATTAAGAACATGTGGGAATAACCTGGTAACATTTTGATAGAAATTCAATATGGCAAAACAAAATGGCTAGTGAAATGTAAAAAAAATATTACCAAAAAACTGCTTATCAAATTTGTTGCAAATTTTGCACTCTCAAGTTTCTGAGGTTGCCATTAATCTTAATTTTAATTATCAATGCGAAGTCATGACCAACTTGAATTCGAAACCGGTTACGTCTCAAAATGATAATGAAAAACGTTTTTGACGAAAATGCTTTTTAAAACTAAAAAAACCGAAAAAGTAGTATAGAATACTCGTTTAATAAGACATTTAATCTTCCTGCTCGCCGGTGACTATTTTTCTAGCCTAAGGCTCGTGCTATAAAACCATGTCTTATGAAACTAGGGTTTTAATATACTAAAGTGAAAAATACATGTTTAAGGTTCCATTGAAAACAAAACAAATGTTGCCCATCAAATTCTAGAACAAGGAAATGATAGTGGTGGCTCTGAGATTGGCAAAAAAATAATACCTACTATTATTTTGTTGATTTCTTCGTGATAATTAAATGATGAGTGTAAATTATAAAATACATTTTTTTATATCTTTATTGCACGTTGTCAAAGACAGCTAATCGGAAAAAAGTCCTTCTAAAAGTTGCAGACAACAATGAGACTGAAGCTAATAATAATTCCATCGTTGGTTAAAGTCAGTAAAAGCGCTTTTTACTGACTAATCCAAATTTAAGAGAGCCAAACGAAATTGGTTACAGATCAGAAAAATGCAAACTCTTCGAAACCGGAAGACGAATCGAGTCTGAAGAAGATATATTGTCAAATACAGAATCAGATGAAATTGAAGATATTGAGCTGCCGCGGTTTGTTAATCTATTGAAAAAAAAACGAGATAAATTAACTCAAATATCTGAAAAATCGAGAGGGCACAGATCACTATAGAAAACTTGGCAGAAGGGGACTTCATGTTAACAGAGTTTACTACACTAAAGAAAAAGCAACAAAGGTATCTGGCAAAAGTAATGGAAGTAGACAATAAATTTCTTCATGTTCATTTCTTAGGCCTTCTAACAAAATCAAAGACGCCTTTGGTTTCCCACTTAAGCCAGGTATTGGCGATATCACTATTATAGAACAGGTGATCAAGGAGATTGAGCATCCTCAAGTGTTAAGAAAAGAAACAAATTTGTTGATATTTTGTTTAACAATGTTTCCCGATTTGAATAACCAAAGAAATTTTAGTTTTATGAATATCGCAGAAAACATTATTTTTGTTATTAGCAGTTTGTAAAAAAAATTAAGTACTTCTAAAATATATATATATATATATATATATATATATATATATATATATATATATATATATATATATATATATATATATATATATATATATATATATATATATATATATATATATATATATATATATATATATATATATATATATATATATATATATATATATATATATATATATATATATATATATATATATATATATATATATATATATATATATATATATATATATATATATATATATATATATATATATATATGCAACTTTACACCTTAAGAAAATCACGGGGAATTCTGCCAGGAAATGTCTTTAATAACGTTTTTTTCGAAATATTTTTATTTCTTCGTCAAGAGTCCTTAAAATTTAAAGAATTAAAGTTAGTTAATAATATTAGTAATATATGCATCTAGACTTACATATAATAAAAACAAAAAAGACTTGTAGGTAATTTTGAGAAAAATGTATGTTTAAAGCAGATACGTAGAATTTTGATGTCAAACATTAAATGACAATAAATAATTTGTTTTTTTTTATGACAAAAAATTGAAAGTTTAAAATTTAAAGGTTAAGGGAATGTTCATATTTGAAAAAGTATGTTTATATTTTAGGTAAAAATTGTACGAGTATGTATAGGAAAGCAAACTTTAGAATCATTCATATAATTAATTATAATTGTTATTATTTCCACTATTATCACTATTGGAAAATTTTGTTTAATTTAAAAATAAAATATGAGAGTAAATTAAACTTAAATTTTCGATATCTGTTTTTTAATTCATTGCCAAAGGTTCTTTATGCTTATATGCTCTGATAGTGCGCAAAATCTTTTGTTCAATCTTGCGTCACTTCTATGTAATGCATTCCTTTTGATAATTTTTTCAGAAGTTTGACCAATATATTTTTTTGTCACAATTATTACAAGGAATACAGTAGACACAATTCGATTTGTTTGAAACTTGTATAGAAATATCTGCTTTAAAGAAGCATATTTTTCGTTTTTATTAAGTCTAAATGCATATATTACTAATAATATTAAGTAAATTTAATTGTTTAAATATAGTACAAGGAATATATTCCCCGTCAGTAACATATATATCAAAATCATTATCAAATCACCCACTTTCACTGTGGTTTAAAAAGCTGTAATTTTTGAGACGATTATAGAAAAACTAGTTTTATTTTAAAAAGCAATGTATTTCTACCTTTATTTTTCTTCTACTTGTTTTAATACAATCAAAAGAATCAAAAGAATTACAATAAAATGAAAATTTTAAGTAAAAATGTTTATAACGCAAATATATAAGTTATTTATAAACGAAAAGAAGAAATAAATACGTTACATATCAGAATTCTAGAGCTGTTTATTTTGTTAAAATTATCGAAATAACGGTTTTTATGATTTTCGCTTAAAAGCTTTACACGGGAGGAGTCCACGCCATCTGGGTCCATATAAAACTCTAAACGATAAGCAATAAGCTAAAGAAGGGCAAAATAGTAGTGGCGGGCGATGTTTACTGATATTTTGAAAACGGAAGAAAATATAAAATGTTTATTATTGCATTACTGACTTAAGAACAACTGCTACAATAAGCAGAAATTTTAGAGTAAATTACCAAACACACTTTGTGCAGAACAAACTTCAAAACATTTCTTTAATTTTTTGTATGTTGACCTTCTGAACAAAATATATTGTTGGCACACTTGAATCTCAAACGCAGTTGAAGAATAAAATCGGTATATTTCCTTTACCCGGAATATTTCCTTTTATTAGGCTTAATGGTCATTAACACACATATACTGTATTTTCAAACATTGTTATTTGGAGACTTTTTGTTACATCATATTGGATTCCAGCAAATATTTTACCAGTTTCTACCTATGCTACACTTGATTTTTGGGCATATTTTAAAGTAAATTCAATAAGTAGTTTTTCCATTGACACACACGTTGATTTTTTTTTAATTTCATTTGGTCGCCATTTTGTTCCGACATATATGTAACACTTGATTTTGTGCCAAATTTGAGGTAAATTGAATAATTCGTTTTTTAAGCAATAATTTGTTAACATTTCACTAGGCTGCCATCCTGTTTCGGCATATTGGATTTTTACTAAAATATTAACAGGTCATTCCCACATGACCCCTAATTATCTTTTCAAACAATTTTATTGGGTGCGATTTTCGTACGTCATCTTGAATTCGTACCAGTTTATTCCTATATCACTTTAATTTTTCTGCAAAATTTAAGTCAATTGAATAAAAAATTTTTACGCTGATTTAAAAAAAATTATTTAGCCGCCATTTTGTTCCACCAGTTTTTCTCTATATCGCACTTAATTCTTGAACTGAATTTGAAATTAATTTAATAAGTAGTTTTGATTTTTTAAATATTTTATTAGGCCGCCATTTTCTTTTGCTTACCAAAATGTCAGTTCATCCCTATCTTAACATTTGATTTCTGTGCAAAAATTGGTTAATTAGTTTTTTTAGTAATCATTTTTTAACGTTTTACTGGGCCGCTATCTTGTTCGGATATATTGGATATTCATCAAAATATTAGCAAGTCTTCTCCATATGACCCTTAATTTTTGACTAACATTTAAAGTCAGTCTGGTGAGTAGTTTTTATACTATGCCGCGAACTAACAGACAGGCAAACAGACAAACCGACAGACGGACCGATGGAATTGATAAAACAAATTTTTTTGGCCTCTAAGACGCTAAAACGTAAAGATATATAAAACCTGAGAGGGTGATTTTTTCACGATAACAAACGTTTTATTTGTTCCACAATCTTGAATTAGTACCACAGTTTTTCCTGTACATTTCTATACCACAATTAATTATGGTAAACAATTTGAAATCAGCCCAATAAGTAGTTATTTTCAGGTTTCAATTTTTAAATATTTTATTATTCAGCCGCCATTTTCTTCTATCGTCTTGGAGTCACATTAAAATTTTACTAGTTGATTCGTACATAATACTTGATTTTTGTGCAATTTGAGATAAATTAGATAAGTAGGTTTTTAGTGACACTTTTTTTAACAAATTTACTAAGCCGTCATTTTGTTTTGCCATACTAGACAAGACAATCGGATAAGGCGTTTTTTAACTATGCCGCGAACTCTGTTCGGACCGACAGACACACAGACAGACGAAACGACGGAATTGAGAAAACATGTTTTTCTGTATCTAGGGTGAAACGTAAAGATCTGAAAAAATCTCGGAGGGTGATTTTTTCACGATTATAATAGGGAAATAAAAAATGAGTGTTAAATTTAATTCAACACAGAGGTTATCTATATTCCGATTCGCAGTTTTTTAATATAATCTGACGATTCAGAGATATTTTTTTGTTAAATCACATTTTTGATAAATCTGAAAATAAATTATGAATCATCATCATCAGTTTTTTTATATCCACTGCCGAATGTCGGCCTATCTTTCGCCCATACGTATGCTGTATGACTTGGTGATATTTCACAGGTATATGAGACCTAAAGTTTAGTTAGTCGAATTTAACACTTATACTAATGGAGCGCGCAACCAACTATTCATCAGGAGACGAACACGTTAAATTTAGTTCTGAGAAAATTTGCCTCTGCTCGGTATCGAGCCACGAACCTCTAATGCCTAAGGTAGATAAAGTACGGGACACGAAAGAAAACCGGGCGGAGTCAATCGGTTTAGGAAGGTCGGCCAAGAAATCTCTTTAAACCAGTGGTGTCCCGTCGTTCTTTAAATAATATGGCACTCCTTTTTGACGCACTTCAGATAATTAAAAAATGTAACTATGCTTAATGAACCTTTATCTATATTTGACTGTTTTCTTTCGTGTACCGCACTTCTATATCTATTTTGTGTTGCAAAAACGGGGAACTTTCGAATTTTAAAATGATTTAATTTTAATTTTTCTTGATCCATTTACCTACAAATATATTTTTTCTTGAATTCTGTCATTAATGGTTCCCGGGCTACTGCCTACGTCCACTATTATTAGACCACCCAGTATAGTGATACACGATTTACAAGGCCAGATGTTACAAGGGCAGCCAGCATCAGATCCAGTGAACGAGATTTAACAAAATTTTAATGTATACAGTTCGACTTTGGGCTACTCGGGTATGCCAAAAGTGGCCGACTGCCTCCGTTTGTCATATTACTTTATACAGGGGCCGTCATTGTGAAGTACTATACAGGGCGTTTCCTAATTGCGTGCTGATGTTAAAGGGGGCGTTTTTATGTCCTAAAAGTCTTAACTTTTGAGATACAGGATGGTAAAGTTTAAAAAGAAAACATTTTTTTATCATCCCAATTCTGATGCTATTGTAGATATCTGCATGAAATTTGATACACGTCTTCTATGTATTAAGGAGCATACGGATTTACCCAGGGTAATTACATAGGCACGCCACTGGTAGAAATTTCAAAAATTAATTGTTCATAAAAAATACTCTTTCATGCATTAAAGACGTGTATCAAATTTCACACAGTTATTTATCTATAATAGCATTAGAATTAGTATTTAAATTTTTTTTTTAAAAACCCTGTATCTCCAAAGTTAAGACTTTTAGGTTTATATTAAACTTTTTTCTTAAAAAGGCCCAAGAATCACCCCCCTTTAACATTAGCACGCAATTAGGAAACGCCCTGTATAGTACTTCACAATGACGCCCCCTGTACAAAGTAATATGGCAGACGGAGACAAACGGTCACTTTTGGTACACCCGAATAGCCCAAAGTCGAACTGCATAAGTTAAAATTTTGATAAATCTTGTTCACTCGAATCAGTGTTAGCTCCGCTACTATAACTACATTGATGTGTTAATGTTGGAAAAATATGAGTTCCGTAGTTTTTCAATTATTAATTGCAATATTAGATATTTTTTGACACCCGATATTGAACAGAAAAATAATTATTTTGAAGCAGTTTATTGACAGCTATTTTATGAACAATTTTACAAAATATATGAAAAAAAATCAAGCCATTTTTGAAGTAGACGGCTGTGATTCTAATAGTTCGATTTCTTCTAAATCGTTGTCTTCCTCTGAAAATGATGAGGTTTCATCGTCACTACTTGAAGATCCCAGTGTGATAACTAAATCATCAATAATCGTTTCAACTTTGCCATCTACATCCCAGTATTTATCTTCAATAGAACGAACATGTTTAACATGCCATTTCCAATTTTCAGCCGATATTGAGTCAATCGCTTCTAATGTTATTTTATTTAAATGTTGGATCACATACAAGATTGTTCGATTTAAGCCACGATATCATACGAGCTTTTGTAGAATATTTAGTTGGCACTTTATCTTCTATGTGAGAATGATAAGACGCATTATCCATTACCACGACTGATTTGGGAGGAATCTTAGGTAGAAGCTTCTCGAGCAACCACTTTTCAAAATTACCTCTATTCATCTGGCCATGACAGTCTCCAGTTGTTAGTCCCGAGCGAAGAGCTAAAGCAGCACCTGGAACAAATCCGGCGTCTGAACCAGCATGAACTATAATAAAGCGACTGCTAGAGCGGATTCCCTGAACAACACCTGTAACACTTTCACTTTGCCAGCATTTGTTCGCTGTCATATCATTATCTCCCAGGTTTCGTCTAGATACACAATATTACGTCCTTCTTACCTATATTGCCTTACAGTTGATAGATATTTCACCCGCCAGTGAAAAATATTTGGTCCCTCAATGAGCATTTTTCGTTTATTTTAGCACTTGCGCCAAACAAAACCATTTGATCATAAAAGCCGATTTAGAGTTTTATATCCGTACGGAAAATCTATTTTGTTCTGTTACAACACGAAGTAGGGGTTTGCAGGTCGGAACCTTCTTCAAGTTTATATAAAAATCCTCTATTGTTCGTCGAATTACTTGAAAATCACCATCGTCAATTTTATCTTTTTATGATAATCGGGGTCTTTTTTTACCAGGAGATTTTAAAGGTGAAGTAGCACATGAGCGATCATTATGTTCTTTGAATTTTTCTTATACTACTTTCCGAAACACCAGTGTAAAATGCAGCCCGTTCTGTTCGATTTTGAATTGGAATAGTCAAACTATTATTTTCAGCTTCTCTAATACAGGCCTCTATAACGCTAGCAATAACTTCACGTGCACCCCTTCGAATTGTTTTTCCTCCGTTGCTCGCCATCGTTACTTCGAAATAATAATTCAAATTCAACGCAACGCATTTATATAGAAAAGAAAACAAATGCTCGAAATGTATAGGCGCCACTGGAAATAGCTAGAACCTTCTAGCGACAAGTACATGGAGGCACATCCCAATTACATGTGGACCAGTGCGAAATTTACTAAATCCTCGATTAATTTTCCGTACCTCTTAGCTGGCGCACTTTATAGGTGAAGCGGCAAACTATTACAACAAATAAAATAACATAAAATTTATTTGCGTACATAAATTTTACTTTTCCGCTTGCTTAAGACTATGAACCTTTATTTTAAGGACCGCTCGGTTTTCTTTCGTGTCCCGCACTATACACAACCACTAGCGCCGTGCTCGCCTTAATGCATGAATACTTAACCTTAAATTTGAACAAAAATAGCGGATAGATGTATTACACGAAATTAATTAAATATACACTTGTTTTACCAAATTGGCTCTTTACTGCAAAATTTAACGTAAAATAAAAAAATGTGTAATGCAATGCCGTACCTGATGCAAGCAATTTTACTACATTTTTTAATTTATCAGATGGTTGTGTTCGTTTCGTATAAAACGAAGTGATTCAAATGTTTAAACATGATAAAATCCGGAATGAAGCGCGGAAAAATAAGTGCTTAAATTTGTAAACGGCAAACGGATTGTTCGATTTAATTGCAGTATCGTGATTGCCTTGTAATTGATATTTGTAATGTTTCAAAGTCATAGCTAGTAAAATAGCATGGAGAAATACGGAGCGACATGCAATTAGTTTTCCTTATCTCATTTTATTGGAACAAGCACAGACATTTCCGGATTAATATATTCCATAGTTACCGTGGTAATAAAATTGTATTTTAGAAACTGGCTTTCCGTCAAGTTTGTAAACATAATATTATGCTGTAGTTCTCGACCTTTAGATCGAGATCATTTTTGGCTACAATTCTATCCATCCACTAGTTTTCTAGTACACTGGATTTTTTTTAAATATAATGTGTTTTTGTTTCGGGTGCACATTTGTTCACTACTATCGTTCTGAAAAGAACAATTTTGCTGACGTTTCGACAAAACCACATTTGGCATTTTCGAAGCTTTGTTTCTGGCATCTAAATAGAGACTTCCAACTGAGTTTGTTATCTGTTGCGCATTTTACATATGCTAAGATACTACTTGTTGCCTTCCCGGTTCATAATCTGGTGTTTGTTGTTCGGCAACCCTGTGTATTAATAGTTTTCTTTTTGGTGCGATTTGACTAGCCATTTTTCTTTAAACCACTAATATCTGGTTCGATATATCTCGCACAGATCTAGATATAAGGTTGTTGGCTACAGCTTCAATTTGTGCCGATCTTGCGTTTAAATATCTGTCAGTACACGTTAGTTTTCTATACAAAATATATTCGATATATACGTTATGCACTTTTGTAACCAAAACGTCTATAAGTGGAATTATATTGTTTTGCTTTATCTCTAGAGTAAATTGTATTTTGGGAGGAATCGAATAAGAAAACTGTCGAGCTCTGTATCATCATCTTTCCATATAATTCTTCTTTCTCGAGGTATATTATAAATAAATTTGCGACTACTGGTGGCGATAAAGGCCCTACTCGAGCACCATCTATTTGCTTATACCTGTCCATTCATTGAAAAATAAATATTTTTAAGGCAATGCTATGAGAGTTGTATAATATGTGCCCAGAAATTCTCGTTCATAGCAATCGTGCCTAATGCTTCGTCCATGGAAATACTAGGCTAGAACGACTTGAGATCTTGGCTTGCTATGATGTCCTCTTTTTCAAGAACCATGTTTGGTATAATTCGAATTAAATGATCTGAATATTTTACATATTAGTAAGTCGGCTGCATAATCTCTGCAAGATATTTTTCCAGTTTTTCTAACGGAAAATTAACATCACTAACAATAGGTCTAGTGCGCATCCCAGGTTTACGCATCTTTGGTAAACCGTAGAGCTTGGAACATCTACTCGACTTTCACGGTATAAATTTTGTTGTATTTCTGTATTTGATGGTGAACTTTTTATTTTCATAACGACAGTAGTGAAATCATCTCGTCAAAAAAAAAGGACAACCGGTATATAGATTCCGAACTAAGATGGATAAGGTTTATTTGACATATTTATCAATTTCCAATAATCGTGTTTTCGGGTGTGTTCATTCAAGTGTCGCGATACGAGAAACCGCAACTTTCATAAATTTTCTTTTGAGTGCAAGGTCTCACTTGCATGATGGGTATCGCATCGCGCTTGAATGTGAGAATTGCATTTAAAAACACATTGACTATTGAAATAAATGCATATCTTTGTTATAAAGTTCAATTACCACAGTTACATTACAGTTATAATACCCCAGAATATGATATGATATAAACTTAAACACCAACACGACAATTTAAATAATAATAACTAGAACATTTACATTTCATAGTACAATAACATGAACTAAATACATTTAACCACAATGAAACACGCAGAAAAGTCGGTAAGTTTCTTTTATCCGGTACTTCCCTCGTTATGAATATTTTCTTTTATTAGGACTAGTGAAGTGTTACCTCATTTAGCTCAGTACATAGTCATTTAGTAACACATATGTACTATCTTTTCAAACAATTTGATTGGGCGCCATTTTCGTGCGTCATCTTGAATTCGTACCAGTTTATCCCTATATCACTTTAATGTTTCTGCAAAATTTAAAGTCAATTGAATAAAATTTTTTTACGTTGATTTAAAAAAAATTATTTGGCCGCCATTGTTTTCCACCATCTTGAATTCGTACAACAACTTTACCAGTTTTTCTCTATATCGCACTTAATCCTTAAAGTCAAAGTCAAAGTCAAAAAAACGCTTTATTGTCCAAGAAATCTTTCTTAATGACAAAGCTTTACAATATACTATAATATATAATTTATAGCTAGCTGTAAATTAAAAAATAAGATAAAATTAAAACTAAAATTAAAACTAAAACTAAAATAAAAACTAAAATATAAAATTAACAATATAGCAAATAATAAATAATAAAATTTATAACACACAAAAAAAAAAATAGTAGAAGACACATATTTCAGTTTAAATAAAAAATAACAAAATTAAAGGGTAGAAAAAGTGTGCTACCCATGAAAAGTATCATTGTAAAATTCGTCTATCTTATAATAGGCCTTAATAACTAGTAGCTCGCGAACTTGTTTTTTAAACTGTTTTATATTAATTGATTGTTTAACATAGCTTGGCAGGTGATTGTAAAACTTTATACCCTCATAAATAATTGATCTTTTCACGAGACTTGTAGAGGGGATTGGGAGATGTAAATTCAGGTGCTGGCGTGTAAGATATCTAGGGATCCCGACCATAAATCTATCTCTATTAACATATATGAGGCAGACGGTTTCCAGAATATACAAACAAGTAAGAGTTAAGATACCTTGACGAATAAATAACGGCTTACATGAATCACGAGGCTTAGCTTGGCAAATGTATCTGACAGCACGTTTTTGGATAACAAACAGTGCAGAAATAAGATAATGGCTGGCTGACCCCAAAAAGATATTCCGTAGCGGAGACGTGATTCTATAAGGGCATAATAGACAGTTTTACCAAATACTGTACCCAACTCCTGGACCGCTACCTTTACAGCATAGCAGCCTGATGACATTTTACTACAAAGACTTATGATATGATCATCAAACCTAAGCTCGTTGTCAATTACTAGGCCTAGAAACTTTGATTTTCGTTGCCTCACAAGCGGAGCATCGCCAATGGACAAGCCATCCAAATCACACTTGAAGCAGACAATGTTAGTTTTATTAACATTTAAGGACAAGAGGTTTGCGTCACACCAAACCTTCACCTTGTCCATGTCGGAGGATATCGAAGATTTTAAGGATTGGATGTCAGTACTGTGCCACAACAGTGTAGTGTCGTCTGCAAACAGTGTCAATTGACCATTGATGATTAAATGTGAAAGATCATTTATATATAAAAGAAAGAGAAGTGGGCCGAGAACGGAACCTTGTGGGACTCCCCACTTGATCTCTAAAGAAGTTGATGATCTCTCACCAAGAAATACACGCTGGTGACGCCCTGTAAGGTAGGATTCAAACCAAGAGAGAGCCACACCCCTAAAGCCATAATAATGTAGCTTCTGCAGCAGAATTCTGTGATTCACGCAGTCGAAAGCTTTGGACAAATCACAGAAGACTGCCGCAGCGTAGCCACCTTCGTTCATACGAGAATACAATCCCTCTAGAAGATTGAACATAGCGTCGTTAGTGCTATTGTTTTTCTGAAACCCAAACTGATCTTTGCAAATGACACTATTGACTTCAAGAAAGGATACCATCCGTGCTTTTACCAGCCTTTCTATTAATTTTGAAAGGGTTGATAAAAGGGAAATAGGACGGAAATTAGACGGTTCATTCAAATCTCCTCCTTTGTGTAGGGGAATTACTTTTGCAGTAGTTAAACAGGGTGAAAAAGTGCCCGCTTCCCAAGATGTATTAATTGCTTGCACAAGCACTTCCAAAGCCGAATCCGGAAGACCCCGAAAAATCCTTGCCGACAAACCATCATCTCCCGAGGTGTTCTTGTTACCAATTGATCTCAGTGTGTTCTTCAGCTCATGCAAACAAGTAGGCAGGAAGTAGAAGGAATTCGGAACCGCTACCCCAGATAGGTACGCAATCGGATCTACAGAAGGATTCAATCCTTCCACAAGTTTTTCAGCTATAGAACAGTAAAAATCATTAATAATGTCTGGTGACAACTCAGTTTCAGCAGAGCTCCGAACATTATTTCTGCGTCGAATGTCATTCACAATATACCAGCTCTCCTTTTGTTTATTAGAAGACTCATTCAGGCGACCGGTATAGTAATTCTGCTTGGCTATGGTGATCAACCTACGATAAAGGGTTCGGTACTTGGCAAAGTAGGAATGGAAAAATGGACAATTTGTAAATTTTCTAATAGTATGGAGACACCTTAAATTTTTCGATGATGTTTTTAGCCCCTTTGTAAACCAAACATTTTTAGGTTTTCTTCTCAATTTTCGGATAGGAAAGGCAATATTAAAAAACCTAACCACACTTGCATGAAATGCATTGATAGGGTCTTGCGCTGTAAGAGCTATAACCCAAGGATATGCAGAGCACAGCTGATGAAATTTCTCAAAATTTCTCCTGCCAAAAATTCGACCATATCTATGACTAGAATTTAAATTTATGTTACCAAAAGGTGCACAAAAATTGAATTTGAAATTAATTTAATAAGTAGTTTCGATTTTTTAAATATTTTATTAGGCCGCCATTTTGTTTTGCTGTATTATATGCATACCAAAAGGTTCATCCCTACGTTAACATTTAATTTTTGTGCAAACATTGGTTAATTGGTTTTTTTAGTAATCATTTTTTAAGGTTTTACTTAGCCGCTATCTTGTTCCGACATATTGGATTTTCACCAAAATATTATCAAGTCATCCCCATATGACCCTTAATTTTTGACTAACATTTGAAGTCAATCTGATGAGTAGTTTTTAAGCTATGCCGCAAACTGACAGACAGATAAGCCGAGAGAAAGATCGACAGAATTGATAAACCAGATTTTTTTTGGCATCTAGACGCTAAACTCCGAAAATATATAAAACCTCAGGGGGTATTTTCATGATTACAAATATTTTATTTGGCCCCCATTTTCTACCACCATCTTAAATTATTCGTAGTATTACAGTTTTACTAGTTCATCTCTATACGAGAATTCATTATAGCACACAATTTGAAATCAGTCCTTTAAGTAGTTTTTCAGGCTGAACTTTTAAATATTTTATTAAGCCGCCATTTTGTTCGACCATCTTGGATCCATACCAACATTTTACCAATTGATTTCTATATAATACTTGACTTGTGTGCAACATTTGAAACACATTGGATAAGTAGTTTTTTAGTCATATTTTTTTTGCATTTCACTAGGCAGCTATTTGGTTTTGCCATATTGGATTTTTATCAAAATGTAATCCCCATATGACTCTTAATTTTTGACCAAAATGAAACGTGAAGATCCTAAAAAATCCCGCGTTTTTCACGAATACAATACTTTCCTCATAGGAGGGAAGTAAAAAATTGGTAATATTCATATCCCTAAAATTCACATCGTAATTTGACTAGATGTTGTGTCACTTTACAGAAACATTCCAATTATAGGCGCTTTAAATGCAAAGAATGGAAAAAATTTCTTAACAGCTATTGAACTAACACTTACATCAACCTATTTTATCAAGCTATTGAACTAACACTTATATCAACCTATTTTAAAAATAAAAATTCGTTCTACAAGCAGATTAAATGGTATCGCCTAGCTAGTACTTGACGATCTAGAATGCAGTATTATACGAATACTAGATTTTAATTAATTTTCTGTACATAACCTTACCCAACTGCAGTAACATAATAAAGATCGAATGGTACAAAAAACCAACATAGCCAGGACGATACCTAAATTATACATACCTACCTATTTTAAAAACGTTTAAAAAAACATAACATAAAAGTTATACATAAGGCCGTTAATTTAGTTAATAATTATTAAACTTAAAAATGAAATTCCAAAAAGCAATAAATTCACGTAATCTATCAAGTACTCTGCAAAAATGCCCCTCTGCCTATATAGGACAAACTAATCAGTACCTACATAATAGACAAAATGGACACAAATATGATCGTAAAAATACTATAGCCCTAAAAAAAACACGAACAGGAGACTGACCATAACTTCGATTTTGACAACATAAAAAAAACGAGAATGTTTTGAAATGATGTAAATCCCAACGCAATAAATAATAAGTCCCACATAACTCATTTAAATAAAATATATCATAATTAGGGGCGTGGAGTCCATGGAAGCAAGGGAAGCAGTGTTTCCCCAAAAAAAAATTACAAAAACTCTTCTAAAATGTAATTTTTAAAATAGGAAACCATTAATTTAGTTTATATTAAAAATGCTAAAATATTATCTTAATTATCAAGCCCATAATAAATGCGGCCTTAACTCCGACCCAGCCACAATAGAATATCGAATAGAACCTATGCGGGCCGCTAGCTTCTCTGCAGCCAAGTCCTGTATGCTTTATTTCCTGTGAATCGAGCCAGAGGTTATTGAACTTTCCACCGGCTGTTTGCAATTTTTGCATTTCAGTCGCGTGCTTTAAGTGGTGGCGGAAGCTATCGTTGGAGTAGTTTCTTTGTTTGAACTGCTATCCGTGTGTTGTGTGATACGTACGTCGCGTTGTGCATGATGCGATATGGAAGACAATAATACGGACGTGGATATGCAAATACCGTCAACTTCGGCTGTCGGTAATAACGTTGAAAATGTTGGAGAATTTAGTAAGAAGAGTTCTGTGAATGTGGGGTGTGTGTCTTAATAATAAAGGGATTTTCAACATTAAACTTCGCTGATAAGCTTCAAATAATTTCCAAAAGAAGGGCAAAACCGCCTATGAAAAATTTAACCACAAAAATGAAAAACTGTATTAGACATTTTTATCCGGAAAAACAATACGAACAATTTAAATGGCTAACAGGGTGTGAAAATATAAGTAAATTATTTTGTTGGCCATGTTTACTTTTTGAAAATGAAAAAGGTCTCTGGAATAAAACTGGTTTTTCCGATTTAAACAATTTCCATAAAGCTGTAAAAAGACACATTATGTCCAAAGCGCATTTACAGGCTGTCATAAAAGAGAAAGTCTTCGGCAAAACCAGAATTGAACACGCCCTTAACAAACAGCTGGAAATTAGTCAGCGCCAACACAATGAACTAGTCGATAAAAATAGGAAAATATTAAGAAGACTTATCGATGTTGTTGGTTTTCTCGGCCAGCACAAATTGGGATTTAGAGGTCATGACGAAACAATGGTTTCTTCAAATAGAGGAAATTTTCAAGATTTACTTAGTTTAATGGCTAAATATGATGATTGCTTAAAAATCATTTAGAGCAGTCTAGCGTTTTTCGCGGAACGTGCGTCGAATCGAATCCAGAATGATTTAATTTCCGCTGTTGCAACCATTATTCTAAAAAGAATTAAGGAGGAGATTGGCGAGGCGCAGTTCATTGCTATCGTTCTGGACGAAACAACTGATATCACTAATTTTAGCCAATTATCTATAGTAATACGCTACGTTAAAACAGACGGAAGTATTCAAGAGCGATTTTTAGATTTTAAGAATGTGTCCGAAAATCGTACAGCAGATGCATTATATACCATAGTTTATAACGTTACTAAAGAAATTAATGGAGAGAAAAAATTAGTTGCTCAAAGCTATGATGGAGCTGCAGTGATGGGTGGTCAATTTGGGGATCTGCAAGCTAAAGTTCGAGATACTTTCCCAAGTGCTGTGTTTGTCCATTGTTCATAAATTAAATTTAGTTTTATCTCAGTCCATTAATCACATTAAAGAGTGTAAATTATTTTTCGTTACTTTAAGAGGCATGGCTGCTTTTTTTTTCCAAGTCAACAAAACGTACACAAGCTTTGGACTCCACAAACGATTGCCCAAAGTAGCTCCTACTAGGTGGAACTATAATGGAAGACTTGTGTTAACAGTATCTGAAAATCGTGAATCACTGATTGAACTATTTGAGAAAATAATAGAAAATAATGAAACGTGGGACTCAGAAGCAATAAATAGTTCGAGGGGGTTTTTGGATTGTTTGAAACGAGATTTTAATTTTAATTATTTGTTGAGCATATTTTCAGAAATATTTCCATTCTCGGACAATGTTTTTAATATATTACAAACTAAAACCAATGATATTGCTTTTTGCCAAAAAAAAGTGCATGATTTTAAGTCCATGTTAAGCCAAAAAAGAGATGACTTTGACCTATTTTGGGAGAAAACGATGGCGTTAAATGTAGAGCCACAAGCCAAGCGACAGACAAGGTGGGAGATGTTCAAACATCATACAGACGCCTCTTTAATGAAATAATCGATCAAATTCAGCAACAAATAATATATATAGATTTAACAGTTTAAATGATTTTAAATTCCTCGAGCTCTGCAATTTTGATGCATTTAAAGGAAAAACTTTTCCAGAAGATGCGTTTAAATATCTTCTACTTCATATGGCCAGTTCTTCGACCGAGTGTTAATGCTAAGGAACTAATGCAATTTTTAAAAGATAAGGAACTGGAGGATGCCTACACCGAAGTGTCGAAATTGTGTGAATTAGTATTGAGAATACCTACCACAAGTTCATCAGTAGAACGCAATTTTTCAACACTTAAACGTATAAAAAATATCGTGAGAAATTCAACGGGGCAGGAGAGACTTTCGCATACATCGCTGTTGTCTATTGAAAATAAACTCCTCCAAAATATGTCGGAGCATCGACGTTTTTATGATAACGTCATTGACGAATTTGCAAAAAATGATCGAAAAATCGAATTACATTACAAATAGGTAAGTTTCTAAAAATTGCTTCTCTTTCTTAAAATTTCACCGCACGTCCCTGATCATAATAGTTTGTCTTCATCAGTAATACTTTCTTTGTGTCTTTGACAATAGAAAGGAGCTAAAAATCTTTTTTTCTAGGGAGGTATTAACATTATTAAGAAATAATTATATGTAGCTAAGGGTTTTCAACATTTTACATTTGAAGGACTTACCGAAAGAAGGAATTTTTTATTATATCCTCTAAAGTTCTACACAAATAACACTTACACCGAACATACTTAAAAACAAAAATTGCACGTCAACATTCATTAAAATTATACATTTCAAATAGTGTCGTGTCGAATGAAACTGATTTGGCTTGGAGAACGACAGCGTATTAAGGTCGAGAAATCCATGTATTTTTTTATTGTTTATGTTTTTTTCTTCACGTTAGTTTAAAATTAGGGACAGATCGATTATTTTGGATTTGACTGGGGAGTTTTTCAATGTGCAATTGAGGGATTGTAAGAATATTAATTTGAACTTTTTGACAACAAAGGAAAAAAATAAAAGTCTCAAATATAATACAATTTTTTAATAATTTTATAGGGTAAACATTAATTTTTAAGCTTAAAGCCAAAATGAATATTTTAGTTGTCAGCCTCATCCGAATTGTCACCTACATTTTACTTAGATGTTGGAATGTTTTTGTAGAGTCATGGAATTGGACCGGTACTCAGATCAAACTTTTCGTGCTTCTTTTTGTTCATCCCCTATAGAAAAAGTCAATTTTTCTGAATATTCAGCATCATTAAAATAATATTTAAAGAAAACAGTATCTGATTACTCAGCTCGAATCTGTGTTTTCTTTTTATTAATAGTCAATGTTTTCTTTTTGTTAATAGGAGGTGATCCAAGTTTACAATAAAAGGGCAATGTATTTTTATTTGCAAACATCAATTTTTGTGTCTGATTTCCTAATTTTAAATGAAACTTATAACTAATGGTATGTTTACTTGCGTGATGCCTGATATTGCCATTGGGTCTATGCCAGCCAAAAGACTTTATAGTGATGTATGAAAGGATATATTGCCGTTTTAAATTCCAATTTTTGTGTCTACTCGTAGTGATCCTGAAAAATGTGCATTCTAGTTTCGTGGTCAATTTCCACCCAGGAGTTTCGTCTATCTATTGTTTTGCCAGAGTTTTCTACATGATCGGTTCCTGCTAAAATTGCTTCTTTGTTACTTTCCCATGTCCCTATGCGCTTGATAGCTTTTCTTTACTGTCGTCCATTGGGAATTTCTTCAAACAGTGTTAACGGAAACTTCTCCCATGATTATGGTGTTGTTATCTCGGCTCGCCATTATCTCTACTTTGTTGCGAGCTAACGCCATCGACAATTTTATCTTCATAGATACTCGTCCCATCATCATCTTCACTACTATAATCTCTCGGAGAATAGTTCGGATCATCATAGCTATCGTCGCTATCAAATTTTATGTCATTAACCAGGTTTTAGATGTTGATGGTTGGTGGTTTTCTTGATGGATAGATACGATAAATTCACTGATCTACGAAACAAAGATGATAAATCTATTAAACCTAGAATTATTTTGTAATTTACTTTCCGTTTTAAATAAGTGTCCCCCACAGTGCTGATAAAAAATGCACTGAATTTCAGGATCAGTAGGTAAATTTTCTAACTGAAAAAACTGTAAGAGTAATTAACCTTGCAGAAATAACAATATGTCTTATAGTATTTTTTAAATAAAACCACTTGTTGACTTTCCACACCATTTAAAGAACTGAACTCGTTATTTTTTTGAAGTAGATATAACCCGGTTTAACTGGTTTAACATGAAAATTATGATTAAGAAGTAAAAAATAATAATGCTCAAAATAGGTACAAAATAAAATTAAACAAGCTTATATTTATAAACTATTGAAGTAAAAGATACAAAATTATATATATATATATATATATATATATATATATATATATTTAGTGTGTGAAGTTAAATACATATACACAGAACTTTTAAAAAATTGAATATTTTCTTAAAAGCTGGAGGTTATATTTTAAGAAGATGACGTCTCACGCCACAAGTTTTAAGAAAATATTGAAATTTTTAAAAATGTTTCGTACTTTTTAGCATTATTTCTTACGTACCCTGTATGAGATCTTTACGATTCTTTTACGCCAGTTTTAGCAGCAGCAAGCAAGACTTTTTTTGAACGACTTTTCTGCTAAAATCAATAATAAAAAAGTTTCCAAACATTTAATTTTTTTACGCCACTGTATAAGATATTCACAATTTTTCTACTCCATGGTAATATACTATTCCATTGTCACCGAAGTTACGTAAAGTTTGGCACATGAATCTGAGTCTATGAAAAGAATGTGAGTAATTATGGAAACGGTGCAATGATCATTCGCGGTTGGCTACAACTCTGTATCTTCGTGAAAACGGTCTGCTTTTGACATATCTCCCCCTTTCGTCGATGTTTTAGATCTGTGTGGTGTACTTTAGGTATGCCATATTTTAGCTCAATCGGATGCCAGCAAGTGCTTGACAAATGGATTACAAATTTTGAACCAGAAAGAAATACGAAGAGAGTAAGTTAAATAAAAGCTCGTAAAAACAACTTAATATCGCTATTCAATTTAAAATAGTTTTAACTGTACTAAATATGCTACAGGTTTTTAGCGTATATACGTAAAACTGTAAACCAATTTATTTATTTGTATTTTCTAACATATATTTTCTAAATAACAATGTCCCTTAAAATAAGAAAAAACAATAACAGCAGTTCTTAACCTTAGTATCCTGAAGATGACCTCATAGAGGTCGAAACGTCGATTAATTGCAATAGATTTTCCAACCTAAAACACCCCCAAAATTACTATTGTAGCTAGTAAAAATAAATCGGAACAGTTTTCATTTTAGTTTACCATAAACTAACGAGTGCTGACAGGAGCGAGCTGATTTTCTTTATCAGAATACAATATCATAAAAATTTTACCTTTAAAAATCAAGTTAGAGGTAAACAATCGTAACTTCTATGTAAATAATTTCGTTTGATGTATAGTCTCTCTTGTTTATAGTAGTAGAAGAATAATGTAAAGAAAATTACTAAAGTGAAATTGAGGATTCATTAAATTAAAGAGTAATGTAATAAAAAATAAGGCTTTAAAATATAACTTTAATTGTAATTACTATTAGTATTTTTATCCTTGCTGTCCATCATTCCACGTACTCATATCCGAACTAGTTCCCGCAAAATAATTCAATTATTCCCCTCGGAAAACAATGCATATATCTATTAATGATATACACACACTAACAGAACAAAAATCAAAACAAAGAAAACGTAGATTCATTCGATATGGAGATACAACCGTTTTTCATTTGCCTGTGCAAGTTGATATGTAATTAAGATTGTCTACCTTGATTTGAAAATGGATATACCATTAATTCTAAGTCAGAGATATAAGTAAAATATAAAATAGAAACATATTCAAATGGTGGGAGAATTGGTGTGTCTCAGAGATCTCTAGATCGTTCTATGAGATATGGTCAGTATGTCTGATTTATACTAAATATATTACACCTATAGGAACCGAAATATTGGTATAACTCAAAAATGCAAAATTAATGACTTGTACCACTCTTGCTCTGAGCGGCTCATATGCTGTACAGTCTCTGATCTCTAGCTACATTTTCGACACTTATCGGATTCAACGGACCGGTCTTTAATGATCAATTTAGTGTAATTTCCTGTTTAATAACTTGGTCCTGTATTGCCATCATAAATCCTTCTGTCTCTGGAAATAGTTGTCCATCCTTCAGCGACCTGTTGGATGCTTCCTTATCTATGTGCGGCTGATTCAAGTAATTGTGATTTCGACCGTGCAGTGCCATTTGAGCCCACTTTTCTTGTTTGTCGGGGTCTGAAAGTGACTTTAGGATGATGTTGTCACTTGCAAGATTATGTGGAGGGTACGAGTTGTCACTCAACCTTGTTGGTGAAGAAATATTAATTTTTGCAGCTGTCGGGAGTGCGAACTGGTCAAGTCAACAAAGGCTCTTTCACCTTCTCTTCGCGGTAAGGTCATTCGGAGAGTTGGTGACCTTGGGTGGTGTGACTTGTACTTGGTCATCATTAGGCGAGTAGTTCATTGTAGTTCCTTAGCTTTGTGTTAGTCTATTTCAAGATTCCGAAACTGTAGGCCAACACGGGCACAGCATAGGTGTTAATTGTAATGAGACTTCCGGCGTTCAATTCTGTCATCAGACGAGCTCGCACTCTTTGGATGTACTGATCTTTCATCTTGGTCTTTCCTTACCTATCATTGAGCAGTCTAGCTTGTTGGAATCCTAGGTATTTGTAAGTTTCTCCTTGGTTCATCACTTGAATTATTTCTCCATTGGGTAGGGCTTCATCACCATTAATGACTTTGCCTTTTTCAATTTTTAAGGCTTTACATTTTTCCACTCTAAATTCTATATGGCCTTTCGGAAAGGTGTATGTTACGTCAATAAGTTTTTGAGTTGGCTATGATTTCTAACATAGAGCTTAATATCATCCATATACAGAAGGTGGGATATGGTTCGGGAATCGCCTCTATTGGCTTTGTTGTTGAAGCCATGACCTATATTGTTGAGCAACGTGGAGAGGTGGTTCATCGCTAAGCAGGACGAAAGTGGACTGAACGAGTTTCCTTGGTAAATTCCCTTATTAATGTGTATCTCATCGGTGGTAAGAGATTGATCGCCATTATAGATTCTCAGGTTCGTTCTCCACTGGTGCTTGATAGTTGCCAGGAAATTGATGATCATAGGGCGAATTTTCTATATTCCTAGTACGTCTATGAGCCAGGAATGTAGTACACTGTCAAACACCTTTTTATAGTCTATAAAAACTGTGTGTATGTCGCGTTGTTTCTTCTGTGCCTGCTTAAGTACCACAGAGTCGATGATAAGTTGTTATTTGCATCCTTGATAGCCTCGAATGCATCCCCTCTGTTCCTCGGCTAATAGGTTATGACTGTCAATATGATGATAGATACGATTTGCAATGCATCCTGTTACGATCTTGTATATGGTGAGCAAACAGGTGATGGGCCTGTACTGGGGCGGGTCTTCTGTCCTATTGCTTTTGGGTAGCATAGTTGTAGTGCCTAGCATTAAAATGCGGGGGTTTGTCCGGATGATGCATTATTTTAGTAAAATTACAGGCCATAGCTTCATGGAGGACCTCACATTTCTTGTAACAGAAATTATGAATATGGTCAACTTCTGGCGACTTCCAGTTGCTCGTTTCCTTAATAAAGCTGCTAACTTTGCTAACTAACTAGTATTTCGTTTTTTCTTTGAGTATTTGTTGTATCTCTGCAGATGTTTCACTTTAACTGTTAGTTTTTGCTTTAGTGTATCTTGATACTCATCTAGTTTTTGTTGATGGTGAGATCGCTGGGTTTTGTACCTATATTCTTAAATATCTTTTTAATGCACATCTTAAATCTGCTCGAGGGGTATTCATTTTTCCAAAATTCTGTGAGTCTTCCTAATTCCTGTCTCAGATCGTCAATTATCTTCTCAAGTGTTTTCTGCCATATGGGTTTTCGTTGGTATGTACCTTTGCCTGTTTTTTTCTGAGAATGCATTTGTTGTTCATGACATCTAAGGACCAGAACGGCAGAACAGTAAATGAGTGTGTGGAGCTTCTCAAGGGTGTCATACTCCAAACTAAACACTGCTAGTACGGTGTTGAAAATCTTGAGGACGCTGTGAGTCTCCAAACTAGTTCTAAGTTTCGGGAGCTTAGGTCTTTAAGTTGGATCTAGGCAGTTAAACTCAGCAACAGCTCTTTGGAGTTCGTTGTATACTGATATTTTTTCATTTTCTTGGGTGTTGTTGGCTCTGTCAATGATGTCTTGTCCTGTAAATTCGTAGCCTATATTTTCTTCAGTTCATTCAAAGCACTATGAAGGCCGGTACGGTAGGTGGTTAAGTCGGTCTCAAATCTGGTGATCTTATAATAGGAGCGCATTATGAAACAATTCATATCTGGTGTCCGTTTCATACGCTTCCTTGGCTTTCCAGCCTTTGTGGTCTGAGGATTAGTGACATGCGTCTCCTCAGAAACAGCGACAGCTGGGCGTGTGGCGTCGGTGGTTGGTATCACAAAAGGGGGTGGGGTTGTTGCAGTAGCCTTAATATTATTATTATTACTATTATTATAAATATTAGTTTACCTCAAAAACAATAATAGCTATGATCAGTCTACATCAGTTCTAATAAGTGAGATCCATTTGCAAGTCTTTAAATTCAGCATGAATAAACTAATATTATTATTATTTTAATATTACAAGTACTATTACTCTTTTTTATGGTTTAAGAAAGAATTGAGGTGCATAAGAACTTGCTAATTTAAATGATTAGCAATTAAGTTTTTCATTTTGGATAATAATTACTATAAGCTCATAAGCTCTTCGAAAAAGTGTACTGGCAAACGCAACTGGCACGCCTTCTGCTAAGAACTTCTGTTGGTTCCAACCCATACATTTTAAGAAAAGATACCCAGCTATCTAACTGATTAGAATCTTTAAAATTCGGATAGTAGAATTCAAGCTTACAATATTTATTTAGACGAATATGTTTTAATATCATATTCTAATTTGTCTCAGTGTTTGTAACTTATTAAAATATGGAAAATCGTATTTTTATTTGTATTATTTCTAATTATTAATTGTATTTGCTTAAACCACTGTGAGTTATTCTGATTATTATAGCTTGCTTATTTAAGGTAAAGATATTAGTATATGTAAATCTTGATAAAGTTAAATTAAATTTTGGATTTCCAATTCAGCAATTGCAAAACGACTTTTATCTCTACCTACTTCTCATTTTATGGCTAAACTAATGTTTGCAAGAATGTTGAAATTTTGAATATATTCTGAAATTTATTACAATACTTCTAGCTTATTAATTTAAAAAAAACATTTTTAAATTTACAAATACATGTACTTTTTTGACGATTATTTTTAGTATTAAAAAACTCGGCTTCAAACATTCTTTATATTGTTCCTTTTATGTGCTAAATCAATTAATGGATTAGCCGTAAATCCGTAAATTTTTTGTTGAGAAACGATTTATTTTTCTATGGAAGGACAGGTTATCACGTCCAGTTCTAAGCTCGATTTGCAAATATAATGTTTTATATTTTTTGCTCATATATTTTCTGCTTATGTCTTTTTCTGACCAGGGATTTTAAACATTTATTTCGTATAAATTCGAGATTATTTTGTGAGTTTAAAGGAACGGTAACTTCTGTATTTGAATTACTTATAGTGCGATGCTGAAACCGAGACTTACAATACTTACATTATTATTATTTTATTTAAAAAGAATTTTATTTTTTCAAATGATTTCTATTTATTAATATCGAAAAGTTTTGGGTTCAGACTTTCTTTTATAGCTAGAAATTTAAAAACATGTCAAAGCATTTCACAGTCTTAAAAAATGTATAATTAAAAAAAAATACCAATGTTTCTCTTTAATCTAAATGTCAACAGGTAACATTTATTACATGTGAATACTTGAATAATGTAAGATTTTATAAATAGTAGAATTTAATAATAATATTTTAATATAAAGTGATATTTTAATAAACAGTGACTCACAATGGTTTCTGCTGGACAACAAGCGATAGTAAATATAACCGCAATAATCTTAACCATCTATGTCTTGCATCACAATAAAAGCTTACGTGCTGCTGATCATCTTGCTTTTACGTCAGATTTTACCTGGTTTTAACAGTATTAACGTACAGGGTGATTTATATCTAAGCAGCTAAAAGGACATTATTATAAAGAACGATTGATAAATAAACGCGTATACAAACCATTATACTAATTGAAAAAACGTATTATAAATACAATACATTTGGCCTTTTCAAATAAGGAAATGTATATTAATTTTAAAATAGAACGTTTATTATTAAAAACAAAAATATAAAATTCCAAATGTTATGAGTACTCTCAGTTTAAATATACTACAAATATTTATTCTGTACTACCAAAATATAAACACAACAAAATAAAAAAACCCAATTTTAATAAAGATTTACCAATGATTGCAAAACCAGGATAATTGTCAATCAATATTTTAAAAATAATTCTTTGATTTACTTATGTAGAAAGTGTAGCCATGAATGCCTCAATAAGTTTAGTGTTGCCTAAGTTTCAAATTTAGTTTATTACGACTATTTTAGAAACTAACAAGGAAAGTTCGGTGTAAAGGAAATGTACTAATTTTTTATGATTTTTTTTGAAAAATTTTAATAAGCCGCCGTTATCTTCCACCATACTGAATTCGTCCCAACATTTTTCTACTTTCCAACTATGTTACAATCATATTTAGGCGGAATTTAAAATCGATTGAAGAATTAGTTCTTTTACGCAGCTTTTTTCAAATTGTATTATTCAGCCATTTTGTTGCGACATGTTGAATTCGTATAAAAATTTTGCCAGTTTATCTCTATATATCACATTTAACTTTTGTGTAAAAAGTCAATTGAGCAAGAAGGTTTTTTACGCTGGCATTATGTTTCACTATCTTGAAATCGTACCAAACTTTTACCAATTCATTGCTCTCATCACATCACGTTATTCGCGAAATTTAAAATCAACTGAATAAGTTGTTTTTAGAGTGATTTTTTTAATATTTTATTAGGCCGCTAATTTGTTTCGCCATCTTGTATTCATACCAAAATTGTACCACTTTATTGTCATGTCAAATTTGATTTTTTTGCTGAATTTGAACTAAATTAAACACTTGATTCTTGTGGACATGTTTAAGTAAAATCAGTAAGTTGTTTTGTAGTAATACATTTTTTAACATTTTACTATGCCGCCATTATGTTATTATGTTCCGCCATACTCTCGCTTTCTTTACTACGGCCTAGAATGAATATTATATTTACAATTTTGTAAGTATAGAAGAACCTTGCTATGTAATAAAGTAGTAAGAATAAGAGACCTCAATGCCAAATCAAAAATTAAGCCAGCAAAACGTAACCAACATATACATAATATAGAAAATTAGTAATGTTGTTTTGTTCATCACTTTCAAAAAGCGAAAGGAATGAGGAAGCCAGTGTTAAGGAGCAATACAGATAATTACATTTTCACACGAACTATATTCTTTTAAATTTACACCCCCTATCGTTCAAAATACATTTTATAAAATAACCGCGGATTTTCCACTGCTCCATTATGTTTCGTAAAATGGTTGGCTATATTTATATCAAAATAACTATAATTCAATTTTATTAAGTAATTAATTTTTAGCTTAGCTTGGTGAGTCACGCTACATTTAAAATACTCTGTTTTAGTATTTATTTATAATTATTTATTATATCCAGTATAGACGTTCACGTTTATAGGCATGTTTCGCAATTTTAAGTTGTGATTCTCTGTAGATTTAGTTTACTGGCAAAAAACTAAATAATTCAATTAAAGTTAAGGTGTTAAAAATGCACTCAGGTTCCGAGTATTAAATGTTAATAGCGAACAAAAATAAATTAATTTTATTATTACTATTATTTTTTATCATAAACTTATAAATAAATGTTGGTGTACATCATATCAGAAACGACTAAGTGGGTTAAGAAAAACCGAAATCAAAGTCTTTCCTGTAAACATTTTCTGAGGAAATGGCAAGTATCTAAAATGATTCATTTCTGTAGATCCATATAGCTGATTTTATGAAGTTCTATTTTTGCCAGGCTTTTTTCCAAAGTCTTAGGTATCAAACCCGTTGATGACACGATGGCGGATATCACCTCGACCCTATCCAGTTGCCCATTTGCTGCTTCTCTAAAGCCAGTTCTGCATACTCAGGCTTCTTCTAGCGATGTTTCTTAAGCATGTTACAATTGTTAAGTACGTCAATAACAATCAGGTACGAAGACTATACTTTCTGATCCAGCAGCACGGGTCGGTTATTCGTCACGTGTTTATCAGTGACAATAATCCAATTATATTAGTGTCTAAAAAAGTCGTTGCCCAATAACGGAAGAAGTTGGTATTTGTAACATTGCACGTAGTCTTCAAGAGACCGTGTTTATTGGCTAATTTTTAATGTACGATGTTCTTTGTGCCTATGCGAATAATCTGTGTTTGAGAAGCAAGTGTACCCTGATGTTATATGCTGAATGTTTTCTTCACTTTGGGTGGCATTTCTTAAACTTGTCGAATTGGAGGTAAGATCATAAGGGTCCTTAATTATAAACTTTTCATAGTTGGTATTTATAGTCTGATTCTAAATCAAAATGCTTCAGTTTCCGGGAAGAGCAACCCATTACTCAGGCACTTATTTGATGTTGATTGGTTTATATGCGTTTGGTTTAAATCATTGTAGTGTCGTTAGTGCAAACCTTTCTGTACCAATTGCTCAATTGATCGTTTGCAAGTTCGAGTGAGTATAAGACCTGTCGACTAATTTTGTCAACATATCCAGATCATAAGTCTCAATTTTCTTGAAAAAGGAATCTCTAAATTTGTTTAGTTGGCTATAATATAGTGTAGTAAAGTCAACAAAAGCTCTTCCTCCTTCGTTTATGGGCAGAGTGATCTTAAGCATAGATGCCTTGGCATGATGCACCCTGTATTTGAGCTTTCTGTAGCCATTACTTCATTAGTCGTTGAGTGGCGTATAGGACCTGTCGGCTAATTTTGTCAGTCCATGTAGCTTAGAAGTCTTAGTTTTCCAGAAAATGAAACCTCTCAATTTGCTTTGTTGGCTAGAATGTAGTGTTGTTAATTCAACAAGAGCTCTTCTTTCTTCGATTCTGGACAAAGTAGTCCTGAGCATAGATGCCTTGGGATGAGTCACCCGGTATTTGTTCATCATGCTTCAAATGGTTTGTTCAATCTCTTGCAGATAAGTCCATTTCAGAATTCTAAATGAGTAAGCAAGTACAAGTAGCACATAAGTGTTTATTTCATGTTAGTAATAAGTCTCTTGCCTTTAGTTCGGTCTTTAACGGCGCTGATTTTGCCTGCATTTCCTCTAATAAGCGTGTCTGTTGGAATCCAAATAATTTGCAAATTTTACAATCCTCTATATCTTGGACTACATGTCCGTTTGGCAGGGTAATATCGCCTTCGATCGTTTTGCCCTTGATATATTAAGAATTTTACACTTGCCTGATTCAAAGTCGACATAATTTTCGTTAGATCTAAATGTTTTTGTGTTCCGGCGTGTATCGTCTATATAAAACAGATTGAACACTATGTTATATATTTGTGGGCTTTGATCTTGAAACTTGAGTTGGAACTGTTTAGCATGTTGGACAGCGGCTTCATTCATAGGCAAAACCACAATGGATTAAGACTTAAACCTTTTTATAAGAATCTCGTCAATACTTACAGGTTGTATTGGTGTTATTCAAATGGAGAGTAGTGCTCCACTGTTGCCTGATGTTAGGATGGATTTTGTATATTCGCAGTACTCCAATAAGACAAGATGCGGCATAATGTCGAAAGCATTGTTGTAGTCCACAAACGCAGTATAAATGTCTAGATTGTTTTTCTGCACTTGCATCAATATTATGGAGTCAATAACCAGTTGTTTTTTACATCTGTGTTGTTATTAATATTATTATTGCTATTATTTAGCAGCCTCTGATTGATTTTCTTAACAAGTATATTAAGAATTTATCTTTTGTTGGGGAAAAACTTTGTGAGATTACATGTTCATGACATCGTCGCTTTTTGAGCTGCGGTGTGTATGTTTTCTTTAAATGGCAGTTGCTCAATATCATTACTAAAAAATAGCAGTGTGACACCCGTGCGTACTTGTGTTTTCATTTGCCATATTCGAGTGTTTTTTCTTCATCTGTTAAGCTTTGTAAAGTAAGTTCCATTACGTCTTATTGATGGGTGTATCCAAGGTTTAAAAACTTATCAGTGTTCCTTTATTTTCAGTATATTGCTAGTCCAATTAGCGCCGATGTAAACATGGTTTCAATCGCTGTAAATTCCCGGCCTCCTTCCGACCTCGGGACCTCTAGCTTATCCACATCTGCCCTAAGATGTGCATATTTAGTAGTTTTCTTGTTTTTATATCAAGGTTTAATTTTTCTTCTTTTGTCCATTTTATTACGACAGTGCTATATTGTATTCGAAAGAAAGAAAGAAACTTTTATTAATCATCCTTACATATAAACATGTGTGATGCAGGTCCAAAAAGCTGCTCACATTAAAAAAAAAAGCTAAAGAAAAATCAGCTTAGTTAAAAAACAAAACTTAAAAAAAATAATACAAACCGATATATCTAAACGTAAATTATAACAAGTAATGAAAAAAAAAACGAAATGATAAAAAGCAATAAAAAGATAGATAATATTAAGTCTGATTGAATGATAGTGCCTCCAAATATTCCTTAACCGAATAAAAACAATTCTGCAAGCAATAAAATTTTATTTTACGCTTAAACCTATACTGAGATAGTGACTTGACATTGATGTCTTAACAAAAAAATGTGTTTACTCAATCTTTGCCAGAGATCGGCAATATGACTATGCCATTTCAAACCACTTTCAATGGTTATTCCTAACAAAATAACATTGCTAATCTCCTTGATACCAGAAAAGCTAAAATCGATTGTCGGCGTTTTGTTACAGTTCGTTTTCAATAAGTTAGATGCGAACCATTTCTTCGCCGCATATAGAGCGTTAGCTATGTTTTCCATCGATTGGTGTAGCTTTTTCGCCGATATCAAAAGAGTCGCATCATGCGCATATAAAATTGATCTACTGGGAAACAAGTTGACACAAAAGTCATTTACATAAATAACAAAATAGAGAGGGCCCAGGACTGATTCTCGAGGCACCCCGTCACATATTTGTTGCTGATTGGATTGCACACCATTATTGGAAACAATCTGTTTTCGATCTAACAAATAGGATTTAATTAAAGAAAGTGGCTTACCAATAATACCTATATGACAGAATATGGCTTAGTTTGTTCAGAAGTATACTGTGACAGACGCAGTCAAAAGCCATACTAAGGTCGCAAAGCATTGCTGATCGCGGTTCACCCTTATCGAGGCCCTCGACTACGTCCCTCACGACGTCCATTACTGCCTGAATAGTAGACCTGCCCTTCATGAAACCAAATTGGTTATTTGTAATAATTTCAAATCTGTTTAGGTATGATAAAATAAGAAAATATTTTTAGAATAATTGGAAAACGAAATGTTTGAAAAGTATGATATAATTTTATCTCTAAGAATGATTTCGATAACTTTTCCAAACAATGAAACTACAGCGATTGTCCAGTAAATTTGTATCTCTTTCTTAAAAACTGACAACACTTTACTAAGTTTAAGTGAGTCCGGAAATTGTCCTACGGAAAAACATTTATTAATTATATTTGTTAAATAAAGACAAATAATGTGAAAAGGATTTTTACCATTTTAGTACTAATATTATAAATATCATGAGAATTTAAATATTTCAGATTATTTATAGCATTTTGAACATGACTTTCGCTTAAGAGAAATAAGAAAAACGACGACAATGGCCAGGCATTTTGTTCATAAATAAATAAAGATCACCCTTTATGGTTGCTAAAGAATTCGGTATTGTACTAGCTACAGTATAAAAGAATTATTGAATGTTGGTATTGCTCTATTGATGTTATCGCGGTACTGTTATGTTTGCCACAAAGTTATGTCTTTAAAATAAGGCGGGGTAAAATATTATTTTTTAATTTATTATTATTATACTATTAAAATTAATTTTTTCTTTCATTACTTCATTCTGTATCTCACGATGATTCTCAAATTCGAAATATTTGAAAGAATTTTTTTGCCTGAAAACTTTTATCTCATCTATCATATTCAATATAATGTTTTGCCTTTTTTGAATTTTTCCTTTTGAGATAGTCGCCTTGGAATATTTGTTTAGTCCTAATTCCATTCGGATATCTGCGCTAAATTCTTGGATGACTTTAACTTGATTCCTAACTCTATATCGTTTTTAGCTTTTAATTTCAAAACTATATACAGGGGGGATGGACGATTGCGGAATAATAACGAAAACGAAGGCATGATTGCGGATGGAGGCAAAATAATCGATGGCATTATTGCGGAATGCTCGTATATATTTGTTCGATTGCCTGACTCAAGAAAGGATCATCCTTCTTTGTTTATAATCCTTGAAGTTCTCAAAGATATGCAGACAGATACTTATATGAAACTTCGTGACTCAGACAAATTATTGAGATTATCTAAAAAAAATTTCGGGCTGTCACGTATACGGGTATAAAATGTCGCTGACAATACGATGCGTTGAGCCGTTATTTTTACATTCCGCAATCGTGCCCTCACTTCATTTTGTGAAAAACTGAATACGTCATGAATGACAATGTTACCTTTCTGACTAGCTTATGCACCACGTTAGAAACTCTATAGTCTTCAGTATTTCTAGTAACCAGCTATGAGGTACACTACCAAAAGTCTTTTTGTAATCAATTCAGGTAAGGCTTAAGTTTTTTCTGCCTCTTATACAGTCCTGCATCATTATTTTACTGAATGGTAACTGGTCTTTAGTTCCATATGAATTTACAGCACATCACATTTGTTCTACGGGAACTATTTCAAACTCACATAGCTGCTTTTGAGTTCTTGTTGCAATAATTTTTTATAAATAGTGTTTAGACAGGTTATTGGTCTATAGTTTTAAGCCTTTGTAGTCTGCTCGTTTTTTGGGAGAAAGATAGTTGTTCCTTTTGTCATCCAGTCGGGCGTTTTATTTGGTTTCCCTATTAGTTCGTCGTAACATACAGCCAAATAGTTATACGTGACCTTGAACTATTTTAGTCAGTAGTTTTAAATTTCATCTATTCCCGTCAGATATTTTTTCCCATTTCATCTCACGTGTTAACTTGCAATCTTTCTTTAACTTTCTGTATCCATATGGCGTTTTTGTTATGTTCCCAAATTCATTTCCAAATTGTCTCGACTTCTTCTTTATTTGGGCCTTCCTCTATTTTATTAGTTTTGTGCTGCAACTCATTATACAGTCTTCCCGGATTATTTCAAAATAGGTTATTCTGTCTGTATGCCTATTGTGTGTCGGTTTCTGTGTTTCTACCAATGTTATTACTATATCTGCCCCAAACTTTTCCACGTTTGTTTGTAATGTTTACTTTAGTTTGCTAGCAGACATTTTCTCTATTTCGAGATATATAATGGGTATCTTCACTAGGGTTAATTGCGTTTTCTCCTAACCTCTGATCTTATGGAATATTTATGTGATAAGTATTCAGGCTGGTAACTTCTAGAGCCTTCAATATATGTGCTTAATATCACTTATCATTCAAATTACTCTTCTTTTGTATACATTTTCCACATATAAGTCCAGACTTGATCTCTTATTGGGTTTCGCCTCCACCGTAAATCAAAAACTTTCTTCATAATTTGGGTGCCGGTATCTTTTACCACAAAAAAATAGCAAGAAACTCTCTTTGTTTTCGCCAATCATCAATTTAACTCTTGAGGTCACAGATACCGATTGAGAGATTTTTTTTCCTAAAAACATTTAAAGGACTCTTTTTTGCGGGATCAGCTAAACAATAGATAGGTAAAATTGTGTTAGACTATTATTATTACATACCACTAGAAACACGTTAGTACACCATATTATTATTACTATTGTAATACTACGGAATATTATTTCTCAGTATTGCATTTTTTATTTTAAGAAGGAATTGATGTTCACAGATACTTTCTATCTACCGATCCGAAGATTTAAAATTCGTTACTCAGAATTCAAATTTACAGTATTTATTTAAAACTAATATATTTTGAATATCGTACTCTAATTTGTCTCAGTGATTGTAACTTATTAGCATATAGAAATTCGTATTTTTATTAGTATTTCTCATTAGTAACTGTATTTGCTTAAACCACTATGAGTTATTTTGATGATAGTAGCTTGCTTATTTAACGGAAAGGTGTATGTTAATTTTTTGTACAGGTAATTAAAATGTTAGATTCCCACTTTAGCAATTGCAAAACCACTTTTACTTCTACCTACTTCTCTTTTTATTTCTAAACTAAAGTTTGTAGGAATGTTGAAATTTTGACTATATCCTGAAATTTGATAAAATACTTTTAGCTTATTAGTTTATAAAAAAAATATTACATTTACAAATACATGTAGTTTTTAGAAGAATATTTTTAGTGTTAAACAAATAAGTTTTGAATATTCCTTAAATTATTCCTTGTATGTGCTAAATCAGTGGTCGCCAACCCATCGATTGCGAGCTACCGGTAGTTCGCGAAGACATTTCTGATAGCTCACAATATATCTTATAAAAATCATAGAAGCGTCCATAAATTTTGAAAAAAAATCACAATACGAAAACAAGCAGCGGCCAGAATTGACCAGAGCGCCAGCATCGCGTGAATGTTTGAGAACAAATAAATGTACATGTCGGGGATACAACGCGTTCAGTTTAAAACTGAAAGGCATTAGAGGTACACAGAGTAAGCAATAAAAAAGATTATTGCAAGCAGAAATAAGAAACTAAAGACATAAAATTTTCATTCGGAATGGGAAGAACAGTATTTTTGTACAGAAGTTAAAGGTAAAAATTTATATTTGTTATATAATGCCTCTGTTTCGGTTGCTATAAAAGGAATTTTTAAGAGGCGTTATAAAGGTGTACATCCGAATTTTGAAAAATATTTCCCATTACATGCTGCCAGCAGAAAAGAAAAATTGAAACAATTAAAGATCCAGTTAATTGAATAATAGTCAATATTTTTAAAAGCAGTTGACAAAAGTAAGTCGGCAACGGAAGCATATGTCCCAAATAACTGCACAAAAAAGAAACCGTATGAAGACGGAAATATGAAAAAACGGGCGTTTTTACAAGCTGCAGGATGGTTTTTAGTGATTTTATGATTAAAGAAAGAGATCTTTTAAAGTTTATTCCACTGAAAGGATATATCACTGGACAGGAATTGTTTTCTCATCTCTCACTTGTCACTCTCTTCACTCTGAAGTGCGATGGCTAAGTAGAGGACGAGTATTAACACGTTTTAATGAACCCCTATCTGTTATAGTTCAATTTTTCAAACAACGCGGCGAACCGAGTCAGGAACCGAAAAATTCAATTTGGCTTAAAGATTGGTTTCTTGTGTACATTACAGGCAAGATTAATGAACTCAATTTGCAACTTCAGGGGGGAGATAAGGAACTGACGGAAACGATTTCCGATATAAATGCATTCATAAAAAACTTGAGTTTTGGGAACAAACCCTAATCACCCGTGATGTCAAGCATTTTCCCTGTTCTTTCGGAGAAGATATCTCAAAATCCAATAGAACTCTATGACAGTAAATCTCATGTAGAAATAGTTTCTAAATTGAAGGATAACTTCAAAAATCTGTTTAAGGATTTCAACAAAATGGCATTGGTGGCCCAATTTGTAACAACAAATTGAGCCACCAATGCCGTTTTGCCATGCCACTCTTCATGGAAATTGATAGCCAACAGTTTACAACTTGTGTTATGCAGAACTTTGGCGAAGACATCGCTGCAACTGCAAGTAATTTAGCATTGAAATTGTTAGTTTCAAGTAGAAAATGTATCTGGTCTATAGTAAGTAAAGACAAATATTTAGTTCTACGTCGTGTTGCTTTAAAAGTGAAAGCGTTATTTACTTCAACCTATTTGTGCGAATCTTCTTTCTCCAATATGAAGTTTATTAAGAACAAATACCGCAATCGCCTTACAGATGAACATTTGGATAATTGTGTCCGAATTACTGTATCAAACTACATTGCAAACTTCAAAACAATTATCGATGAGTCTGAGTGTCAACCTTCTCATTGAACTCGCGCATTTTTATCACATGTTTTTGTTTAAAATTTTAATTATAATGTTTTGTTTAGTTTTATTAAGACATATGTGACATGCCATTAGGGCTATATGAAAATTTCGTTTATTTTTAAACCCCTACTGTTGGTAAGTATGTATTAGTATTAGTTAAGTACTTATTAATTACATAAAAACATGTATGTCAAATACAACTGTGCATTATTACATTTACGCTGGCTTAAACGCTGGTTACAAGTAGGTAGCTCACGGTTTATTTCTAAATTGTCAAAGTAGCTCAACACCTCGAAAAGGTTGGCTACCACTGTGCTAAATCAATTAATGGATTAGCCGTAAGTCCGTACATTTTTTGTTGAGAAGCGATTTATCTTTCTATGGAAGCGGCAGGTTATCACGTCCAGTTTTAAGCTCGATTTGCAAATATAAAGTTTTATATTTTTTGCTCATATATTTCCTACTTATGTCGTTTTCTGACCAGGGATTTTATTATTTATTTCGTATAAATTCGAGAGTTTTTTGTATAGCTAGGTGAACGGTAACTTCTGTATTTGAATTACTTATAGTGGGATGCCGAAACCGAGATTTATAATACATGCATTATTATTATTTTATTAGAAATAATTTTATTTTATTTTTTTTATTTAATTTATTAATAAAAAAAGTTTTGAATTTAGACTTTCTTACATAGCTTGAAATTTATAAACAGATCAAGGCATTTTATAGGTTTAAAAAATGTAAAGTATTTAAATAGTACTAATGTTTTTCTTTAATCCAAATGTCATCCGGTAACGTTTCTTTTATTTGAGCATGTTAACGATACTCAAATAATGTAATATTTTATAAATAGTAAAATCTAACTTAAATTTTAATATAAAGTGATAATTTAATAAAAAAGGACTCACAATGATTTCTGCTAGAAAAACAAAAATTCAAAATTTTAACAGCGACGTAAGGTCAGTTCTTTAGGACCTGGAAAGGGTAAATAAAATCAAAACATGTATACAGTTCACATTAAAAGCTTTAGATGTTTATTAGTTATACACTTATTCGACCTCGTTATAAACGAAGAGCTACTGCTGCACTCTAAGGCCAACTTGATACAGAAAGCAAATTAGGAGAAAATGGATCGGTTACGTTTTGCAATGAGAAAAAAAAGTACCGCAAACAAATTTTAAAATGGAACCTTTAAGGACGATTGAACGTTTTGTGATAACCTGCTAAAGGTACTAAATGAAATTTCCAACGTAAACAAATCACGGAAACAGGCCGCTAACTTATTCAAAAAACAAGCCGGCCTACAATCCTTACAAGATTAACACACTTTATATAGATAGTGATTCAAAATTAAATGCAAATCTTAAGGGAGTATATTCCTCTCATAAGAATAAGAAAGAAAGTTTCTACATTTTTGGGTCCAAAAGCGCTTTGTTTCTAATGTAAAGGAAGAAAGTAAATGGGAATATAGCTAGCTTTAACTTCTCAAGAAAATATTTAACCCTTAATAAAAAGTATTTATAGATGTACCTTAATATTATAGTCAAATGGTACTTAAAAAGAGCAAATAGGGGAAATTTTGGTGCAGTTATGATGGAGTTTCTATATGTTTTTTAGGTAGATCTGCTATCAATTTTATATTTGCCAACGCGATTCTTCACTTCTTTTTTGTCAAAAATTAACGAAAAAAAAGTTTCTTTTTGGTTCTTTAAAAAAGCTCTAAAAAGAGCATAAAATATCTTATATATTTCATGTCATTGAGGTTTTTCTGTCTGATTGACGGTTCAGAGGCGAGAGCATCACGAAATCAGGTTGGTGCTGGCGAAATTCGCTTAGCAACAAAAATCTGTCAACCCTACAGCGCAATGTGCAAAATAAAGAAAACTGTGAGCTTAAAGCAATTTGAGCCTGTAAGCGTGGTGAAGGATTGAAGACCTTAAGTTAAAATTCAAGACCTCAGTAATATTTTCCAACTTTCGAAATCGTCTTTGCATATACATCTGACATGCTTTGACTTTATAGCAAGTTTAAAGGCTTTCCTCCATACCAGTTTGGAATTTACACATGGAACAAACTACAACAGACTTCGTTTTTGAAGAAAAAACATTTGCTGCTTATTTTTCTTTTATAGGTGCCCCTCCGACAGATTACTTATGACTGGACATGCTTACTACAGACCTATAAGAGTTCAACTTTTCATAAGCCCAATCCTCATCTTTTTCATAAGCCCAACCTGAGGATTTTGGAAACAAAAGTAAACGATGTTCTACACAACTTTGACAAATCAGTGATACTTGTTTCTGATCCTGAATGTCGCAAATTCAAGGAGAAGGAGAACCATCAATTGCAATAGTTGAAACAACGTGGCTCCACTGCTTAGCTCTGGGTACAGTATATACGATTAGTTATTCTTGTGAAATTATTCATCTCGCCTGAAAGAATGAGCACTGGGATCAACACCTTGAAATTGTTTGAAAGAGTTTTATGCATCATTTCAGGTGTGAAACCTAGACATGTTCATCGAGCAGTTTCTTATACGGTCGCTTGTGAAAATCCTAATTTATATTCAGTCAGCACTGGTATTGTCTCTGACGATCGAATTAACTGCCATAAAGCTTGGGATTTGGGCAGTAAAGGTATTACTAGAATTGGCTATAGTGACTTAGGAACTGTCAAATTTAAAAGGAGCGACAGAGTGCAACCTCTGGCGGTAATGACTAGTGTGATACGGATACACAACGAACTAATACCTATCAATCCAACAAGTCTGTTCCAAAGAATGACCGTTGCCAAGCATTCAGAGGAGCAGCTCGAGAAATTTTTGAGCTAAGATCTTGGCCGTTTTTACTTGACACTGTTTGATAATAGTTTAAGAAAAGTAAGCAACTCCTGTATAAAGCATTGAAACCCCTAACAAACAAACAGTTATGCGATCAAGGTCAATACGTCATAGATGGCGCGTTTCTCTTGCTTAGTGTACTATGGACCATGAACCAAACATTTTGTTCTATTTATGACAATTACGCGGAATATGCCAAGTCAGAATAATAATCAAACCCAGTAATTGTTTTTGATGGGTACCCTGAAGGCCTAGTCGATAATAAAACAAGTTCAGCTCAAGAAAACTCTCTGTTTAATGATACAATTATTCTAATGATGTCAAAAGAGAGATTTCTCGCTAACTTAAAAAGCAAAAGTCGGTTCATATAAACGCTCGTTGCGAGGTTCTTTTCGTCAGGAATTTCTAGCCAGCGCGCGAAAGATGCTGATACCCCAATAGTGAACACAGTTTTGGAACTGGCTCCAACCATTGAGACGGTGATTATAATTATAATTATCAGATCCAGCAATGGTTCGGTGTCGAAAAAATCTAGAAGAGTGGGGATAGAAAAGATTGAAAATTCGTCTTGGACCTGTGACTAGCTTGTTACGACCCGCTTCCCTAGTTTTATTGAAGTTTGTCTCATGTCAGTGGACTACAAATTGCCAAAGAAGTTATGACAATACGGCAGTCATTCTTGAATGCCTGGAAGATGCAGTGGAAATGACGAACGAATTGGAGTTGGATTTCTTAGTCACTGAACCAATGAAAGAAGACAAGGAAATTATAAAAAGTTTAAAGTTAAACCAATAATTAACAAATAACAAAATTAAAATTCTATGAAAAGCCGGCGCTCTTTGCAGTTGAATTTCTCAGTTACTGAACCTACCAAATCAATGAAAGAAGACGATACAAGGTATCAGTTTAAACAAACAACAACATTTAATTCCGTTGTCTCTTTTTATATTGTAGAATCCGATGAAAAGCCAGGGCATTTAAAGGAAAGGATACATATCGGTGAAAATGAACTTAATTTTGCGGCCTTCTCGCGACTGAACCGTTGATCATAGGAAAACACTCAAAAGAAATAAAATATAGGAAATTTTATACTCTTTCGAGGAGGATAGGTTTTTAGTTATTAAATAAAAACTTTTTTAAGGAGTTTTCCTCAAGAAACCCCAATTCCGGTCAAAATTCGTGTTGCCAAACTTAATATTCGTATGAAGCAACTCAAAAAATATATACAAACGAAATTTAAAAACTCCACCAAAACTTTCCTCTATTTTCTACCATTTGATTAGATATAGTCTAATCAAATGATATGTCTGGTAGTCTAATGAAATTTTGTATCTGAGCCTGAGTATCAAACAGCCTGACATTGTGTTGACATTAATATGTACAATGGTTAACGTTAATGGGATTTTCTAGTTGTTCTAATTTTTAACTCCTTGTTGTAGAACGATTTTGTACAAAATAAGTTTCTCACAGAGTTATCAAAATTTTGTTTTTATATAAAGAAAACCAAGAATGTAAACTCAAAATTTTGATAGGAACTAACGAAATTGCCAAATATTTTTTCCAGAGTTCTTTCCAGAAATTAAATATTTTTGTAAGTTAAAAAAAATTCTGTTAAATATAGTAAAGCACTTTTATACAAGCTATATTCGACAAATTGCGAAACTGGAAATCCCAAATCGAAAATCCTGTAAAGATAATAAAATTTATCATAGATAAAAATGCATGATTGCTAATAAGATATTATAAGAAACATATTTCGACAATGTATAAAACTTACCTCTGCACTAGTGTCATTAGACTGATATTCCCGTGGAGAGACCGCCAATGCTCCTAAAAAAATGATGATTTAAGGTATATTTAATCATTAAATTATAAAAAAGAAGTTTTTACACAAAGATTTTTATGCTATCTCTGTCAGTACTATAAAAAATTAGGCAGTTATCGTAACGAAAAAATATGCGCTGTAACAAAATTTTTTTACATATATCTCTTAGGAAGAAAAGTTATTGTTTAGTATATTGCATAGTGGTGTAGAGATCTTATATAGCCAGAGCTGTCGCAATTTCTTTTAAAAACAATCCAGTTACAATTAGTAATTACTTTCAAAATTCATATACCAATTACCATCATTCTGAAAAAGGAGTTCAATTACCAATTAAGTTTAGTATATATTTCATTCTCAATGAAATTACCGTATTTTAACACAAACAAATTCAAATACTCAAACGTAGTTCATTTACTTCTGACCGGTACTAGTATTTGTATTGTCTCTAGTTATTTAACTACCTTCAAAGTAATTCAACTACTTTTACTTTTCAATTTCTAAAAATTTAAATTTAAAAAGTTCATTTTGCTCATTGTCTATCCAATTATACTATTACGGAGTTCGACCACTACACGATAAGTATAAGTTTAACGAAGATAGATATTTTTTATGCGAAAATTACCCATACATACAATAATTTTAAGTGCCAGACGAAGCATTAAAGGAAGACTAATTAGAAAGTTTTTATTGGAATATACTTTTTTGTTACATGTATTTTATACTGTGCTTATTTCATTAATATGGTGGTGGGTTCAGAAGTTTAATCTTGTTAAGTTAATTTATTATTACTTTTTATTAAACCTTTGTTAGCATCACCTATCTGTGTATTTGTGCCTGTGTTTATATTTTGTCTGAGTTAAATTTTGTATTGGATTTTTCGTCCATTTGAACATAATTGATTAACTTCAAATTGGGCATACCGTCCGCGTAACAATACAATTTGACATATAATAATAATAAAATATTAAACCTAATAAGTTAAAATGGCGCATAGCAGTTGGAATATGGTGGACAATTATTGTCAGTTATGGCCCAATTCGGTGTCTGAGGGTATTTAATAGTGCAAATTATGAATTTTCAGATAACTCCACGCTGGCCGCGCCAAATTTTTATCACTTGTGCGGATTCGACTAAAAATCGGTGTCTGGGGGTATTTAAAAGTGAAAATTAAAAATGTTACTAAAAAATTCAAAATTGTGGCGCCAACCATTGCCAATGAATTTTGGCATGCATGTAGATTCGACGGAAAATCGTTATCTGATGACTCTGGGGGTATTTATTAGTGCAAATTATGATTCAACAATACATAGTTGAAAATGGCAGCGCCAATATAGTGGAAGAATTGATTACAACAGATCCAGGACTAAAAGATCTTAATAAATAATTTATTAAAAAAGTAAAATGTACGCTTTATTAAAGTGAAGTAAAGAGCAATAAAATTTGGCCACTTAAGTATACGTAAATTTATAATAATATATTTTGGGCCACATATAAAAATTTGTTACTCGAAAAAAGTAAAAGGATAGTACCTTCAGTATTCTTTAGTACATTGGCACCTTTCGTTTTTTTTTTTGTACAATAAATTTATCTGCCTGTGGCCCAAATATTTAGTTCACTTTAAAAAAGCTTAGTTTTTAATTACTTAATATGTGTCCTATTATACAAAGTTCATTGCTAAATTAAAATAATATATCTTGTTATATGGGAATTAAATGCCTGGGTATTTATACTTTGACTCAAATAAGAAATAAATTAAAACTGATGTCGTGACTGGTTGGATTGAATATCTACTACATAAAAAATAAATTAGCAAACGTGTATCATGTCTCAAATAATACACGAAATATTTTAAAAAATATTGAATTCGTCTCAAATACTGAAAAGTTCGTCAAAAATAGGAATTTAGAGACAAATTTTGACAGGCATCTTTATACCATCCTTGCTTTGTCAAAAATGTAAAAACCTTAGTTCTTTTACAGAATACATTCTGTGTCTTAAATAATTACTAGGGTGACGTTTTGTCTCTCCAATTTTTCAACATTTTGAGAAAAAATTTACTTTTTGTCACTTTGTAAAGAAAAAAAATGCAAATCTGACAGTAATTTAATTAATTTAGGCATGAAATCAAAATATTTAAGTCGACCAATAAAAGAAATATGACATCATGTTGATTTTTTCATAAAATTGAAATGATACAATTTTTAGTTACTGCGCAAGAACCTTAAACCACACAGGATAGTTACATCGGCGATTTATTTCCATCAGTTTAGCGGGAGCGAGCCTTGCTGCAGTGACGTCGCCTGGCCTACCCGAAGCACGTTTATAGTGCTATTTCTATAGGAGGATAATATGGTTTAGCATTTTGATGCTGTTATTTTGATTTTTAATGCAATACATTTCGACAAATATTATATTAAACTATTAAAGCAACATTACCATATGAATTTCGGTAAACAAGCAATGTTCAATTGCTCATCAAAATGTTTTAGAAATTCATATTTGGATATAAAAATAAATGATTAGGAAATAATTTAAACATTATGTCAAGACAAAAATATATTATTATAAGTGCTTTCTTAATTCATGAAATTTTGATATATTATGTACTTTAGGTATCTAAATGTAATAATTTAAAAAGCAAATAGGTAAAGTGATTCTCAATTAGGAAAATAAAAAACATGATATTATGATTTTTTAATAATTTTTACTATTGTCATACATATTTTTTTCAAAATTGAAAAATAATGTATTGTAGAGATTACAAAAAATACCTTAATATAACCACTTTTACAACGAAAATGGAAACAAAAAACCCAATAACTACAGAGGCTTCTGGTACCTAAGTATAAATAACTTTTAGATTAATTAACAAGGGTGAGATTGGCATTAATACTAGAAAAGCAACAGTCCTGACCAAAAATTAAAATTAAAAGTACCTGCTATATGTTAAAAGAAAACACAATTTGCCTGAAAAATTAATAAAAAAAATAATGAAGAATCGAAATATATCTATAGCTAACATTTTTCTCCTGCACCGGTGTACACACTGTTTCTTCATAATAATTAAATTTGGAAACCTATGAAAAGTTACACCTGGCAAGTGATTTTTGTAACTATTTTTGTAATTATACACAGCACACTGTAATTATACACAGACTTCTGCTGAAGTAAATATTTCAGATAAAAGAAATTTTAATTCTTTCCTTAACTAATTACGTTTTACTATGCACGAACAACACTTTTTCAAACTTGTGTGACCTATTACCACTTGTAAAAACTAAAGAATATTAAGAAAACAATGCTTAAAAGGCAAATTTCTATTACAGAGCAATGTAACTAATACTAAATCTTTAGACTGACAAGGCCGGAGTACGTCACTCACCCAGTCATTGACCTTCGCGGTCGGCGAACGTTACGCTTAGGAGAAGTAACTGTCCTGTGTGGTTTATGATTCTTGGTTACTGCGTGGGTATTCTAGGCATATTTGGTATAACGTATATTGTAAACCTAACTTCAGCTGTTTCTGAATTATTGACGTTTCAAAATCGATAGTTTACCCATTTTAAAAGGGTATATGATCGAAATGATTATAAGTTATAGAAGGAGTAGGTCCTTTTCTATTCTTAAATTTTATCGCACGACGTAAATTTCTAGTCGAAACTAACCAAATTAATCAGAAGTGTAGAAAAAATCCTGTTGAAGTAGACGTTTCTGTCAACCAGTAGATCAAAAAACAAAGCGAGAAAGTGTTTTAACATAAATGGTGTGTGAATTATATAAAAAAAAACACAAATATTAGATTTATAATATAACTATTTGCACCTTTCTTCCGACTTCGATTTTCAGGGACGCCTGTGGTACCTTAGAGTATAAAAGAAAGTATGGTACCATAAAAATATGAAATAAAAAAAATTCGAATTATTTATTCTAAAGATTATATCCATAGAAAAAGTTCCAGTAGTTTCCACTGTAGGGGCTATAAATCTTTAAAGGCATTTTAACCAATTTGGGGCGTTGTTAAGTTATTTTGAAAATTGTGGAAATATATATTTTTTTTAACTATAATTTTAAAATCGATACAAACTGAACATTTTGCTATTTTCTGGGCTGCAGTTTACATTTACAGTATGTAATATTTATACGGTTGTTTTTTCCAAATTTGGTTAATACTATTAGGTTTTTAGTGATGTTTTAGTTCTTAATAACGTTCTATTTTCTGATAAGACGCCTATTAAAAATAAATAAGTGACCTTCGCGGCGCTAGACGTTTTTGGATCCAATGGTACAATATACGCTGATTTAACATAGAGATAATATAAAGGGCGATTCCCAGAATTTTTTAATAACTTGACATCAAAATAGACCCTGTATTTGCAATTCAATATTCCTTCAAACATTTACAATTTCCGATATCCAATGCGTCGCCCGCTTACGAAAAAGGGTCTGGATAGTTTTCAGGTGTGATCTGCTGAATATTAACTATAGCTCATTTTAATTTAAGTGTTTTATTTTAATTAAGCTAATTAATATTAATTACTAACATAGAAACTACTAATAATCATAAAAAAATTGGATACGGGAAATTCGAGCCTTTGTGAACAAATTTTAACTCATGTTCTTTTCTTTTACATTTTGATGTTATTTTAATATTTTAGGTATACGAGATTTTTATGTTTTCTTTTATATTATTTCACAAGAGATATTCCATTTTATTCTATTTTGAGCTTTTGCTACACAGTTTCAACGTTTTATAATGTTTAAATGTATTGTAAATTTTTTTTATTTTATAAATTTAGTCATAAACGTGTTTAGATAAGAATACTGGCAATTAATATTCATTCCTGCAGTTTGTTTACTTTTTTTACATAATATATTACACGAATTGCACTCGAAAATTAATATTTGCAGAGTAAAATTAATTTTAATTTGGGGAAAATCAATCAATTTAATGTTAATTAGCGTAATGACTGTATGCTGATATTTCATATGATACAGGATTAACATTCAATTAACAATACAAACTAATTATATAACATGTGATGCATTTATTGAATACTGGCAGATTAAACTTTTATATTATGTGGACCAGATTTACAGCGATTGTTTGAACGGATAATTTTAACACAGTGGAAATTTCTCTCCTTAAGGACCAAACACACTACGCATTAAAAAGAGATATCAGTACATTTTAGTTTAATTTTTGTACTTACAAACCAGAATGATTTTTGGAAAAAAATTGGACTGTACGTTAGATGTTTTCGATCCTATGATTACTGATATAAGCGTAGAAACAGGCTTCACTAATTGTGCATTTTCTACAAGTGTCTTCTTGTCTCGCCAAGAATGCCCCTGGGCGAGGCGAGAGAGATCCTGACTCGTCTCCTCTCGTTTCTCTCGTAATATACAAATTACAAAAACTATGCTTAATTTGTTAACAGGCGATATAATATTACGACTAAAAGCTTGATATTTAATTTTGGAATAACAGGATAATTTCTAGTTATTACAGGGTAATTTTTAGTTATCTAAAATGTAAAAATAGAAGAAACAACGACTTATGAAGAGTAATTGTCAATAATAAAACATTTTAAATCATTTTTAAAGAATTTTCAAATTTAAATTTCAAACATTCCTCAGTTGTTTATCAATTTTGTTCGCCTCTTGCACTTACAGCACTTGAAAATGAACTTTAATATCTCTTAGAAGAGACCCAAGAAACCACTACTTCAAGAACTTTGCCGTTACTACGGGAAAGCCGCACATATAGAAAATAAAATTGGTATTTGTTTACAAGAGAAAAATTTTGTCTGCAAAATTGTATCTCAAGTTGTTGATTTTGTCAAGAAAATAGCTTCTCGTCACGGAATTTTGGTATAAAGTACTCTAGTGAAATAGTGACAAATATCTATTTTGTGTCTATAATCAGCGGATCAGCGTAATTCTCATAAGAACATCATTAATTGTATAGTTTATTCAAAGTCAATTGAAACATACCACCTTTCGACAGCACGCGGTAATAATTATCCCACCGTTTGACAGCACGCCTTTGTCAAAGCCTTTGGTTTACAATCGACCGGTGTCATAATTGTTTCGTTGTTTTCTGCTGTTCCAACATTGAGGTAGGATTGGAAAGAAGACTCAATGACGTGATCAAAAGCAGTTGCACTTCGGCCATATTGATTCGACACTTATGTCAAAGTTTATTTTCTAAACTTTGATTACGTCAAACTTTGCGTTCTGTGGTTTTAAAGAGTTTTTATGTTTCTCGATGATTTCTCGAAAGACAATAATGGATTCATGCGCCTGTCGTAGTTGTAACAGCAGAAATGACGTTGATGCAGTATTTGGAAAACTTGTGTGTAATATTTTATTAGGACAAAGCTAAAACAATGAAATAAGATTTAAATTAAAATGGACATTTTCTTTAATGAACGACAGTGAGCTACATCAATCAGCACATACATAGTGAATATGACCCTCAGGAAATTTGTAAATAGTAATATTTTATTAACTTTATTAATTCATAGCTATCATCAGTCAGCATTAGGCAGGCATCGAATTTTTAAAATTAATAAAAGCTGTGGCAGATAGGTATGCCAATGTTCGGTTATATCATTTTGCCAAAGAAAAAACGAATAGATCAGAAGGCATAAGGCATAAGGCATTATAGCAATAAAATAGTTTTCAAGGGAACAATAAATATTGTTTTTTTTTGAAAATATGTTTTTTTACGGACTTGGTTTCGTTTTAGATATTAATTTATATTATATCTAATATAATGAACATTAAAATAATATATTATTTTTATAAATCTCTAACTAATTTTTAAATTTCTAAATAGTACGGCTCTGATGAGGAATCTCTAATGATACTACACTTAGCCACGCCTACCGATACCGTTATCTTGGTGCAAAATTATTCATTATAGCGTCTCCTTTCCAATTCTACGTCGATGTGTTCCAAATGACTTTGTATAAACTATATATTTTTAATATTTTTACTTTGACAAAACCACACCTAATATAAAAAAATCAAAACAAATTCTTATGTAGTGTCGATTTTGATGATGTTTTGATTTTTAATCTTCTAGGTATATAAAAATGCTACGGATTTTCATTCCGAGTATGAACATCTGTTCGCTACTCTACCTCTGAAAAGAACAACATTTGGCAATTTCAAATATTCCTGTTCCGCGTTCGAATGAAGGCAGTCTCCATTGAGGCCGACATATATATCAGTCGTACATAAACAATTCTAAGCTGTAAATTTAACTATGCAACAATCCTTAACAACATGTTTTCTTAAAACTTAAAATAAAAAACCTAATGGGAGTTGAAATATTATCTGCAATCACTCAGTAGCTCCTTCACTAGACTTCACAGACTAGTTACTTATACACAAATGTAAACCATAAAAATATATTAGTTAAAAAAGCCTTAGAGTTGTGCTTATACAAGAGTTACTCGTAACTCCCGCCCCGACAGATCGCCCCTGATTTTCAGTTAAAGTCGAAGTTAAAATATTTATTTCACTCATCGTCCTAAAAAAATGTATTTATTTATCTTGGGCCATGCGATTATTGTTGTTGGCAATTTATGTCTCTGAATAAAAACATTTATTTTAAATAAAATAAATAGAGTGGTATAATGTTGGTTGGTTTATTTATAGATATTAGACAGTTATTAAATATTGAATACGAGTAAATGTTGCATTTATATAGTTTTCTCATAAATAAAATATTGCGTTATTTTTTAAAGTAGGGAATGCAGCAGGGATTTATTTGTTCTGCTTTATATTTAGACAGAAATGATCCGCGCTCATGACGTGCTGGATGATGGTGACGGATTATTTAAGTCCTATATTATGATTTGTCATATAAATATTAGGTCGATTCTAAATAAAATTGACGATCTTAAAGACATTATATATCAAAAGGAATATGATATTATTTTACTCTCTGAAACATGGTTAATTGCATAAATTCTAATGCAATTAATATTCCTAATTACTATGTTTTTAGACAGGATCGCCCAACAGGCAGAGGAGCAGGTGTAACATCAAAAATATCAAAGTAATATACCAGAACTCTGATGACGGTAAAGATAATATATGGCCAACTGTCAACATAAATGGCAAAAGCGTCGGCATTGGTTTTGTTTATCGTCCGCCAGACGTGTCGTACAAAATTGTTTAGTATGAACTGATGTTGTATACATCCTGGGGATTTTAATATTAATCTGTTTGACCAGTTTTCTTCTGATACCAAATTCTTTCAAGCTTTTATAAATAATTTTAGGCTTCATTAGATGGTAACTGAATCGACTCGCGAAGCAACTACTACCCGTACCTTAATTAATTTTATTTTAACCAATAAACCCAAACTCATTATTAAGTGTGATGTTGTCGATATGCCTGACGGATCATAGACTGATTTGTTGTTCTCTTCAGCTTTCAGCTAAAAAGCCAGAACAAGATAAATTTATTTTAAAACGAGATATAAAAAATATGAATATGCAGTTATTTTATATAGGTTCAAGAAACATAAACTAGCTTGAAGTGCTTAATCTTCCTGATATTGATAAAAAATTAAAATTTCTTGAAGAATTCATAATTGGTCTATTTGATATACATGCACCCCTTAAAAGAATTAGGATAACAAAAAGTTTTTGTTCTTGGATTATATCTAATATCAAGGTAACGATGCGAATCCGCGATAATGCACTGATTACCGCAGGTCGATAAAAAATATAAATATCGATGCTTCATTGTCGGAAACAAAATGGCGTTATTATAAAGAAATGCGAAATTTGGTCACTGCATCTATTCGAAGGGAAAAAAGAGCTTTTATACCACACGAATTAAATGCCAACTGTAAGAATTCAAAAGTTTTGTGGGCTAAGTTAAAAAATTAAATGTGTATGGAAACAGAATTAACGACAGCTATCTAAACACTTTTTCTGACCCTGAAATGATTAATAACTTTTTTATTGATTCGATCAAACATAGTGCAGCAAATATCTCCACAATACATTTGTTCAATACCCATAAACACGAATCCGTCATAAATAACTTTTATTTTAAACTTGTATCTGAAGAAGAGATAATAAAAGTTACAAGGAGTTTGACTAGTAAAGCAAAGGGGGTGGATGGTATCTTTGCAGAAATGTTGCAAATATATCTGCCATATTGTAGTAAAACTATTACATATTTAAGAAATTCATGTCTTTTAGATAAAAAAATTCCTCTAAATTGGAAACATGCCCTGATGGTACTAAAGGAACATATTTCATCCATTACGGATATAAGGCCGATTAGTATTGTAACTGTAACATCAAAAATATTAGAAAAAATAGTTTATAAGCAGGTATTAGAACATCTTATTTCTTATTCCTTACTATATCTATTCCAATTCGGCTTTAGGAAGGGCCACAGTACTACCTCGATCTTACTTGATATTTGTTATGACGTTCTTCGGGGTGTTGATAAGGGGATGACCACGGCTCTAGTTATGCTCGGCTATTCCAAAGCATTCGACTTCCTGGATCATCAACTTCCACTTACCAAATTGCATTATTTATGGCATTGGAGCGGATGCCTTGGAGTGGTTTAAGGAATACGTTTTAAATAGGACACAACAAGTAAAAGTAAATTATAATAACGAAATAAAATTGTCTCCAAAAAGAACTATAACAAGCGGTGTACCTCAGGGCTCAATTTTGAGGCCACTTTTGTTTATTTTATTTATGGCTGATATATCAACTTTAATCTCAAATAAAATACATATGTATGCTGACGACTGCCAAGTTTATACATCGTTTCCCCCAGAATTTCAGAATTTGGCTTTGGACTCGAACATCGATTTAGAAAAAAATCAACATCTGGTCAAAAAATAATGCCTTAAATTTAAATCCAAGGAAAACTGTGGCAGTTTTATTGGGTACCAATCACCAAAGAAGCAAAGTTGACTATTTAAATAAGCTTTCCATAGATTGTGTTTACGTGGAATTTAAAGACACGGCTAAAAATTTTGGTCTCACGTTAGATAAAAACTTAAATTTTACCCCCCGTATTAATAGTCGTTTACAATGTGCTTACGAAAGACTGAAGGTACTATATCGTTTTTAATATATACTAAGCACTTTTGTTAAATTGAAAATAACAGAATCATTAATTTTATCTTTGTTTGATTATTGTAACCTTGTTTCTCAGCCATGTCTAACGCAGTATGATAGAAGACGCATTCAATGCAGAACTGCTGTATGAGGTATTCTGCTTGTGTCGCAAGAAGAGATCATATCACTCCTTCTTATGTCCAGCTCGGGTGGAACAAAATGGACATAAGATTAAAAATACATTATTCCTATTTTATACAAAAAGTTTTATTGGCAAACTCTCCTACTTATTTGAAAAAAGAAATGTTATTTGGGGTTAGTGTTTCAAATAGATCTAGGCGTAACCTGCGGCTGCTTCATGTCCCACTGCTCACCACTTCTGCTTTTAGGAGCTCTTTAAGCTATAATGCACCTTCTATATACAATTCATTACCAGATTTTTTAAAGTCAATTTCCAATATTGGTAACTTTAAGCTAAAGTTAAAAACTTTTTTTGGCGAGCAGTTTTTGTAGGGCTTCATTAGTCCCTCTCCATCATCAGTAGCACAGTAGCACTATAATTTTAACAATTAATAAATTTAATTTGGTTCTTGTTTGAACGTAAGGATATATATATATATATATATATATATATATATATATATATATATATATATATATATATATATATATATATATATATATATATATATATATTTCACTTCAAATTACATAGGTATATAGTTAAAAAATTTGTATTTAACATTATCACATTAGTTTAATAAAATTGTACAACAGTAATATTTTTCAGGTTGGGCTTAAGCAGCCTTTGGCTGAACTCCGCCTTAATAAAGTCGATTGAATTGGAATTTGATATGATTTGCTAAGGTATCTTTTGTTTTGACCGCTAAAATTAATATTTTTCACAATTATTCTCAGTCATCATAATTTCAGAAAAACGGGATAAGCTTTGAATTGGGGAAAGCACTCCCATCCTTCTCAGTATAGAGTGTGACCAGTAAAGTCTTCATCGTATAAGGGTTTTTTTTAAATTTGACCAAATTAAAAATTTTGCTTGAAAAATAATTTCTTGAAGAGGGAGATAAAGAGATAAAATTCATATATGTTTATTGTGTGGTATTGGAATCCCAAAAATATTCGAAAAAACATTTTTTTTGTGTCTATGTGGAAAAAAGTTGCGCGAACGATAATTTGGGAACGGTCTAACCGATTATTTTGAAATTTGTACCAAAACTAGACTAGGTCAATGTCTCGCGGGGATTAGATTTCTGTCTGTCATGCGCATAGATCTTGGATTTTTTAAGGGATATAAAAACGTAAAAGAACCATATTTTGAGAATCTGGAAGCCGACAGCAGTGAAAATGAAAACAGGAATAATTGAAGTAAATCTTCTGACATTAAAAAAAAATAGAAATCATTAACGTAGATACTTAATGTTTTGTTCGATAATATTAAAAAAACGCAATATTTTTTGTAAACAAAAGAAATTTTCTCCAATATACAGGGTAACCGTAAAGGAATGAGGCAGTCCCCGGATACGAAAAAAAGTATTCAGAAAACATATGAAACTTTTTATTATTCAGGGTTGCCCTAAAGTTATGATACAGCCTCCAAAAAAGGAAAAGTTTTTTCTAAGCAGTTCCTTAAAAAATTAAGATTTTTTTGTATTTCCATCACGCTTAGCTTTTAAAAAATTGTAAAACTGGGCAAATTTATTTTTTTTGCATACATAAGAAATTTTTTCGTTATAGAAGGTTAATCTAAAGGGATAAAAAAAGCCCCTTAAAACACATTTGAAATTTTAGTTTTTTTTAAGAATGTAAAACGCTAAATTTTAATAAACAAGCTATACATATTTTACAAGAACGGCAAAACACGACAAAATTATTATATTTGTTGCCTATAAACCTCAACTTAAGAAAACCGTTGGTTTACATAGTATATGTGGGGAAATGCTATGTTTGCAAAAACACATGTTTTTGGGCCTATTGTTGTTTTTACCAACAATGGCGGCAACCGATAGTGATAAAATTTTATATATAGCTATAAAATCAAGAAAGGAATAGCTCTTTCCTTTATCATTTTTCAAAATTTTGTGAATACATGCGGTTTTCTGTCGCTTTTCAAAAATGTGTCAAATTTAGCTGTTAAGATGAATCACGTGACTACCTTTTTTTGTCATTTAAGCAAAAACTCTTTCCAAACTTACATTTTACTTAGGGCAGTTATTTAAAAAAATCCCATGAAGGGACAAAAGTTCGCAATTTTTTTATCCAATTTCATCATGACGGGTGATATATCAAACAGCCCGCTAACTATATATAACTATACAATGTGGCGTTGCGTTGTCTTTTATGATAATCATCTACACAGGCTTTAGATTGGCCAAATCTCAATAAGCAGGGTGTGTGAAAATGTCTCTGCATATATAAAAAAATTAATTATCTTGTGTTTTTGGCAGAATTAAAAAACAATAAAATTTGCAATTATTGTTTGGTAGTTACCACTTTTATGTAGTTAAAGGAAAACAGTCTAACAGAAATAAAACATTTTAACTTTTTTTTTGAAAATATGATTTTTATTTCTGATATCTATTTAATCTTATAATTAACAAGTTGAATGGTACTTTGTCACTTCATAATAAGGTGGTATGTAGTAATAAATACAAAAATCTTTAAAGTTTTGGCTTAACTGGGGAGTAGAAAGGATTTATGTGATTTTCGTTGATGAGAACCGATTTGGGCTATTAATTGACATAAGACCGGTACGAGTCTATGGAGGCCTCGGAATACTAAAGTAAAAGATAGTTTAACAGTTTAGCAATACGTTCATGCATACATGAGTAGCTCTGTAATGGTATAGAGCGGAATAGTTTTTTTTAATTTACGGATTTTTGTATTTTATTGTATACAGCCTGTATAATAAATTACCAAAAGTAACGTTTAACCTGTTAAATATCAGATCTAAAAGTTAACTTGATTTCGAAAATATCTTTAAATAGATCTTACATAATGAAAAGAAAATTTCCAAATAAGTTAAAGGGCAAAACCGAAATTTTCTTCTTAGCTAAGGTAGGTACGCAAAGGTTATACTTTTTCTAGTTTTTGCAAAAATATAAGTCAGTTTTATTATAAATATGTGTAAAGACATTTTCACGCCCTGCATATTGTTATTTGCTCATTCTAAAGCCCTTGTAAACGATTACCATAAAAAAATAGGCCATTTTCATTTTCGTATTACAGATTATATTTACAGTGTTTTTTGGAAAGATACAAGTCATTGAAGTTTGGGGTACGTTAAAAATATACTTATTTTTTGAGATCAGTTTACAAAAGCAATCCGTTTTTTTTTGTTTTTCAATAGTTTATCTTAATTAACATTAAAAATATAAAAAAATACAGATTTTTTCGTGCTCGAGGGTCAACAGAGAGCTCAAGAGACACTTTCTTGTCTCGTCTCGTCTTGTGCTACGAGAGAAGAGTGCTCTCTTGCCTAGACGGCATCACTAATGGTAATTTTAAATTACCTGTAAAGGTGATACAAATTTGGGTCTTGATTTAACTGAATTTTCCATAGCATGGACAACAAATACTGAAATACATTATAAGCATAACTATTCCTATAAGCGACTTAACACTTTTCGACATATTGTCAATAATTGACTCATACTCATTGTTTAATAATGCAAATATCTTCCGTCTCTCTTTAAAAAAAAAGCACTTTAGTGTTACTGTATCATTTGGAGGGCATTTACTGTCCACCCATGAAAGAGGCTCTTTACTGGTTTTACCCCGCGTGCCATTACCCATGAGATATCATCACCATCATCATCCGGCCCTCTGCGTCCACTGCTGGACATAGTCCTCCCTCAATTCCTACCATCCTCTTCTTGGGCTACCTGCAACCAGTTCTAAGGGTAGAAGTTCTAGAAGTATACGTGTCCATCTCATATCTCCTAGCGTGGCTATATATCCTGCCCATCTTCATTTTTGCATGGCAACGCGTGTAATGGCATCCACCACTCCAGTCTTTCTCCTCGTCTAACTCCTCGTTTTGCATTCTGTCACTGAGAGTTACCCCGATCGTTGATCTCTCCACGCGTCTTTGTATGACTCTTAGTTTCTCGATCGATCGTTTAGTCGATCTTAATTTCGTGGCCGAGATATGTGTATTTTTCAACTAGTTCAATTTTCTTGTTTCGTATTTTCAGATTTCTGGAGAGCAGGAACTTCGTCATAAATTTAGTTTTAACAAAACTTATCTTCCACAGGCCGTATCTAGGTCCTGTAACATATTTTCCATTTGTGATAGATCGTCAGTTATCAGAACTATGTCGTCTGCGAAACGAAGATGATTAAGCTTTTTTAAAGGCATGCCCAACGTTCAATAATTGTTTTGTTGGTGGATTCGTATAGCTCAATTGTCATTGATGCGTTTTTGTATATGTTGTAGATTAAGTTAGTATATCTAAAGTCAATACGTCTATTCTATCGCCCTTCTTATGGAGCAGAAGTGTTATTGCGGTATTCCACTTCGTAGGTATGGAAGCAGGGTGTAGGCATAATTTTATCCATGAGGGCGGGTTCACGGGGTTTTATCGCTTCTATGACTATTTCATCTTCTCCTGGGGCTCCATTTGCTTTCATTTTTTCCAGTGCTTTTGTTATTTCATCCACTGAGATAGCCGGTATTGATTCGGAGCTTTGGTTGATAATTATTTTCTCTAATGCTTATTTACTAAGTGCTCGATCTTTATGATGACTTGTATATAGTTCCGTATAGAATTCTTCTACTGCCTTCAATAGTTCTGCTCTGTAAAATGTGGTGTTTCCGTTTCTAGTTTTCAGTTTAGTGATCTCGCATTTTCCGTTGTTTAGCTTTCTTCTCAGTATCTTCATGCTTTTATTTGCTTCAATGGTTCGCTTTATCGCTTCAAATTTGAAATTTCTCAGCGCCTTCCTGATAGCTTTCGATATTTCTTTATTCATATCCTTTTTTTCTCTTCGTTTTTCAATTTATAACCGTGTTTGGTGGCTAATTCCTTCATTGTTCTTTCTTTGTGGACAATGTTTTTGCTGGCCTCCCTTCCTCCTCTTCATTGATTTTATCTATATTTTCTTCGTCTAGACTATCATTCTCTAAGCTCTTGCTGATGTCCGCCTGATGTTTTTCGATATTTGTGGGGTTGATCCATGTTGGTTTGGCTTTCTTTTCTGTAAGACGATATCTTTCTTTACCAAGGTGTATTTCAACGTTGGCCCTTACCATGATCGCTTCCTGTTGCGAATCTGTTTATTATTGTGACGTCTTTAAATATATGTTTTTTGTTGCTCCCACGTCCGTCTTCTTTCGATTGTCTTTAAGAATTTCAAATAGATTATATTGGAGTTAAAATCCTAACAATATTTCACCCCGTTAATTTCTGACTGGAGTGCCAAAATTCCCTAGTGTTGTCTCACAGTCGTCAATCCTTCGTATTCGTAAAGTGTTTCTACTTCTTCGTCTGTATGTTGGGTCGTGGGCGCATATACTTGAATACATTTGAGTGAGTATCTATAACTGAGTCTTAGTGTTGAATAGGCTACTGTTGTGGATATACTTTTGATAGAGATGACATTAGATCTGTGTCTTTTATGTATGAAGAACTCCGCCAGTAGTTTCCGTTTTCTGACCGATCTGGTAAAAGAGATGGCCGCTTTTTAGTGTTTTTACACTAAAAACACTTTTCACCATGTTGTCTTACTTCGCTTATCCCGATGATGTCCCATTTAATTTTTGCCATTTCAGTTTCCATTCCTAGCATTCCTGCAATGCAAGTTTTTTGTATTTACGGGTTTTTATAATACTAGTCAGATTTTTATCGCCCCCAGAACTCATGATTCAGTGTGTTATTGTGGATATTTCCTACTCACCTGGGGTAATTTTGTTTTGAATCTGACACTTAAATGAAGGGTATTTGGCTATGACCATGGGATATAGAAATAAGTAATTGTCCCCCAGATATCCCTCAGAATTATACTTTCTAATACTTAGGTCTTAGAGGAAATACACGATATTAAAATTTTTATCAACATTATATTAAGCTATCACTTTCCTATCGATTTGTATATTAATGACTCTGACAAAAGAAAAACTGATGGAGCATTTTTATAGAAAAGACATTCTGAAAGTTGGAAAAAAAGTTATAAATAGAATGAGCGGAAATAATTTAAATGCCCTGGTTACCTCAGGAACACAAAATCCCCGTACAGGCTTTCCATAACTATCCAGGAGATTCGAAAATCAACCAAGATTATGATTGTGTTCATAAATCCTATGCAAGTTGCTGAGAAGAAGTCACATTTCCAGAAAACAAAAAAATCCTGCATTGACATCAACACATATTTAGAGAAGAATAGACTCTAGCGAAGATTGTCAACAGGATAGTTTTTAAATTGTTAACTCCGATAAAAATAATTTCCAAATAGCAAGTAAACGCTTAAAAACGTCTGGTTGAATTATATGAGACAATATCTATACGTGGTGCATTCTGCATATATTTCTCATCCCTGCAGAAAGCTGAAAATATTGTAACATTTTTGTAGATTTCTTCTTGAAGCTGCTAATGTTGTATACCCCCATGATTTCAACAGAACAAAGTAGGCTACTATGCTTTTGTGGATATAAGAACTTGGATGCAAGAGCAGTAAATAGACGTAGTTCCATGGTCCTTCACTGCAGATTATTTCGATCAACTACTCGTACTAGCCTAATGGAAATTAAGATAGAACCAATGACAGCGTGTAATAGAAATTAATTAATTTACACGGTTTTACCTGCGTGGGACATTATTATTGCCTAATATGCTCCCAACTTGGCTTTAAAAATGTCTATACCTGAATATATTAGCAACTAATGAGACCTATTTGTTAAACGTTTGCCCACACCTTCTTTCGTCAAAAATCATAAAATGGAAACTGCCTCCATGCTCCCTCCCCCAAAAAGGATTTTATGTTCCTGGTTTCTTAAGGTACTAGTTTCACAGAATTCGGTTTCAAGCACGCATCTTGTTCAAAACTCGGATTATGTAGAAGTCAGTTTTTCAGTGGTCAATTGCTATAATTTATCTAAAAATGCAGACGAATAGGATTGAACACGATAAATTTATGTGAAAGTTATTATTATATTTTATCATTCAAGGTGCCCTAATATATTTTAATTTACCCTGTCAGTATTGAAAATAGCTGTGCTGACAAGGTCTACATGAGCAACATCCAAATATAGTTAACTATGGCAAGTTCGTTTTCCATATACAACGTTCTAATGGCTACAAGATGTTAGCAATGCCATATATTATCCTAAAACCTGTAAACTGATTGATTTGCGTATGTACTCATTCCCTAACAATATTCGGGATTTAATTCAGTCGACCGAAATTTGCGTAATTAGTAACCCCCAATACTAATGGCATTATTCTGTCGGCTTTCCGATAATAAATAAATTAATTGCCGTCCTAATTGGAACCAGACTTTACCCATTCCTGGCGAATAATAACCAGGGATTTCGTGCAGCGGATGTCGAACGGTAGATGAGAAAAATTGCCTTTAAAACGACGAGCAATTAGCAAATCTGTGATGTAACTTAAGACAACTGAGCAACTAATTCTAATATAGTTTTCGTGATCCGGGAGAATTTCATTTAATTAGTGGTTATGAAACTGAAGACTCAAATAATTAACGCCGTTTTCTCTTGCGAGGGCAATATTCCAATACTTATTGTTAGAGAACTAATAGTTTTACGTTACTACAAAAAAATATATGATTGTATTTCTAGTATACAATATACCGGGTATCCAATTAAGAATGCTCCCGGGCCATAACTCGGTAATCGTTAATCACACAATTATGGGGAAAAATATTTATGGATGAATCGGGCATTCAAGTTTGAAAAATAACCGCTAGGGGGCGTAACAGCATTAAAAATGGAAATGCTGATTTTCTCTTGAATTTTCCTAATTAAGGTTTATCGAAAATATAAGCATTGTATTTTTCAGGTAATTATGGAACTTTTTGCTATTTATCATTTTTTTTATTTCCAATAATAAAGTGGTGGGAGAAGGTCAAACTTTTTTCTTTCAAAAGTTTATATCTCTGCTTTGGATGAACCGATTACATTGAACTTAGTGTCAGAAAAACTCTTTTTTTGCTCTTCACGTAGAGCTTTTAACTGTACCGTAATGATTCTATTACTGGTCACTAGATTGCATTTTTTCGTAATTCTTCAAATAATATGAATTATTAAGGCATGGAATATTGAATTAAAAAAAGAAAGTTGGCGATGGTCGCCCGAATCCGAAACATCGGATTGAAAAACTAACCTCACCAATTTGTAGAGAAGAAAAAGTGACAATGATGAAGTGAAAATTATTGTCATCTGTCACCGCTGTATTGTTTCTAGGAAAATGTTGACACGTTCATACAAGGACAACCTGTATACAAAACAAATCTATGACTTAATTTATGACCAGTTGTTATACCGTCAATAAGAAGTTTGGATACAGGGTGTGAAAAAAGTTAGCTAGAATTTACCAAACACTAACTTAACATATTCTATAGATTTTATTATAATTTGTTTTTGGGGTTATGGCAGTCGTAAGATAATTACGATATACCAGCTGTTATAATGCTTTTATGGACTTTTTTGACGAAACTGAGAGTTATACAGAGTGTTTCTTAATCGAAGGCTAAAAATACAGGACATTTTTAGGTCATTTTAGGGCTAAAAGTTCATATGAACATGTATCCGAAAAGCCTTGGTTTTTGAGATATAGAGTGTTAAAGATTAAATTTTTTAAAATTATTTTCATTGAGATTCACAGAGATAAATCGACCAATTATACACATACAGACCAATCCCTTTGAAATGGGTTTAATTTATTTTAGAAAAATCTACAGGGTATTACTTTTTCCCAGCTCCCGACTTCTTTTACCCTCCGAAATTTAAATTGCGACGCCACATAACAAAATTTAAATTTCTTATTCTGTTCTGTAACTTTTAGGTCTATTAGAATTTCTCGATATTATATACTGTTTACAACTTATTCAGCAGTGGCGGCTCCTCCTTTAGGTCATATGGTCAATGACCCCCCAATAAATATTTCCAAACAGAAAATAATAAATAATTTATATTTTTTTAATTTCATTTAACTTTGGAAACTATTTCTATTATTCTAAGCGTGTAAACTCTTTGCATGTTCACTTGATTCCTGTACACTCGCACTATCGATGCCTCGCGCAGTGATCTCCGGAGGTTTCGTTTCGTTGGATAACGAGGCTGACGGCCCGCGATGATTTAGTGGTTATAAACGGACGCGAGTTTTTCCCGAGTGTTCCCGATCGAATTCGCACAGGGGCGCATAGGTAATATACGGTTACGTTGGAAAATTCTGGGTCAACAGCCGCGACGAGGAAACTTAAAGATGTTTGTCGGCTGATGCGTTTAAAGTGAATCGTGTGATAGGTTGTGGTTAGGATTGCGTATTTTTATAGAAATTATTTTATTTTCAATTTGTTTGTTGATTTTGTAGTTTAAATTAATTGAAAAAATTAATGTTTTAAAGAACGGTAGCCACAGTGGTTCAGAATATTAAGACTTTAATAACCGCTAGTGAGCTAAACTTTGAGAAACGTCTCGAATTTAAGGCCAGTTATCGACCTTTGCCGGAACTTAAAATTCGGCAGACCAGTAAAAGCAAAAACAAAAAGGGAAATCGTTATTTTAGTAAAAATATGTACAATTTGTGTGACTGGATATTATTGTTTCGTGTCTATGATTTTTTCAGATGACCCTTTGTGGTGTAAAATATAATAATTAGGAAATCAGGTAAATATATATATAAATATATATATATATATATATATATATATATATATATATATATATATATATATATATATATATATAATATATATATATATATATATATATATATATATATATTCCTATCTATCAGCCTAATCACTAAAACTTAGCGAATGTATTATTCTGTCATCATTTCAGGTCCTTAGATTAATTTGCGTCCGGCCATGGCCAGCTAGATGCATTTTAAAAATGGCTATAAAAAAATCAAGTAAGCGTAAAAAGGTCTTAAAATGTCACATTCTTATTCAGAACTGTCTTAGGAATCCATAAATGTAAAAATATACAGAATGTTCTATTTAAAATATCGAAACTGGAGGCATTTCCGGTCTATGATTTTTTCAGATGACCCTTTGTGGTGTAAAATATAATAATTAGTAAATATATATATATAAATATATATATATATATATATATATATATATATATATATATATATATATATATATATATATATATATATATATATATATATATATATATATATATATATATATATATATATATATATATATATATATATATATATATATATATATATATATATATATATATATATATATATATATATATATATATATATATATATATATATATATATATATATATATATATATATATATATATATATATATATATATATATATATATATATATATATATATATATATATATATATATATATATATATATATATATATATATTCCTATCTATCAGCCTAATCACTAAAACTTAGCGAATGTATTATTCTGTCATCATTTCAGGTCCTTAGATTAATTTGCGTCCGGTCATGGCCAGCTAGATGCATTTTAAAAATGGCTATAAAAAAATCAAGTAAGCGTAAAAAGGTCTTAAAATGTCACATTCTTATTCAGAACTGTCTCCGGAATCCATAAATGTAAAAATATACAGAATGTTCTATTTAAAATATCGAAACTGGAGTCATTTCCGGTGAAACTAGATTCGTTGACACCCGGTCTAAATATATATATATGGACTGGCCTCGTCACATATCCGCAATGTTTTATCTTGACGTCGACACTCGTGAGAGAGATAGAGGTAATAAAGGCGGAAATCCCACTAGTTGCGAGACATGAAAATGTCTGTCTTTATTAGCTACATCTCCCTGGCAAGTAATAGGATTTCCGCCCTAATCAGCTTCATCTCTCTTGCACTAGGTTAGAGTCAATAAAGCGTTGCAGTACATTATCCTATTATGTTTATGATTATGATCTTAAAATTAGATAGGCATGAATGAATACTTTGATAAATAATTTCTAAACGGTACAAAATATCAAACAAATCTAGGAGACCAAAAGTAAGCAATTTAAGGTTGTTGTAAAAATAGCCAGTGGCGTCACAATAAAAATTTCAAGCAGGTAAAGATGTCGCGACGTAGGGAAAAAGTAACACCCTGAATATATTTGTAAAATTTATTATAGTTTTTTAAAGGGATGGCTCACAACATATGGTGTAACAAATTTAAATGATTTAATTCTAGAAATGTACGAGCTCAATAAAAAACTAGAAAAAAATTAAAACTTCAACACCCTGGCAACCAAGGCTTTTCGGATACAGCTAAATTAGCTACCGAGTAAATAACACCCCTAGTAGCAGTTTTAGTCATGAATACGTCATTGTTATCACACTGTCTTTGTTTAATCCGTTTTAAAAATATGTATTATTCGTTTTAATACAAACAAAATAGTTATGGCGACTATAAACACTCAAATTGGGAATATGGTGCTGAGCGTATAAAATCCGTTATTGGTATTTAAGGTAGGATACATGAGTTTCACTTAGTTTTCTGGCTATACTAAGGACCTAAAAATAAACGCAGGTAATTTCTCTGGTGAATATGCTAATGATAGTCGTACAAAAATTACGCTCCTTTAAAATTCGTTAATTTCAATACATTTTGGGCAAATATATTGGCCAATTTAAATCTCAAAAATGTAATTTTGGACTTTGGTTTAAATAGTAAATATCATTAAATATCTTATTATAAAGAGTGATTCTTTTTTTAACGTAATGTTTAATTTGTATGCATTTTTAGTCTTTATATTCACAAAAACAAACATCATAGTAAATATTTATAGGGGAGATGAAACTAAACGCGGTTACGATTTGGGAACATTCCGTCGGTTCTTTAAAATTTAATGCGTTGTGTCCTAGCATGCGGAGAGTTCCACTACTTGAGTCACTACTATAATTCTGCCATCTATCATAACCATAACTTGTTTCGTTTTTATTTTTGTTTCCTTAAAATACCGCTATAGGTTTTTTTGTTCAGGTATAACATAACCAAGTTGCGATATTTTTAATTTTCTATAAATGTGGCTAAGTAAAGAAAGCTACTTTTTTAGGTTTAAATTGGGAGCACCCATAATGTCATTAGTTTTTCGCAAAATATGACTAAATTAATCTACTTTTATATTGACAACCTCTGTCAGCGTCAGTTGTAAATGTAGGGTTATGTTAATGTTGTACTTTAATAATCTATTCGAACTATCTAATACAAACTTACTTTTTCATTTAGATTTTTAACAAATAACAATGTTTGTGCAAGCGATTAATGAGAGTTGCCTACCTGAATTTATTATGTACTGAAAAAGACCTACAAAATATAGGTTCTTTTATGCTAATCTTAGAGAGATTCTACCTCAAATTGAGGTTCTGAATGAAGTATAACATACATAAGACATGAAACAATATTTTCTTTTACAGCAAAATAAAACCAAAATATAATAATGTGCAATATTTAATAACTTTTCTTGGAGTAAGACATATGGAGAAATATATTTAAGTCTGGTTCACCTGTTTTTTGCTTGTAATTACCGACCGAATCTCGTACCAGCGCCCCCTATCTCCGGAATCTCAAGTACAAGAGGTAATAGTTTACTTGTAGTAAATAATTACTGTAATTTGTACTTCTAAGTTGCAACAGAAGAATAACGACTGGTAACTTTTTCTACTCTTCAACGACTCGTTTTACTTTATAGTAATACGTTATAGGAGTACATTTGAACGTAATGGAGTAGTCTCTGCAAAGTGCAAGAAGGAACTGATACTAAAAAGTTGTAATTTCGTAAACAGATTAGAAACAGTAACTTTGAATAATTACTACAATGTAACGGAAAAGAAATGACGACCTTGGCCTCAAATCTTTAAGTAGTTGTTTGGCATTAGTTATATATATATATATATATATATATATATATATATATATACATTATACATATATACTTTACATGGAAACTTGCTATAAAGTATTATTCGCAGTAACGAATACATATATAAAACTTGAAAACGTGTAATCCAAAGTGTTTGTTGATATATAGTAGGATTATTAGTAATAAAAACGTAAAAACCCTTAAAGAGAAGTAGTGGAAACAGTTGTAGCTGTTTAGTGCTAGCTGGGCCCTTGTATAACTCTTATCAAATTAAAAACGAGTACCTTATATCAAGGCTATTAAAACGACTAGAATAAGAATAAAAAAAAATTTTTCGCTATAAAAGTCCATTGTTCACAAAAGTTTTATCACAGCTGTTATATCGTAATTACCTTCTGACTCAACTATATGTAAAGTATATATGTATATATATATATATATATATATATATATATATATATATATATATATATATATATATATATATATATATATATATATATATATATATATATATATATATATATATATATATATATATATATATATGTATATATATGTATATATATATATATGTTGATTTTTACTCCTTCACGGATGGAAAAACACAATGCGTTTTCATTCCGGGTGTACATCCGTTCACTACTGTCGTTCTGAAAAGAACAGTTTTGCTGACGTTTCGCCAAAATCACATTTGGCATTTTCGAAGCTTTCTTTCTCGCGTCCGAATAGAGACTGCGACGCTTCCTTTTATACCCCCACTCGGGGCCGAAGGTTATATCTGCGCAGGCGTTGGTCGTTATTTATGTTTTCCGGATGGTGCTGTTGTTGTTGCGCTAATTGCGCTTGAGTTTTTGCGATTTTAGATTTGTCTATTATTGTCTTCCATACTGTTGGTAGTTTTAATGATTCGTCCCTTTTATTTAAACGTCAGCAAAACTGTTCTTTTCAGAACGACAGTAGTGAACGGATGTACACCCGGAATGAAAACGCATTGTGTTTTTCCATCCGTGAAGGAGTAAAAATCAACACTATACACCTCTACGGGGAGGAGATTTTCAAGACAATCAAGATGTATGAGAGACTGAGAGGTAAGAAAACTAATCTTTTATGTGATCTAACCTTTCAAATTAAGTGTCGTGACAGCGATTTACTTCCTACTTTTACACGGTTGTCTTATCATACTAAAACTAGAAAAACTAACACCACACTTCAAAATGCTAGTAAGGCGTTATTAAAAGAACAGATCCATCAAACTAGAAAACAACTAGCCGAGACAGAGAAAGAACTTTTAAAGTTACACCTTAAACTAAGTAACATCATTCACCCTTTATTGTGGAATCGCATAGAAACTTTGGCTTTTTGGCGAACAGAAACAAATAAGAATATTAAGACAGATAAACTTTCGAAAAAGTATGACAATCTTCTAAGAAAGTCGAGTCAGCCACAAAGATCGTCAGTAGACGTCGATAAATTAGTACATAATATATCATCCTACAGTCTCTCAGAAAGTGAAAAATCCGTACTGAGTAAGGGTTTTAATTTTGCGATATCTCCTAAGGAAATCCCTAAAGAAGAAATAATAGCTGGAGTGGAAGCTGTCCTTGACCCCTCTGAAGAAACAAAAGCAGAGGAGATTCGACAAGAGGTGGCAAGAATTTTAAGATCAAGCAAAACACCAAAACAAAACCTAAATGCCACTGAACAAAGAGCCCTAATAAACCTCCGAAAAAATAAAAACATCACAATCCTTCCAGCAGATAAAGGAAACGCAACTGTGGTTATGAATACTCAAGATTACGTACAAAAAATGCAGGATATCCTATAAGACAATTGTTATAGGCCTGTTCCAAGGGACCCGACAACGTACCTAGAAAAAACAACTAAAAATAAAATAAAAAGTTCACCAATAAACCCCGAAATTCAACAAAAAATCATACCACGGGAAAAGTCGAGCAGATGTCCTAAACTCTATGGTTTACCAAAAATACACAAACCAGGCGCGCCTATCAGACCTATTGTTAGTGCTGTTAATTCGCCGTTACAAAAACTGGAGAAATACCTTTCTGAAATTATGCAACCAACTGTAGAAAAAGCTGATTCATTTGTAAAAAACTCGGAGCATTTCACTCGAATTATACGAGACATCGTCCTTGAAAAAAACGACATCATAGCAAGCCTAGATGTCAAATCGTTATATCCCAGTATTCCCATCGACGAAGCATTGGACAAGATTGCTATGGACGAGGATTTCCAGGCACATATAATAGAACTCTCGGAGCATTGCCTCAAAAATACTTATTTTTCTTTCAACGGGCAAATGTATAAACAAATGGATGGTGCTCCAATGGGGTCCTCGCTATCACCAGTAGTCGCGAATTTATTTATGATATACTTCGAGAAAGAAGCTCTTGAGAAAGCAAGTTTAAAACCCAAATTATGGATTCGTTATGTGGATGATATATTTATTATATGGCAACATGGTCATGCAGAGCTCGAAAAATTTCTGACTCACGTAAATTCAATCCACCCCAGAATACAATTTACTCTAGAGTTAGAGGAAAACAACAAACTACCATTTTTAGATGTTTTGGTCACAAAACTACATAACGGACATTTCGAATACACCGTGTATAGAAAACCAACACATACAGACAGATATTTAAATGCAAAATCACATCATCACCCAGCACAAATTCAAGCTGTGGCAAATACTCTAATATCTAGATCCGTGCGACTAACTGAAACACAGACGAGACAAAACGAACTTAAGGTAATATCTAGTGCTTTAAAGAAAAATGGCTACACAAATCGCACCATAGAGAAAGCTATTAATGCACAAGTTTCCCGAACAACAAACAACAAAAAATATGAACCGGGAAAGCAACGAGTAGTCTTACCATATGTAAAAGGCCCAACAGACAGAATCGGAAGAATTCTGAGGAAACACAACATACAAACAATACACAAGCCACAAACAACTATAGGTAAACTACTCGGAAACCCAAAAGATAAAATCAAACTGGAAAACCACGGAGTGTACAGTATTCCGTGCCAGGACTGTGAAAAGTTGTACGTAGGGCAAACTAACAGGCGAATATCAGCAGGAGTGGAAGAGCATAAACTCAGCATCAGAAATAAACAAACAACCTCAGCTTTATTCCTACATCATCAGGAAACCGGCCATAAAATAAATTTCGATGGGTGTAGGGAGATTGCCAATATAGAACATTATAAGACCAGAATAATCCGAGAAGCCATAGAAATTGAAAAGCAAGGTGATTTAAATAAAAGGGACGAATCATTAAAACTACCAACAGTATGGAAGACAATAATAGACAAATCTAAAATCGCAAAAACTCAAGCGCAATTAGCGCAACAACAACAGCACCATCCGGAAAACATAAATAACGACCAACGCCTGCGCAGATATAACCTTCGGCCCCGAGTGGGGGTATAAAAGGAAGCGTCGCAGTCACCAACACTTCAGTCTCTATTCGGACGCGAGAAAGAAAGCTTCGAAAATGCCAAATGTGATTTTGGCGAAACGTCAGCAAAACTGTTCTTTTCAGAACGACAGTAGTGAACGGATGTACACCCGGAATGAATATATATATATATATATATATATATATATATATATATATATATATATATATATATATATATATATATATATATATATATATATATATATATATATATATATATATATATATATATATATATATATATATATATATATATATATATATATATATATATATATATATATATATATATATATATATATATATATATATATATATATATATATATATATATATATATATATATATATATATATATATATATATATATATATATATATATATATATATATATATATATATATATATATATATATATATATATATATATATATATATATATATATATATATATATATATATATATATATATATATATATATATATATATATATATATATATATATATATATATATATATATATATATATATATATATATATATATATATATATATATATATATATATATATATATAACAACTGATCATACATTAAGTGATAAAGATTGGTTTTGTATATAGGTTGTTAAATTACGGCTCCACTTGTATGAAGATGTCAAAATTTTCGTTGGAACGCTGTATATTGCAAACAACCGAAAATATCAAAATTATTTTTGTATTTCGTCAAAGTACGTTTTGGTCAAAAGAAAAAAAAATAAAAAAATGTTTTGAGAAACTTAAGCGTTAACAAACATTTACAAAAATATAGGGATTTTATTTCACGCCCCGTACGTACTATTTTTCTTGCGCATATGCAGTGTAACAGAACCTTACATACCTAACACATAGGCCAAACGAAAACCAAAAACCGCATATCGCATTTCGCAATTGAAATATCCATCTTTAGAGTTTGATAAAAAAAAATCTTGAAGCACTATTTATAGCCAGCAGTTTAGATATCGACGAAACTATCGTATAGAAAAAGTTCTAGAAAATTACTCATTCAAAGGCAAAAGAGAATACCCAGCAGGAATAAACCTGTGAGGCCTTATGTACAGTGGCGGCTCTACCATAGGGTCATTTGGTGAATGACACCCTAAAAATATTTCAGAAAATAAATTATTCGTTTGACCGTCTCTCCTAATAGTTGTAATAAAACGCGAACCTTGGGAAATATAAATACGTTACACTATTAGCCGCGCGCTGCGGTTCGAATGGTCTCGTTGCGTTCCTTGGGCATAATAAAATACGCTATACTAAGCTAGGCTGGCAGTCCGGGATGCATATTTGTAAACAACGTCCATGATCGCGATTCGGTTCTAGACCGAACGCTGCTCCGTAAACAGCATAGGATATCGCAAATCCGTCTACTAAATAGCATCCGTGATTGCAAATTTTAACACTCCCGTAAACGGCCGACGATATCGCTAAATTTGTTTATGGGCTGCATGTAATCAGCATTCAGGATCGCAAAATTTGCAAGTAATGCAATAAGTTATCCTCGCTCCATAGTAGATTTGTCGTGTCGTTGTTTTTAATAATAGATATAATTTTATAAAAACAATGAATTTGCCCCCAAACTACAAGTATAAGTTAATGGATGAAGATGGAAAAAGTATAAGAACACCTTTCACTAAAAAGGAAGAAATTGAAGTAAGTTATTAACAACATATATTATTTTAGACACAAAAAATAGGGTTATGTTTACAAAAATATTAGGATTGGAAACATAGTAAATACTGGGTGTCTTAGGGTCGTATAGAAGTATAATATATAAAACTAAACATGGGAGAAAATTTGGCTGGTACCATATTCAAGTATACTGTATCTATCCAAAATATTTTTAATCAGACGGTGTTGCCGCTTTTAGCGAAAAGTTAGTAAATATTTTAAATGAATCACCCTGTTTATTATGTTTTTCGGAATCCTTGATCTATTTAAACGATAGTTTAATATACAGGGTGTCATTTAAATGGTGTAAAATAATTCGGGTGGTGATAGTACTTGCAAAATCTGATAATATATGAGTCATAAAATGCATATTAAGGGAGTTAAGGGCGTTAAAAGTGTAAATTTATTTTTTGACATTGTAAGCTTAAAAAATGAGATAATTTCACAGAATTCTAAATTAGCCTGGCACAAATTTTGTCGACAATGATGAAGTTTCCTTTGTGGGAAGTTACAGTTTTGAACACGTAATCTAATAGTATAACAAAAATTATAAACAACAGCGTAAAAATCAGTTTATTAGCTTTAAAACAAAAAAGTTATTTAGAGACTTAAAATCTTTTTTCATTTTTTTTTGCAAATAGCTTGAAAGAGAAAAACTGCCATCGTGACGTCACCACGACATGTGTTTATGAAAACGTGACAACGTCGCATTTTGGCAATTCGGTCGGTGTCAAGCGCCATTTTGGCTAAATTAGGTTTTGTTAAATAAATAACAAATTAAATTACTTCGTTTTATTTCAATAAGATACGGTTTTAGCCAAATCTATTGGTATAAAAATATAATTTTATCACGCAAAAAATCTAAATTATCAATCTTTAAACTTCTTCGTGGCATTGACAACTATGATAACCAAATTCCCTATTAATCCGAAGTTTGTAAACCCAAAGCGACGTTGTCACGACCTCACCCTGGTGACGTCATATGACAGGTGGCACCGATTCAGGAAGACATCAAAATTATTAACTTTGAAATGCTGTAACTTTTTTTATTTAAATTGACGTAGGCCAAGTTCTATTTAAGACTAGCCCTAGGAAATTTCATGTGACATGGAATTTAGAAAAAATTCAAGAAAATCTTAAGAAAATATTTTTCTTGTATTTAAATAAATATTTTTTTACAGAAATGGATGTCAGATTATCAAATACTAACCAAAACGGCTTGGAGCACACAAAAAACCATTCAAAATCCTTTAAAGACAGCAAAGAAGAACTTGCTTAAACGGTATTATTATTGCTGCTTTAACACCCGAGAAACCAAACTCTCTAAAACTAATCGAAAAAAGGCTCATGCATCGCGAAACATAAATTGTCCTGCTAAAATTATAGTCTCTGTGAATCGTGTTCCTCCCCAATATTCTCGAGCAAACCAGCCGAACACTATTGCAGAATCCTGGCCATGTTTAATTGTATTTATAAATGATCATAATCATACAATTGACAGCTCGGCTGCTTTATCAAAGAGACCTATAGCAAATGAAACCATTCATGAAATTCTTCAGTATTTTGACAGGGGCCACTCGGTGTCTTCGGCTTACCACAGTTTCTGTTTCTCAAAAATGGAAATATTTGGCAATGATTATGATCAAATGATGCCCGACAGGCATTATTTTCCAACAAAAAGTGATTTTTCCAATATATGGAAAAAGTATTTCAAAGAATCATTTGGTGCTCGATCTGGAAAAGACATGCTTGATACGTTGAACAAAAATTTATCCTCTACCGAAACTTTGTTTAAAATACAAGAAATTTCCGAGCACTACACGGTTTCTTTATGTACACCCATGATGCAAAGAGCAGCAAGTTTATTAACTCAAACCTCCGAAATATTATTTGTGGATGCCACAGGAAATTGTGATATAGAAAATCACAAGTTATTTTTTTTTGTTGCGCAGTCTTCGGTAGGAGGTATTCCGGTTGGGTGTATCATTACGACTTCTGAAAAAACTGAGGTGTTTGATGTAGCAGTAGAGAATTTAATAGAAATCATGCCAACGAAAATAAGTCCCTCCGTTATTATAACTGACGATGATTTGAAAGAGCGTAAAGTACTTCAGATATATTGGCCAAATGCAACGTTGTTACTCTGCACATTTCATGTGTTAAAATCGGTTTGGAAATGGATTTGCACAGCTAGCAACAACATCAAGCTTGAAGATAGGCAAGATGCATACAGATATTTCAGAAATATTTTAATGTCAAATCAGAGCGAGAATCAAGTTCAATCCAATATCTCAGAATTCTTCGAGAAAACATCCAAGTATCCCAAATATCAAAATTATGTTAAAAAAATACTTGTTAGAAAAGCTGCTTGGTGTCTTTTCTATAGAAAACAGTTTCTTACGCGAGGCTCCAATACAAATAATATAATTGAAGTGGTGTTTAGACTGTTTAAGGACATTCCTTTAGAAAGAACAAAGGCTTATAACCTTGTACAATTAGTAGATTTTATCACAAGTAATTTTAATGCCTATTATAAACAAAGATTATTGGATGTGGTGATGGAAAAAGTGGATATTAGAAAATATTTGGCAAATGATAAAGATGTAAACCCTGACAACATAAAGGAGTTAAATAATTTTCAGTATTCAGTGTTAAGTTTGTCTACCAGTACAGAATATTATGTGGATATGCAAATTTGTACGTGCTCTTGTCCTGAAGGCCATACAGGGAAAATATGTAAACACCAATCAGCTATCATTAAAAAATACCACATTTCTTCAGCATGCAATATATTGTCGGATGTTCAAAAAACCATTTTATACAAAATAGCTACTGGAACCAGCCCTCCTAAGCAGCTACTACAACCATTGCTACTAAAGGACGCGGAATCCTGCCCTTCAAGAGGAACAAAAAGTAATAATTCTTTATTGAACAAACCTACAACATCATCTTTGTGTGACCATAGCGATGACGAATTTGAACAAAATGATAATGATCAAAGTTTAGAGAAAGCAAACATTAGTAATGATTTTGAATGTAAATGGAAACTATTTGCAAACAAATTCGTTTCTGATATTGAAAAAAATCTAAAGGATGATCCAGAAAACTTTCAAGAAGGAATAAATGCCTTTATGAATAATTATAATAAAAATATTAAAAGTTCTTCTTCACTTTTAAGTGGCTTACATACTGCCTTTAAGCCTGTTGGCACTAAAACAAAACGACTAGTTCACTCTTCTCGTAAAGGTATAAAAATTTCAGTTCAACCGACTGCTATTGTGCGCAGAAAAACAAAATTCACAGGAAGGCGACGATTCCAGTCAGGAAAAAAATCAAATAGCACTTTTAAACGAAACTTGGCCCTCATAATTTACAAGAATGCATTAAAGACAATAAGCCCTTAGGTGCAAGAAAAATTGAAAAATAAAATACATTTTATTATTTTTGTGTTATTTTATGTAGTTCTAGTTTTTAAAATTATAAGTATTATTTCTGTAAAAAAGTTTTAGCCAACTGTGACGTGGTCAGTTTTACAGTAAACTTTAAAAATATATTTTTCTGTAGTTTTGTGCAATTTTTTTAGTTCTGCTTAACCTGTGATTTCTTTATTCGTATCACCACAAATTGTTTACAAATCATTATAATCTAAAGTTATAATGATGCAGTACGTTAAACGTGTTTCTTCGTGCCATAAAAATGTACTTAAGTTATTTGTTTATATTTATATTTTTTCCCTTAAGTCTACGTATCTATTACCTAGAATACATTTTGTTAATTAAATTTACAATAAAAGTGCCAAAAACTATTGAAGTTGTTTACTTATAATACTTTTAGAATTTTCAATCACGGATGCTATTTAGTAGACGGATTTGCGATATCGTATGCTGTTTACGGAGCAGCGTTCGGGCTAGAACCGAATCGCGATCATGGACGTTGTTTACAAATATGCGTCCGGGATGCCCTGATTGCCTTAAAGCTTGACGAAACTACCCGATGATTTCATAGTTATCGAGCGGCAGCCGAACGTGATAGCAAGTGGAATATAAAATCGCGATTTGGGTCATCAGCCGGTCTCTTTTCATAATTCGATCGATCGATCGCGGCATCACGTCGGCATGCGGCATTTCAATTGTTCATAGGTCGCGCGGTCGATATTCTAACTCGATATTGTTTCGGACGTTTTTAATCCATGAAAATTGATTTATATACTGTTTTTTGTAATATATATTTTTTTATTTTTATGATCCAAGTGTGGGTTGGGAATATACAGGAAATAAAATGTTGGTAGTGGCTAGTGCAAAAAAGTGCTTACGAACTTAATTTTGCAAAAATAACCAATTTCAAGGTGGTCTATGTTTGAGTTGTGAATATAGAGGAAATAAAATGTCGGTAGGGTAAAAAATTAAACAACTGAAGAGTGCTAACGAACTTAATTTTGAGAAAATAACCGAATTCATGGTAAGTGGTCGCCCTTTAACAGAACTTAGTATACGACAAACTAGTAAAGACAAAAATAAGGAGGTTCATCGAAACTTTCTCAAAAGTGTGTAAGATAAAGCTAACTGGATATGTGATTGTGAAGTCTCTAAATCATTTTACTGTTATGTTTGTTTATTGTTTTCTAAAGACTCGTCGGATTCATTATGGTGCAAAACCGGTGTTAAAGACTTAAAACACTTAAAAGAAAAAATAGAAAACATGCGTTTTCTGCAGATCACATGAAATGTTGGGTGAACTATGCTCCGATCGGAAGTATTGATATTCGCACTCAGCTAGACAGAGCTTATAGAAAATCCCTTAGAGATTTTAATGAAAATGTGTCCAAAAATCTACTTTTTTAGGTTTAAATTGGGAGCACCCATAATGTCATTAGTTTTTCGCAAAATATGACTAAATTAATCTACTTTTATATTGACAACCTCTGTCAGCGTCAGTTGTAAATGTAGGGTTATGTTAATGTTGTACTTTAATAATCTATTCGAACTATCTAATACAAACTTACTTTTTCATTTAGATTTTTAACAAATAACAATGTTTGTGCAAGCGATTAATGAGAGTTGCCTACCTGAATTTATTATGTACTGAAAAAGACCTACAAAATATAGGTTCTTTTATGCTAATCTTAGAGAGATTCTACCTCAAATTGAGGTTCTGAATGAAGTATAACATACATAAGACATGAAACAATATTTTCTTTTACAGCAAAATAAAACCAAAATATAATAATGTGCAATATTTAATAACTTTTCTTGGAGTAAGACATATGGAGAAATATATTTAAGTCTGGTTCACCTGTTTTTTGCTTGTAATTACCGACCGAATCTCGTACCAGCGCCCCCTATCTCCGGAATCTCAAGTACAAGAGGTAATAGTTTACTTGTAGTAAATAATTACTGTAATTTGTACTTCTAAGTTGCAACAGAAGAATAACGACTGGTAACTTTTTCTACTCTTCAACGACTCGTTTTACTTTATAGTAATACGTTATAGGAGTACATTTGAACGTAATGGAGTAGTCTCTGCAAAGTGCAAGAAGGAACTGATACTAAAAAGTTGTAATTTCGTAAACAGATTAGAAACAGTAACTTTGAATAATTATTACAATGTAACGGAAAAGAAATGACGACCTTGGCCTCAAATCTTTAAGTAGTTGTTTGGCATTAGTTATATATATATATATATATATATATATATATATATATATATTATACATATATACTTTACATGGAAACTTGCTATAAAGTATTATTCGCAGTAACGAATACATATATAAAACTTGAAAACGTGTAATCCAAAGTGTTTGTTGATATATAGTAGGATTATTAGTAATAAAAACGTAAAAACCCTTAAAGAGAAGTAGTGGAAACAGTTGTAGCTACTTTAGTGCTAGCTGGGCCCTTGTATAACTCTTATCAAATTAAAAACGAGTACCTTATATCAAGGCTATTAAAACGACTAGAATAAGAATAAAAAAAAATTTTTCGCTATAAAAGTCCATTGTTCACAAAAGTTTTATCACAGCTGTTATATCGTAATTACCTTCTGACTCAACTATATGTAAAGTATATATATATATATATATATATATATATATGTATATATATATATATATATAGATATATATAGATATATATATATATATATGGATATATATATATATATAGATATATATATATATATATATATATATATATATATATATATATATATATATATATATATATATATATATATATATATATATATATATATATATATATATATATATATATATATATATATATATATATATATATATATATATATATATATATATATATATATATATATATATATAGATATATATATATTAGGGTTTGGTAAATTCTAGCTAACTTTTATCATACCCTTTATTCAACCTTCTTAATACTAATGATTACGGTATAACAACTGATCATACATTAAGTGATAAAGATTGGTTTTATATATAGGTTGTTAAATTACGGCTCCACTTGTATGAAGATGTCAAAATTTTCGTTGGAACGCTGTATATTGCAAACAACCGAAAATATCAAAATTATTTCGTCAAAGTACGTTTTGGTCAGAAGAAAAAAAAATAAAAAAATGTTTTGAGAATCTTAAGCGTTAACCAACATTTACAAAAATATAGGGATTTTATTTCACGCCCCGTACGTACTATTTTCCTTGCGCATATGCAGTGTAACAGAACCTTACATACCTAACACATAGGCCAAACGAAAACCAAAAACCGCATATCGCATTTCGCAATTGAAATATCCATCAGAGTTTGATAAAAAAAAATCTTGAAGCACTATTTATAGCCAGCAGTTTAGATATCGACGAAACTATCGTATAGAAAAAGTTCTAGAAAATTACTCATTCAAAGGCAAAATAGAATACCCAGCAGGAATAAACCTGTGAGGCCTTATGTACAGTGGCGGCTCTACCATAGGGTCATTTGGTGAATGACCCCTTAAAAATATTTCAGAAAATAAATTATTCGTTTGACCGTCTCTCCTAATAGTTGTAATAAAACGCGAACCTTGGGAAATATAAATACGTTACACTATTAGCCGCGCGCTGCGGTTCGAATGGTCTCGTTGCGTTCCTTGGGCATAATAAAATACGCTATACTAAGCTAGGCTGGCAGTCCGGGATGCCCTGATGCTTTAAAGCTTGACGAAACTACCCGATGATTTCATAGCTATCGAGCGGCAGCCGAACGTGATAGCAAGTGGAATATAAAATCGCGATTTGGGTCATCAGCCGGCCTCTTTTCATAATTCGATCGATCGATCGCGGCATCACGTCGGCATGCAGCATTTCAATTGTTCATAGGTCGCGCGGTCGATATTCTAACTCGATATTGTTTCGGACGTTTTTAATCCATGAAAATTGATTTATATACTGTTTTTTGTAATATATATTTTTTTATTTTTATGATCCATGTGTGGGTTGGGAATATACAGGAAATAAAATGTTGGTAGTGACTAGTGCAAAAAAGTGCTTACGAACTTAATTTTGCAAAAATAACCAATTTCAAGGTGGTCTATGTTTGAGTTGTGAATATAGAGGAAATAAAATGTCGGTAGGGTAAAAAATTAAACAACTGAAGAGTGCTAACGAACTTAATTTTGAGAAAATAACCGAATTCATGGTAAGTGGTCGCCCTTTAACAGAACTTAGTATACGACAAACTAGTAAAGACAAAAATAAGGAGGTTCATCGAAACTTTCTCAAAAGTGTGTAAGATAAAGCTAACTGGATATGTGATTGTGAAGTCTCTAAATCATTTTACTGTTATGTTTGTTTATTGTTTTCTAAAGACTCGTCGGATTCATTATGGTGCAAAACCGGTGTTAAAGACTTAAAACACTTAAAAGAAAAAATAGAAAACATGCGTTTTCTGCAGATCACATGAAATGTTGGGTGAACTATGCTCCGATGGGAAGTATTGATATTCGCACTCAGCTAGACAGAGCTTATAGAAAATCCCTTAGAGATTTTAATGAAAATGTATCCAAAAATCGTTATATTTTAAACAAAATTTTGTGGGGCATTCGAGCTGGCACTACGTAGTCATGATGAAACGACTTTGTCTGAAAATCCAGGGGTTTTTCGAGGGCTTATAAATTTTGTTGAGGATTTTTTTTTTATTTTTAAAGAGTATATGCAGAATGCAATTGTCTCTAAAGGAACATCTAAGTCCATTCAAAATGATCTACTTGACTCTATGTTGTTTGTGGCTCAGGAACAAATTAAGCAAGACATTAAGTCAGCTAAATATGTTGCTGTGCAAGTAGACGAAACAACTGACAGTTTCGCCAAACCCCAATCTTATCGTTATATTTTGTCTAGCATTGTCCATGAACGATTTATTAAATTTGTAAATCCTTTAGGGACCACAGCTTCACACCTTAAAGACGTAATTCTTCATGAATTAGAAAATCTAGTACATAAAAGCACGCATTTCAGACTTCTGTAGACCAGAGTCTGTTATACCAATGCGGCTATAAACTAAACAATACATTTTGGCAAATAGCTAAATAATAAATTAATAACAAAAATATACTATTATTAGAAAATAAAGAGAAGAAGAGAAGAAAAGAGAGAAGAAAAAGGAGGGGACTCTAATACAAAGAAAGAAAAGGGAAGCTGAGAGTATTTCAAAGGCTACTTAGAATTGAGTAACTGAGTAGTAATTTTCTTTTTAAAACTTTGTAATGAAATAGAAGATTGTGACCTTTGAAATAAATCTGGAGGTAATGAGTTTATATTTAAGGCAAAGTTATAGTAGAAGCATCTCTTAAATATTTCAGTTTTATGACGAGGAATTGTTAAGGTACTCCTGCGTAAATTCAAATGATGTATGTCCGTGTGAAAAGTAATTCTGTGATAGAGATGCGATTTTTGTTTGTCAATCTAAACGCAACAAATAATCTAAATACATTTGAAAATAACGTTATACATGGCTGCAAACTATCATTTTTTTCATATCTAGGTTACATGTCAAACAAACTGACACATTTTAAAATTTTGAAATCAATTATTTTCTATTATTTAATGTTTTTCTCTTACGATCGTTGCACTGATGAGTCCTGATAGGATGAAAGTATTTGTACAACTACTATGTGTCTATAAAAACTTAAGGTAAATGATATAATTTCTTATGCTTGCTTAAATAATATTATTTATATTATGTATCGAAACATTCCGTAGACAGACTAGTCTACATGTTGAGGTATGTAATTATATTAAATATCTGCTTCAATTAATTTAAAGCTAAATACTTTTATTCAGTTGCGAAAAAGCAAAAAAAGATTTTTGTTTGTCAGAGATACGAAGGCGATTTAAATGTAAGTAATTTATAATAAAAGCGCAAGGCATGGATCTTATGTCTGTTATACATATTTAACCATGACATTTCTTTAAGTTTGTGAGATCCTCTGTTTCTCCTTTTGATACCAGATATAAATCGAATACAGCTGTTCTGTACTTTTTGAACTCTATGTAAATCATAACTATCCAAACACGGACCATATATATGATCGCAATGATTAAAATGTGACAATATTAGTGAATCGCAGAGATCCTTTTTAGTAGATTGGTCAAGATAATATATGAACTAAATCAAAGATGTAAATCTAAAACGAGTCCTAAACTTTTTGCGCTCTCAACTATATTTAAACGTTGGTTACCTACTTTTATATCGACATGTGGCTTTATATCTTTAAGAATATTTTTATTACCAAATAAAAGAACAACAGACTTAGACGGATTTAAATTTAGCATACGTTGAGAGGATATTTTAAGTAGTTCGTTTAAATCGGCGTTAATTTTAATATTGGCTTCTTCAGAGTCAGAAGGTTTAAAACATAAATAGAGTCGGCGTAAAGATGATACTGACAGTATTTAAAATATGTATGGAAAGTACTTGTGTAGATACTAAATAAAAGCGGACCCAAAATGCTGCCCTGAGGAACCCCAGAATCAACTTTAAGAAAATCAGAAAAATTGTGATCAATCTTCACACTTTAAAATCTATCCGAGAGAAATGATTTAATAATGTTTGACGCATTTATCGAAAACCCTACATAGTGTAACATAGAAATTAATATTTTAAGATTTAAAAAATCGAAAGCTTTACTAGAATCCAATAGAATTAATGTTGTCACTTCGCTGTTATCTCGAGCAGAAAAGATATCGTCAGTAACATCCGCCATTGTTGCGCAACTATGTCCAGGGCGAAATACCGATTATTTCATTGATAAAATATTATATATATTTAAATGTGTGCGAATTTGAGTTTCCAGTACTCTTTCTAAAATTTTTCAAAACGTTGGAAGTATGCTTATTGAACGAAATTGAGATAAATCCTTAAGAACACTTACTTTGGGAAGGAGTGTGACAACAGTTTTTTCCATATGTTTGGAAAATATTCTTGAAGAATACATTCATTAACTATATGTGTTATAAATTCAATAATATAAGGACAGCACAAGGAGATTAAGGTTATATTAATATAATCTGTACCCGCAGCTTCACTTTTAATTTTTAATATAATTTGAAAAATATCATTGTCCGTTACAGTATTAAAAGTTAGCAAGGAATCCAGATTATTTTTAGTGTTATATAAGTAAAAATGTATAAGATCGTTATTTAAAAAATTATTTGTTTTGGTTGAATTTATAAAAAATGTATTAAAATTATTCGTATCTTTAAGAGCCTCTGGAATTTCTTTTGTGTTTATTGGTCTTAGCCTATTAAGCTCTTTCCGTTTATCTTTTATAGAGCTATTTTGAAATGTAGCTATAACAAGCTTTTTTCTCTAATTTAACTGATTTATATGTTAAATTCCTCAGCTGTTTAGAATAATCCTTTTTGCTAGGTAGTTTACTAGATTTAAAATCACGAAAAGCTTTATCTTTTAATTTTTTCATTTGTTTGATGTTTTCTGTGATCCATGGCTGGAGAGGTTTATTGCGTTCAGTAAGCCGTTTAATAAGAGCATGCTATTATATTAAAAAGCGTATAAAAAAAATTAAAAGGCATTATCCTGCCGCTAATTTTATACATTGTTATGCCCACCAATTCAATTGAATATTACAGGAAGCAACAGGTCATGATAAAAATGTAAAAGTTTTCTTTGCAAATTTACATGGTTTCTCAACATTCTTTAGTCGATCTCCAAAGTGCACAGCAGTTCTTAATGAGTTAATTAAAGTTCGCTTATCCAAAACTGCTCCCACGAGTTGGTACTTCAATGTACTTTGTGTAGAAACTGTGTTTGTTTATCAGGCAGACATTTTATTATGTTTAGAAAACATAATTGAATTGTAAGAAGATGCCAACACAATTAACCAAGCCTTTGGTTTAAAAGGCTTTTTACAAAATATAGATTTTTTATTTTGGTTGAAGTTATTCCATCTTATAATGCCCCAATGTGAAATACTTTTTAATGAAATTCAAAAACGTGTTATCGATGTTTTATCAGTAAAAAATATACAGACTCCTTTAAACGTTCCATCCAAGCAGTTCGCAATAAAATTCTAAACAATTTATCTTCAGAAATGCCTTCAATTTCATCTAATGCTAGTAAACGGCTACGTAAAAATGAAGATTCTAAACGTCGAGTGGCTTTGGAGGTCTGTGGCATAATAATTTCTGAAATGCACCATCGCTTTAGTTTCAGTGATCATTTAGTGATCAGCCAACTATTTTATTTGATTCGATTCGATTTGAAAATGAGAACAATAATTTTCCAGTTTAAACTTAGTTAAAAAAGACTTTCCTTGTATACATTATTTAAAACTAAAAACTGAACTGCAAGTTATTTATGATCGTGCTGATTTTCGTGTAAGTTCTGGAGCTATTTCAGTGTTTCGACTTTTTATAAATAATAACCTAAGTGATAAATAGAATAGAATAAAGACTTTTCTACGAAACAGCATAGGCCAAGATAGACTATCCACTTTAGCAATGTTAAGTATCGAGAAATCGTTTATAAAAGGAATGTGTAATTTTAACGAGCCTGTCATTCAGCATTTTTCCAATTCTAAAGAACGAGGAGACCTGAACTTCAAGAGAATTTGAGCCCAATTTAAATGAAAGATATTTATTTTTATTTTAAGCACGCCTCTTTTTAAATTTGTTATTGACCTCCCAATATAATTCACCACGAGCCGCCACTGCTTATGTATAACAAACATGTTTTTATATCAGACATGGTATATGGGGTATCATGGTATGTAGGTATGTCAGTGGTTTATCTAGAATGCCTTCTTGAGGGAGGGGACGAACATTTGGCTTCTAAGAAGAAAAAACTCGTTGATTTTTGTTTGCACAACATAATCACAATAATCATGAAACTCAACGACTTGCTTGGTTTATTAGCTCTGCGGGGGGGGGGGGGGGGCAATTGCTTCTTTTAACCCGTCCTAACTACGTCACTGGAGTATGTGACACTTAAGGTTTATAATATTTTCATACATGATTATTAGGATATGAGGTTTTCCAACCTTAGTGATTATAAAAACGTAAAAAATATCTGAGGAAACATAACATGAAGTAATAATAACAGTTAAATTATATGGCAGGTAGATTGTAAATGACGGTAGGCTCGAAATCCACCAAGTAGATCATTTTTCCTTAAGTGTGTAGAGGTGAAAACTATGGAATAATGCAGTTCTATATTTAAGATTTAATACGAAATATATATATTATTTGACTGAGACCTACAAAAATTCTATCTGTTCTCGAAAGGCTGCTTATAGAAAGTAAGTTATATAAATAAAGTGATCAATAATTGTTTTCAGATCAACCTGCCTTGCTAATGGACTCCAATGCATTTTCGAGGGCATACCAATGGACAGGTAATGGAGATAGTTTAAAAAGTCCTAAATGGGAATAAAACGTGCAAAAAAGCAATTTTAGTATACTTTTAAACAAATTCTAGGCATCAAATTTGCAGGTAAAGTACATCAGTGGTGGCTCGCGGGTGAAAAAGTAAGTGAAGTGCAGGTGTAGAAAATACCGCGATACATTTTTTTCCAGAATTTTTTTATGTGTGGAAGATGTAGAATATTTTTTTACGACTTACCTACATTTTGTATACTAAATCAATTCTCCTATCCTTCATAGCAGCAAATTTATTTATAAAATCCTCATAAAATGGATGAGTTGCCCTAATCTCCTCCAGAAATTCCTTTTGAATTGAAATATTACCTAGAGAAGTAAGCCTTTCTTGAGATATTGTATTTCTTAAATAAGTTTTTACACGTTTGAGGCAAGAAAAATTTCTTTCCACTGAAGCACTTGTCGACGGTATTGTTAAAATAAGGGAAAACACTTTATATGCTTTGGTTAAAATATCTTTATTTTCATTAATTTTTTTCACTTGCTCTTGCAGCGATATATTCCAATTACTGTCCTTGGCAAAAATAAGACCCAGCTCATTTTCAAGTCATTGACTTTTTGAAAATATTTCCCCATATAACTGTAACAAATTTTCAAACGGGTCAGTCGGAAAATTTAAACTATATTCGGAAAGTTTAGCAGAACCTGCTAAACACAAAAATGTAAATTTTTCACACTCTTGAAAGCTTAGTGTCATTTCCATTAAAATGTGGTCCAATATTTCATAAAAAAGGGTTCTATACTTAGCCCTAATTTCTTCAGGTGAAAGCTTAGCAAGCTCAGGTTTGTAATGATTTGTTTCTGTAATAGAATTTGCTTTATCAAACATGGTTTTAAAAAAATGTTCATTTCTTTTTTTACAGAGGGCCTCACGACAGGGTTTTATATTGGATATGCAAAAATGAATGTCAAGCGATTTTTTTTGAAGAATGCAAATAATATGTCCGTGATTGAAAAAATGTCATTAGACACTAATGCCAGAAACGTGAATTCAAAATCGTTCATCTCACCTAAAAATCCTGATTTTTCATCAGATTTGTCACAGTTTGTAATAAATTCAAAGACGTCTTTTAATTTATTCCAGTCTTGAACAATCACATTTACTAACTTCGAATTTGAAGACCAACGAGTTTCTGTAATTGTTGGTATACGCCTCGTAGATGCAGATGTAAGAGCATACGTTCGTTTGGCTGAGTGATGAAAAAATGAGGGAATACCACTAAGAGTTGCATTCGACATTTAGAAATATTTTTATTTTAAACTTTGCTGCATCATAAGATTAAGACGATGCGCCAGACAATGGGCAAATACAGCCTGCGGCGCTTTTTCTTTTTTTTAACATTGCCCTATTTATAATTTTATTTTATTATATATAATTTATGTTTATAGTCAAATTGGTCCAAAATTTGATCAAATAGAAAATATAAATTCTCCGACGTTCTATCGGAGCTGACATTATAAAATCCTAAGAATCTCTCGACTACTGAACCTTCTGAATTAACGTATCTTAAAATTATGGAGCACTGGGAGGTTTGTGTAATATCAGTGGTGTCATCCACTTGCACAGAAACAAACTGTGTGCTCATTATTTCATTTTTTAAATGATTATTTAAATAATCAGAAATGAATTATTTGGTTTTGAATAGTTTTCTAGTCACCAGTAAAAACATTTTTAATTTTTTCGTGATGATCTTTTAGTTCTTGGGATCTTCTCGATGGGGTCAATGACTGGTTCGCATCTAACCGACTAAGTCTCCATCTGGCAAAAACAGAGCAAGTAATTTTCTCACTAAGGCAACATGGGGTCGCCAACAATCCCGAACAAGTCAGGTTCCTTGGAGTCACTCTGGATCCTAAACTCACTTCTGAAAGTCATGTCGACATCATTTCTAGGCTATCTGCCTCTGGAATTTTTGTTCTGCGGAACCTGTCAAGGTTTGCCCACCAAAGTGTATGTCTTACAGCTTATCATGCTCTTGTTCACTTTGTATGTGTTTATGGGCTACTTGCCTGGGGACACTCGGCTCATGCTGCGAGAGTCTTCTCCCTGCAGCGGAGGGCAGTCAGAGTTGTGGCTCAGGTTGGATATCGAGATGACGCCAGGCCGCATTTTAGAAACTTAAATATCCTAACACTACCAGGACATTATATTTATGAGTCACTAATTTATGCCTTAAAAAATCAAAATAAATTTGGTAGAGTAGATAATCAACATCATTATGACACAAGATCACATAATGACTTATGTATACGGTTTCTGAGACTTGAAAGGTCACGGAATGCGACTCAGCATTTTGCGCCTGCCTTCTTCAATAAATTGCCTGCTGGGATCAAGGGATTGCCAATAAAAAAGTTTAAATCTGTGATAAAGAAATATTTATTGGGGAAGGTATTGTATAGTTTTAAAGATTTTTTAAACTGTAATGTGACTGAGACTGACTTTTCACTGTATTAAAAGAGTGGATGTGTAGTTTAGTGTAGGTACCTATGTTACTCGTTTTATAGATGTCAGCTTGTGTGCAAGCTTTGCTTGCCAATAGCTTTGCTCAGCTTCGGCTTGAGATGAGCAGCGGGACGATGTAGGACGTAGTAGGTATTTGTTCGTAGTAAATGAGTAACAATTATCGTGGTTAATAACATACTCCAATGTGCAAGCTTTGCTTGCCAATAGCTTTGCTCAGCTTCGGCTTGAGTATTAAATTTTAATCTAGTTATGTTAATGTTTTTCTGGTACTGTAGGAATGACTTTTGTAAAAAACTTTTGTTTTGACAATAATAAACTATTCTATTCTATTCTATTAATAAACCTAAAAGCTTTTTAAAATTCCTCCTATTTATTAACTCGCTGCTCTCATCATGGCCACGAAAGACTAACGCTTGTTTTGCAAGGTACAAAACTGCGTCAATTACCAAGCACATAAATAGTCTATTTAATCGGACGTTTTCATTAAAATGTCTTTTATATAGTTTAGCATTTTCTTTTAAAGTGTCACCTATACTGCTTTGATTTTTTACGAATGTTTTTAGCATTAATTCGCATTTTAAATGCTCCGTTAAGTCTTCATGTTTATGTAAAGACCTCCATATATTTAACATACCTGCAAATCCTTCCTTATTCCATACTGAATATTTATTGGAAACTAGTAAACAAGGCCACCAAAACAAGTGTTTTAATATTCGACTACTACATAACTATTTGTACGCCGAAAACCAGGATGACGATTAAAACTCTGATCTTGAAAATTCCTCCTATTTATTAACTCGCTGCTCTCATCATGGCCACGAAAGACTAACTCTTGTTTTGCAAGGTACAAAACTGCGTCAATTACCAAGCACATAAATAGTCTATTTAATCGGACGTTTTCATTAAAATGTCTTTTATATAGTTTAGCATTTTCTTTTAAAGTGTCACCTATACTGCTTTGATTTTTTACGAATGTTTTTAGCATTAATTCGCATTTTAAATGCTCCGTTAAGTCTTCATGTTTATGTAAAGACCTCCATATATTTAACATACCTGCAAATCCTTCCTTATTCCATACTGAATATTTATTGGAAACTAGTAAACAAGGCCACCAAAACAAGTGTTTTAATATTCGACTACTACATAACTATTTGTACGCCGAAAACCAGGATGACGATTAAAACTCTGATCTTGTTCCTTCCATCGATTAAATGGAGTTTCCAACAAAATGCAAACCACATCCGTGATCGGATTCATCAATAATGTAAATTAATAAACCCGACACCAAATAAAGTTGTAACAACACCATAACTAATATAACACAAAACAGTCAAGTAAACTGCAGAGGAATTAACCGGTTGCAGCGAAATCCGCGAAAATAAAAGTAAACAACCACCCCAAACTGAACGATACGTGGGTGTAGTGTACTGTGTTAGCAATTCACCGAGAGCGTTGTATGGCGCTGGTTAACATTATGTGCTCGACGTCATCGCGAACGCGTTGTCAAGGCACGGTAGGAAAATCGTAAACTAAACATAGCACCTCCAGCAAAGTCGAAGCGGTTTGCGTCACTGTTATAGTTGTTATAATAAAGTTCGATTGAAAGTTTTAAAAAGATATGCCGCCAACGGTCATGTAAAATATTTATTCGAGATGTACAGTTTATATTTTGATAATTAGGTGAATAAATGAATGTAAAAACTAAAATTTTAAGAGATATATAATAAATATAGTTAGATATATGCTTGTTTATTTTTCCTGGTGAACTAGCACTTCACCTACTTCACCTGAATAGCCACCACTGAAGTACATTTAGATATATAAGAAAGTGACCACCTGACTCCTACTTTAGTAATATAATTTGAGATTAAGTACCATAAATTTGGAGTTTGTTGAAACAGGCACAGATCCTGTATTTAAATAATTATCTTGTGTTTGCAATGAAACCAAAATATGGTGTTACTAGTATGTAAATAATTTTATTTATTACAGTTTACTCATTACTCACAATTGAAATCACTAGCACTATCGCTATTATAATCATCATCAACATTAATAATTAACGGTTCTATTTTATTACAAATGTGATTACAAGACCGTTCTACCGTTTCCACGTATTTGAAACACAATTTACCCAACTACCTACAGGAATTTTTATTGCCTCACTTTCGATAACATATTACCACTGGCATTTAAAGTAGGTGAAATATTATTTCGACGAATTCCGGATTTTAGTTCGTGCCATATATGCTCGTAGGATTACATTTCAGACATACTCTTTTCTTATATTAAAACACTTAGCACGGTTAATTGATTTTTATGTATCATTTTTGTGAAAATAAATGTCGTTATCATACATAAAGTCTTGAATTTTGACTTATATGTCTTTTAGCATGGAGCTTTATTTAACCGCCCATAGTGACTACCATTGTCCATTACAATAACGCTATTTGGGGATATTGGGAGAGTGGCGGTTCCTCCATTAGGTCATATGATCAATGACCCCCCAATAATTATTTCCAAACAGAAAATAATAAATAATTTATATTTTTTTAATTTCTTTAAAATTTGGAAATTCCTTCTATTATTCTAAGCGTGTAAACTCGTTGAATGTTCATGTCGAATCCGCGGCAGTCGCACTATCGATGACTCGCACAGCGGTCTCCGAATGTTTCGTTTCGTTGGGCCAAGACGCTGGCGGCTCGCCATGTCCCTGTGGTTATAAACGGAGGCGAGTGTTCCCGATTGAATTCGCATAGGGGCGCATAGGTAATTACGGCTTACGTTGACAACAACCGCGCCGAGGAAAATTTTTGTCAGTTGATGCGTTTAATGTGAATCGTGTGATAGGTTTTGGTTACGATTGGGTATTTTTATAGTATTTATTTTATTTTCAAGACTTGTTTGTTGATTTTGTGGTTTAAATTAGTTGACGAAAGGCTTCAAAAGCCGCCAGCTTCAAAACAAAAAAATAAATTGTTATTTTAGTAAAAATATATATAAAAACGATTTATGTAACTGGATATGTGATTTCGAAGGGATAAAGGCAATTTATTTTTTTTGTGTCTGATTTTTTCAGATGACTCAGTGGTGTAAAATATAATATTTAGGAAATTAGGTATATATATGTATGTATATATATATATATATATATATATATATATATATATATATATATATGTATGTATGTATGTATCTATTGACCCCCCCTGAAAAGTTAACCATGCGCCGCAACTGTATTGGGAACCATCTTATGTTTGAACCAATCTTCGAGTAATTCTGACTTATATTCTCGAGATAATCAGCACAAGAGTCTTTAATATTTGTTTATGATAAATAAAGAGCATTTGAAACACATCCATCTTAAGATCCTGCAAGCAAAATAGTAATTCTTTTGCCTCGATTCGATTTAGCTTTTGTTTTACATTTATTACAATCAACCCAATCTTTTGAAGGAGTATCGTGATTGTCATACCAAATCTCATCAAATTTAATAATCGACCTATTTTGAGTTTGGTACTTTTATTTTTGATCCAAAAATCTAGGCGCCACTCCCAAATCCTCCTGGATTCCTTTATAATTTGTTTTTATATTCACTATTTTAAATTTAAAACCAATTCGCTTAATACATTTCCACAGAGTAGTTCGGCCACATTTAATTCCAATTTCATCTTTTTCAAGTTTCTGTAGTAAATTATCAAATGTGGGCCTCACCTCGATCCAACTTTGATAAGTTACCGCTATGATTCCATATTTTCATTTTTACAATAGGATTGTTCACAATATAAGGTTATATAAATGTTGTTTATAATTTCTTTAGCATCCACAGACAAATGTTTTCCATTTTTACAATGGGAAGACACGTCGGGAGAAATTGAGTAACACTTCGGCCACGTCATGGGCGCCACATCTTTTCCATTCGGAAGTACTTTAACACAAGTTTAATCTATATATTTAAAACACTATGCCAGATTTTCTAGCGCGTTCGTGGGAGAGTTGTACTGCAGCAATTTACATGATTTTTTTTCGAAATAATCGTCTGGTTACCGAGACCTTTCAACACTATTTTTTGTATTGATTTATTGGGTATTTTTTCTATAAAACCAATATGTTTTCCTTCAATAACATTTCCAGACGATGTGGTGAATGCGCTCCATGTTCTTATAATTCCACTGGAAACTCGTCGTGCCATCTAACTAGTCTAATCTGATCCACAATGCTCGTTTATTGCCATTTAAAACGGCTCTTCCTTGAAGGCAGGTAGTCACTTTCTTATATCTCTGAATATATTTTACCTATCCTTTCTTAACTATCTTTGTGACGTACACTTAAATGAAGACGAAGACCTTTTTATTATACCCAAGATTTATTATATTTGAAATTTGAGGGACGGACTCATTGAGTATCTATACTTTAGGCTTCGATTTATTCGACATTCCACTTTCAATGAGATTATATTTAGTAAAGAATATTTTGTGAAAAATGTTTAACATCGAGACTTGGAAAATTATTTTAAAGGTTTTAGAGTATTTTCAGATTCAAAAAAAAAAATAGCTTGCAACCAATATCGGCTTTAAAATGTATTGCTGAATCCTGTAAGATTAGTGAGATAACTCTACTCAGAATTCGAAGGAAATTCATCATCGGAACCTCTCCCAAAATAAGTGGTTTAACGTTTAATTAGAAATAAATATTAAATCAAAAGAGAGAAGCGTGCTGCAAAGAGGAGAGATAGATTTAAGTGAGACAAGGAAAAGCGAAATAAGAAACGTTGTTTATGACATTGATTGGCAAAAGTTGAAAGAAGAATTGCAGGCCAAACAAATAATTGACTTAAGCAATTTCAGTTTAGGTAATTTGTTAAACCATTTGGGATTTAAATTTAAAAGGGACAGCGGTAGGCTCTATAATATGGAACACCCGGATATTGCTTTAAATGTACTAAATTTTTGAGGCGATATACCAAAATCAGAAACACCGTTGGATGTAATTTATATCGACAAAGCCTGGATATTTTAAAATGATAGCGATATTAGAACATGGCATGATGACAACATTAAATCCATTTTAAGGAAAAAACAATCAGACGAGAAAAGATATATAGTTCTACATGCTGGCAATAAAGAAGATGAATTTATAGGTATACCTAGTTTTTTCTACAACAAATAAAAGCGCTGATTACCATAACAACATAAACTCGGCTGAAAAATGGCTGGAAAGGCAGTTTTTACCTCGCCTCTAAAAATCATCTCTTATTGTCATGTACAATGCAAAGTACCATTCACGGCTCAGCGAAGATGAGGCAATTTCTTCAATGAAAAAAGCTGATATCATTAACTTGATTACAAAGAAATAATATAAAATTTGCAGAAAACGCCCTTAAACCCGAATTGCTACAACTTGTAAAACAATACAAGGCAAATTTACGATATGCCGTGGATGAAATAATTAACTCGGGAGACCAAATTTCGCGATTACCACCCTGCCAATGCATTTTCAATGCGGTTGACTTGATCCGGGCACAATGTAACATATATTTTAATTAGCAGATTATTAAAGAAGACAAAAAATATAAAAATACAGTTTTAGATGTTTGGAAACAGGCATTACAAAATGTTTCCTCTGAAAATTGGTCAGATTGCGTTACGCAAGCAAATAAAATTATAAAGGATTATTAGCAAAAAGCACAATTTCTGGATGTTCAGATTAAGCTCCTCAAAACAAGTGTCGAATTCTGACTCTGAAAGCAACGTATCCTTATTCTAAGATTCAAAATAAGTTTGTTTATTCTTTTAATTGTTGTATTATGGAGGAAAATTAACGTTGGGTGCCAATAACTATGGCGAAACAAAACGTTGGGTGCCAATTTAAAGTTAAGAAAAAAAAAATACTTCTATAATAGCCAGGATAACGAGATAAATTGCTAGTTAATCAAGGCCTTGAAGAACCTAAGAGTTGGTGCAAGTTGGAGGGAATAATAGTAGAGGCCGGTAGCAGCAGTGGAGAAGGGCTGGGTTAAGATATATGTATTTTGCGCCACGTAATTATGTATTACTCTACTTTATCGATAAATTATTGATGAAAGAGCGGTGTCGATAATAATTACGAATTATCGCCCAATGCTGCACAACTCTAGCTACTCCAAGTAATAATCAACCAAAATTATTATATTATACCATGAAACTTACCCTTACAGGATACCGACCAACTAACTATTATTACTAGGGTCTCACTGTGAGTAGGTAACAGCAGTAAAACGCCAAAATTTTAAAATGTACTATCTGTTTATGTTACTGCAATTGTCTCGTACTAACAGCGACACAGCTTGATACAATTTTATACAAAAAAATATGGACAGAATATGATAAAACCTTTGTCAATATTTGACCTTTTGAATGAATAAAATTTTATTATTAATATTAAATGAATATGATAAGAGAGGAAATAGAGAAAAGAGTCTGCAAAATTTCACACTACCTGTTATGTTAGAATTTATGTTACATCACCGAAATATTAGAAGAAGAATTAGATCATAAGAACATTATATTAATTAGATCATAGATAAATTTATGTAAAAAAACTAGAATGAGGACAGTGTGCAGTTACGCAGGCACTAGATGCTGAATATTTAAAATGCTTAAAATAATTATGTGAATATACAGATTGCATGCAACAGTATGCAAAAATTAATCTAGTGAGACGGTCGATGTGATGACATCATAAATCGTAGGTGTAATAGAAAATACAATTCGGTGTAAAACAGTGTCATACGCGATTATAAAACCAATACAGGCACAATAAGTTATAATTTAAATGTAACTTGAATTAACTGGTTATTAAATAACTATTGTACTTACTAAAAGTCACTCGAACAGCCAGTCAGCCGCAACTAGGAAGATGAAGATTAAGAAAAACATATATATCAATTGATAAAAAGATAAAAATTTGACTAAATGACTGTACCAGGAAAAGTAATTTTAGATTTTATTTCAGTTATAAGCTGTAATATGGCTGGTACTTATCTGGCGGTGCTAAACAGCTGTGGACTACTGTTAGTCGTACAGGTACAAGTGATGACGAAGAAATGAGGAATGCCACCTAGACTGGGACATTCAGTGAGAGCAGCACTAGCTCCAATGCTGGAGCATTGAGTGGGTACTGCCTAGATAGGCAAGTCGGCCAAAACCAACTAAGTAGGATTTGGTCTTCGTGACTCAATCCTCTTCTAAGTATTCTCCTTCTGAGGGTTCCTAACCAAATGGAGTCTGGATCTGGTTGTGGATCACTACAGTGCCTGAATAACACAACTTCAGAATTTCCAAATCCTAACAGGAATTACTTCGCAAAAGATGATACATCATTAGATCCCGAAATGCGGTCAAGCCAGGCGCTACTAGAAGTTATGATGCCATCAAAAAAAATTGAGCCGCACACATACACACTGTCAATACCAGACTGAGAAACGTGCTCTCAATATCAAATGATCAACAGGTCTAGTAACCTTGCCAGGTTGCCAGGATTTCCATTACTACGATCCGAGTCAACAATTAGCAATAACCAATAGGTAACCAGCCATTCTCGACACCAAAGGCAAAGCAGAAATCGGTCAAATTATCATACATACAAAGGCCAAATTGAAGAAATAGAAAGAAGAAATAAAATTCGTTACTTCCAAAATCACAATCAGTTAAAACCGTTACAAATAATAAATGTCACGTGCGATATAAAAATTCGGCTGTCATGGGTACGGAAAATTAGTTTATGAGCCGGCAACCATATCACCAGTGTTGTCTATGAAACCAAAGAAACCGACAGATGTAACTAGAATTACGTCAACAGCCCAGAGGGCAATATTCCCGGAAAATCCCTCTTAAAAAGTTAGTCAAAAAAACTCATTTTAGAAGCGCCAAAAGAGCCCTAAATAATGCCATTACGAGCCTCTGGAAATCAGTGCATTTCTCACAGTCGACTAATTAAATACGAAACCGGAAACGTAGCGCCCTCTGTTATTGCAGCCGTAGAAGCGATGCAATGCGTCTGGCAGAACGCTGCAAAAGACGGAGGAACCGCGCGTGCTACCCCAGTGGAACGTTCCTAGACAGATAAATTGATAAACGAAACGCAAGCGACTACTGACAAAAGAGGCCAGTCGTCGTTTTATAGTGATTAAATATTTAGTAGTGCTATTATGCATAAATCGTATAAATCCAGTATTTTTTTATTTATTTATTCTTTTCAATACACAATAGGTATATTTTAATCGAAACACTACAGTTCTACAACAAAATTGAGTCCGGATTTGAGGAAAATCCGTTCATCGATAGCAAGAAGAACTTGTTATTTTACTTTTATTGAGAGGCGTTCTTGTAGATATAATTCTCGATTTTAATTTGCATAAAAACGGAGAATACCCTATCGCTTTCTTTGTTGAGCATTTTATTTCCATTCTGGAATTTTAAATAGTCTATACTTTAATAAAAGTTCGTGTAGCTTAGTATCGAAATGTAATGGGCTTTAATAGCCGCTATTTTAAAAATCGAAATAACACATCTCTTGATCAGTTGTTAAATATTCCTTTTATTTTGATTATGAATAAATATGTCTTTAAAACATAAAACCGACTTAAAAAAAATATTAAATAGTAAAAAAATTCCTTCTTGATAATTGAGTTCATGATCTCGGCGTCAAACTAATACCTAATTATTATAGTGACAAACAAAAATCTTTTTTGGCTTTTTCACAACTGAATAAAAATATTTAACTTAACTGAAGCAAATATTTAATATAATTACATACCTCAACATGTAGACTAGTCTGTCTACGGAATGTTTCGATACATAATATAAACAATATATTTAAGACAAGCATAATAAATATTATCATTTACCTTAAGTTTTTATAGACACATAGTAGTTGTACAAATAGTTTCATCCTATCGGAACTCATCAGTGCGACGATCGTAGAAGAGAAACATTAAATAATAGAAAAGAATTGATTTCAAAATTTTAAAATATGTCAGTTTGTTTGACATGTAACCTAGATATGAAAAAAATGATAGTTTGCAGCCATCTATAATATTATTTTTAAATGTGTTCAGATTATTTGTTGCGTTTAGATTGACAAACAAAAATCTTTTTTGGCTTTTTCGCAACTGAATAAAATTATTTAACTTTAAATTAATTGAAGCAAATATTTAATATACTTTTTTCATTTTTGTGGTTAAATTTTTCATAGGCGGTTTTGCCCTTCCTTTGGAAATTACTTGAAGCTTATCAGCGAAGTTTAATGTTGAAAATCCCTTTATTATTAAGACACACTACACATTCACACACACTCTTCTTACCAAATTCTCCAACATTTTCAACGTTATTACCGACAGCCGAAGTTGACGGAATTTGCATCCGTATTATTGTCTTCCATATCGCACCATGCACGACGCGACGTACGTATCACACAACACACGGATAGCCGTGCAAACGAGGAACCTACTCCAACGATAACTTCCGCCTCCACTTAAAGCACGCAACTGAAATGCAAAAATTGCAAACAGCCGGTGGAAAGTTCAATAACCTCTGGCTCGATTCACAGGAAATCAAGCATACAGGACTTGACTGCAGAGAAGCTAGCAGCCCGCATGCATATACAGTAACAGCACACGGGCTAGAAACATCGTTTAAGCTCGGAACCCCGAAGTCATAATTACTAATAGCACGTGTGCTAGAGAGTAGAATGGGATACAGAACGCAATCTATGTATGGGTATTTGCCATGTGGAGAAATATACAGATTATGTTTTTAGGTTATTTGTGTTTTATTTGTTTTTGACCTTTTGTTTGCATAGTTGAAAATATAGATATGGATAAAAGAAAATTCGTTTAAACCTAAAATAACTAGTAACATGATTTTTAGGCTTCGATTAAGAAACAAAGCCGATTTTAAGGTAGGTATTATAATAAAATTATTTAACAGACTCATTGATATAAACTAAAATACCGCCGTAACAACGGCTTTTTTATTTATTAACGTACGGGTAATAAGCTTATAGAAAAAAAATTGTTGAGAGTAGTTTTAATAAAACTTATTCTTAAAATGATATTTTCAATACTTAGGAGTCATCCATAAATTACGTCAGTTAAGGGGTGGGAGGGGATCAAGAAAGTGTGACATCGAGTGACAAGGGGGGGATTATGAGCTTCGTGACGTCACATGTATAAATATATTAAAACTATAAACTTTAACTCTACTCTAACGAAAAACTTAAAAACAGTGCCCACTCTTATGATGATTATTATAAGGTTTAAATTGTTTGAAACACATTCACTTTTTAGGACGTGGTAGTGCCGCAAGTCAGGGGCGATTTCACGGTAAGGGGGGTTTCAAATATTCACATTATTTTCTTTGTAATGCTAGTAAGTGTAGCCTCGGGAGCGTTTTCTTTACTGAAATGATTAAAAACTTGGCTGCGGAACACTATGGCACAAAAACGATAATTAAGCATTAATGAACTAAAAGCAAAACACAATATTTGGTGCATAAAGTTAAATAAACTGCTGACCTTAGACAAGTAGTACATTTTTACGTAAAATTCAAAGTTGTATATTTCTAAATCGAAAAAAGATATTAAGATGAGGTTTTTAGCCGTCTCTTGTAAAACGTATGCTTATTACCGATTATAAGTGTATAGCTTACCGAAGCTAAAAATGTATTTCTACAGGGTGGTAAACAAGACTACAAAAATTCCCAAATTTAAACTGTTCCGAAAATTTACAAAAACCATTTTTATTTTCTAATTGCTAGATCTGCTTAATCTATACATATATAAAATCGTTTGTCTTAACTAACTGATCTATCAATGCATATCCCAAACTACGAAGTCTAGAAAGCCAAAATTTGGAAAATAGGTTTATTTTATAACGTGGGGATCCGCTTAGAAAAGATCTTTCAAAACTCAAATTCAAGGGGGTGAAACCAGGCCTTAAATATTACAATACTTTTTATTGAGTAGTTTTTCGGAAAAATGCTAAAACACGTATATTTTATTTTACTTTTTTACTTATTTTATATATTTTTTAATAATTTGTACAGGGAGTTTTAAAAAATAGGGTTCTACTCAAACCGCTTACGGTAAAAAGCTGAATTTTGGCACACAGGTTGATTCTAGGGCGCAGAAGTTACATAAGACGGGATTCTTCAAAACCTTATATTCTAAGGAATTCCAATGAACCACTCTTTAAATATTACATTAATTTTTATTTAAACAACGGTTCGGTTTTCGGGAAAATGCTTGAATACGGGCATTTTATTTTATTTTTTTACATATTTTAGGAATCCATAATAATTATATTAATTTATATAGGGCATTTCAAAAATCGGATCACTGATTGTTTAAGATGCTGCTCAAACCGCTAATGCAAAGAGCTAAATTTTGGTCCTTACATAGGCTGATTGTAGGATGTAAAGATTCTATAAAAAGGAATTTTTTAATGTGATAAAACACTGCTGTACTGCATGGTTGTTTGTTTTAATATTGTCGGTTTATAATTATTTACAGCAAGGGTATTTTATAAGTCCGATTTTCTAGCACACGTCCCGTCGAAGTTAAACATCGTCATCTTTCCGTTGGCTAGCGGAAACTCAAACGGATGGCGACAAAAATATAAAGGTAGCCATTGCTTTACGTTAATTAAACTTCAAGAACAGCGCAAACGATGACGCAAGACCCAAACGTTTTTAATCTATAACCCAGGATTTAGGCCTTTAGTTACCCAGGGTTCCTTATTTCGGTTTTTTAACTTCTTTTTTAGAAATTTTTAGAAAAAAAGTTAAAGATATTTACAAGAATGCAAAGAAAAGTTTTAGTGGATTTTTTGTTAACAAAACATTTTCCCACGGATACTACAATATTGTGCAAATCTCTCATAAGTTTCCCTAGTGAGTAGCCTACCTCCTTCTGTGACGCTTATTTATTTTAAATCTCCAAAAAAGTGCCTCATGATCAGACAAATTTACCACTTTACAACCAGCATTACTTTGTAAAAAACTACAGCACATATAATCCAACAGAGTGGCCGAGAATAATATAATTCTAGTGGGGTCAATGACAAACATTCGCCGGTTAAACGTAGCCAGCAAACTTCCCAAAGCTTGGCAGTTTACTGGATGTTATCAAGTACAATGTCTGATTCCTTTTTTTATTTAGTTTGGCGCCGGCGCAAATTTTTAGTTTTTAATGATTTCTTTAAAGTGTTTTCTTTTATATAAAAATTTTAATTCATTTCTTTTTAATTCCGTGTTTAAGAATTTTGGACGTCAATAATAACCCATAATCTTAGTAATAGAGAGATTAGATTTGATTCCTTACCGAAATAGCTTGATTAGAAAAAGACTTGATTAATTACTAGTCATGCAAATTACGTGTAATTTTCAGGATAGACCGTTTTTAAAAAACATTTATTATTCCGATTTTATATATTTATCCGATTCCAAAATTACAATAATCTTAAAAATACTAAAAGTGATGTTAACTCTACGACGTACAAAATTATACTGGCCCTTAATTGCGCATAGCGGTATTTATATGAAAGTCTTATCTAAACAGAAAGCGTCATTAAGGTATAGAAGGTATGGTAGTTTCTAAATAATAGATATATAATTTGCACCAAGATTCGAGGTAGTAGCTTAAAGAATTTCAGAGTTATGGTGAAAATTTTGTTGCAAAAGAATACTCTATACCATACTCTGTATGGACCATCCCGGCACTGCCCTGAATACTTCTAAAAAAATCGGTGAAAATACCTGGAAATTACCTCGTTATTAACTCAATTTAGTTCCGCACATAGTCACTTAGTAACACAAATACATATTTTGTGTTTTCAAATATTTTTATTGAATTCTCTTTTGTTCCAATATATTGGATTCGTACCAGTATTTCGCCAGTTTCTATCTACGCCGAACTTGACTTCTGGACATAATTTAAAATAAAATGAATAAATAGTTTTTACACTAACTTTTTTTAAGACCGCCATATTGAATTCGCAGCAGTTTATTAGTATTTCACATTTAATTTTTGTCAAGTCAAATAAATCAAAAAATTGTTTAGGTTCGTTCGTACCAAAATTTCACTAGTTCATGTCTCTATTACACTTAATGCTCGTAGAAAATTTGAAATTAATCTAATAAACAGTTTTTTCAGGCTAATTTTTTTACCATTTTATTAGGCCGCCAATTCGAATTCATACCAAAATGTAACCAGTTCCATTTTTTATAACACTTGATTTTCGTTCCAAATTTGAAGTAATTTGGTTAAATCGTTTCCTAGGGATAATTTTTTTAACTCATCACCAGGCCGGCATTTTGTTCCATCATATTGGATATGTACCAAATGTTACCAGGTTTAATTTTTGACCAAAATTTGAAGTATCAATCGAGTAAGTAGTTTTTCAGCTATGCCCCAATTTGACACACAGACTGACAAACAGACCGACGAAATTGAGAAAACATGTTCTTAGACATCTGCCAAAACCAGACATGCTAAATCTTAAAACTATGTAAGAGGTTGGAGGGAATGTTTTTTCACAATAACAAACAGTGTATTCCGCCATCTTAAATCCGTTCCGCCATCTATATCACGCTTAATTCTTCCACGAAATTTAAAATCTATTTAAAAATTAGTTTTTCATGCTGATGTTCTAAATATTTTATTAAGCCGCCATTTTGTGTTTGGATTCGCACTAAAATTTTACCAGTTGATTTCTAGGCAATAGTTGATTTTTGTGCAAAGGTCAATTGAATAAGTAGCTTTTTAGTAATAATTTTTTAACATTTCACCATTTTGTTTTGCCATCTTGGATTCATACCAAAATCTTACCAGATGATTTCTAGGTAATACTCTAGTAGTTTTTTTAGCAATATTTTTTTAAATATTTCACTAGGTCGCCATTTTATTCCGCCATATTAAATTTTTACCAAAATGTAACCGTTTTATTCCCTTATAACCCTTGATTTTTGACCAACATGTGAAGGCAATCAGGTACGTAGTTTTTGAGCTATGCCGCGTACAGACAGACCGACATCTGGGGTCCCTAAAACGTGAAGATCTGTAAAAACCTGGGACGGAGATTTTTTCACGATTACAATAATACTTCCCTTTTACGAGGGAAGTAAAATGTTTTCAAGTTGGTCATATCATATCATACATAAAAAATTACAAATGGTCGATTTGGGAACCTCCTTTTTTTGAAGTTGGTTAAAAAATATTTTTTTGCGATCTAAACAGATATTTTTTTGTTTTATTTAAAGCAACACAACTATTATAAATATTATTTTTGCCCAATGTACTAATATATTGTTATTTTAATATAAACACAAGCCCATACTTTCCGCAGAAAAATGTTCTTTTTAAAAAAAATTTGTAAAAAATATTTAAATTTTTGGAAAATATAAGCGGTAAAATATTAGGGTTGTTTAGGCGTGATGGGTAACGGACATCTTATTGGTTTCCATTGGTAACTCATGGGGACTGAGTAAGTAGATCTAGGTTAGCTTGTTTTATTTTTGGCAAAAGCCAATGGTTTTCGAATCGTAATGACTTTTGCACCAAGAATGATAAAAAAATTATTTCAAATCAATTTTGCGACTCCATAAAATATTTGTATCTTACTTCCAATTCGCTGTTATTCTTAACTAGCACATAAAATCAGCTAAATATCAATGATTACAAGAAATGACGTTTATTACAAATAAATTCATTATTAAATTTTGTTTTAATATAGTTAATTTCTAGTCAATACACATGTCTGAGAGACATATAGCCTTTCCTGATAGATATATGATTTAAATTAAACTGGCCTATGTCCGCCAATATTTGCATTTTAATATTATTCAGTATTTCAAAGCCAATATTTAGAAGTTCGTTTAATATCGATTTTTATTAACAAAGTGTATTAACTACATAATAATCTACTAAAAAGCTATTGCCTATTAATTGCCAATTAATAATAATCTACCAATTAACAAAAGGGATAATTGGTAGATTATTATTTTCTGACTAGAAAACCTCTATGCATTATTATTAATCAATACTATAGCTATTGTTTTTAGGATTCATACATTTCGCGTATTGAGTAATAACAAAGTATAAGATCTATCAAAACTACGACATCTATACCATAGGACTTCTCGTGCAAGTAATTAGGCTTTGGAGGCTGCGGATCTGACTGCTGAAAATAAGTTAATATCTCACCACGTTGTCTGCGTCCGTAGGCAGCCTTTACATGATATTGAATAAAAAACCCTAAGTCCACCATCTTTAAAATGCAAATCTGATAGACACTCTTATTAAGAGGATGTGAATAGAGGTTTTACATATACTTTGTGCTTAATATAAGGAATAATAGTGCCAGCCTAAGGAAACTGCCTCTAGGCGATATTACCATCTATATTTTAAAACTAGATTGATGACGAGTGATAATTTGTAAAGAAAAATCTTGTACGAGAAAAATTTTCGGTTACTAATTTAAGCTCGTGGGGGATTTGGTAAGAAAATTTCACACAAACTGTTCTTTTCTTAATTTAAATTTTAATAATAGATAATAATGTTAATGAATATCATACGCTCACTCGCAGGCGAAACGTTCCAAGGAAATTGTGACTATTTTTTGTTCCTTCCTATATTTTAAACCGCTAGGCCGATATCATTGAGTTTTGGTTCATTGTATAGCCCAAATATTTGGGTACATATGACCGTACCAAATTTATTGTTGCCTTAATATTTCTAGATTATACAAGACTAAACAGAAAGTGTTGTTCTTTAGTAATAGTTCAAGACGTCGCGACGCGTCGCATGACTTTCTTGAAGAGTATCCATGCGACCTAAATGAATAGTAGCATAGCCTGGTCATCCATTAGCATTTCTTTTTTTTACGTGTCTCGATATCTTGAATCATCTCAGAGATATTTTTTATATAATTACGTTTTGTGATTATTTACGTTTATAAAATTTTTCAATTCAACAAAATAGCAAGTGGTTTTCTTTCAACATTTTTTTGACGGTGGATATGATCCAAGCGGGTTGGGTACAACGAGATCTGGCAAATTTCTTGAATTCGACTCGCAGCATGGGGACCATTCCAAGAAACAAACTCTGTTCAATATAGAATAGTGGTGGTAGTTCAAGAAAGACAACACCCGTTATGTAAAGATTTATTCATTTAGAGGCCAGCCGAAATCCAAAAGTGGACACTCCACAATCAGCATCTAGTATCCATACAGCTCATACCGTTGTCATTTTTAAAGATACTTTTCGCAGGCTCCACGAAGTAAACTTGAAATCAAGACGACCCGCAAAACATCCTCCTTTAAACTATGCAAGGGAGGGAATAGATTTTTGCCCAAATCCATCAAAACTGGAAACTTGAATGGAACGACTGCTTAGTTAGCGACGAATCACGGTGTAGGCTCCAAAACGCTGATGGGAGTGTTAGAGTTTGGAAAGAACCTGGTCAGCGTTATCAGGAAAAGTTCATGTTCCCAAAAGAACCATTCGGAGGAGAATATGTTACAGTATGGGCTGGTATATTAATCGGAAGTAGAACAGACTTAGTAGTTTTTGTAAGGGAAAATGTGAATGCCGAAAATTACATTCAGCGATTTCTTCAACCAGTTGTTCTACCGATGTCAAACGAAAGAAGACCAACTTTATTTTTGTTGACGATAATATAACCCCTCACCATGGCCGCATTGTTAGTAACTTTATTGAACAAAATAATATTAGACGAATGATTTGGCCTGCTAATTCGCCAGATTTGGATCCGATCGGGCATGACCTTAATTAAAAAAATTTGAGTGAACTAGCCGACGCACACTGGTCAAAATTAAATAATCTGGGAAGACAAAAGTATGTGCGGTATAATTTTGTGCAATAAAAAGTTGTTTAAATTAGTAATATTTGTGAATATAACATAAAATAAAACAAAATAAAAACAAATTATTTTTATAAAATTTACAGAACACTCTATAGGGAAACTTATACTGACTTTCTTATATATGTTACCTATCCGTTTTTACGTATACATTAATATTTTTTTAAATAACAAAAAAGTAATAGAAAAACAATAAAACTATAACTACTAATGATCTGGTTAAAGCTGAAAACATATTGATAAACTACTTTACAAAAGGACTAATCACTATCAATTTCTGAATCTGTCGAAAAATCAAGGTTTGATTCTTCCAATAGATTTTTTATTTTACAATTTAGTATTCCTAGCTTTTTTCTATAATTTGGCAAAACCTGGGATGTTATAGGGTCAGATGTTATTAGAAGACGATGCAATAAGTCTTCATTTGTATCTTTCCTTGACGTTTTTTTATTTGTATCCTTCCTTGACGTATAATTTCTGAAATCTTTATTGCGGCTTTCTTGTGCCTCTTCACTGAGAAGGCCAATAGGGAGTAAGCAATGTTTAACGATTTCAGAGCCATGCATAAGTACCTTGTATACTGTTGATGGCACATAAAACCATGGATACAATTTCAAATACAAATTTCTGGTTTCCAAAGTGTAAACTTTAAATTTCTCTGGGTTAATAGAAAAACCACTGAACATTGCAGAGAGACTTGTGGCGAATTTTTTTATTAAATTAACGGTTAGACCCGTAATTTGAACAGATACGTCTGGATATAAAAAAAACGCCTGGCAGTATTGCCATCGTTCGTGTTTCCTGCTCCTTGTTTTGTCTGGTCTACAATTAAGCCTAGTTCATTTCTAAATCGATGAAAAATTAGACTTATACCGATTCTTTTTCAGCAGGTGTTCTGGCTTGCCACTTTTTAATGTCTAAGCGGTAAGCAATATGTAAAAGACACTCAAATAATCTTATATAGCAGTGCAATGTCGACAAACCAAACGAGTAGTTTTCAGTACTTCATGAAAGATCTAATTGAGGGTCATTAATTTGTTTAGGTGTCGCTTTACATATAAGACATTTTTGACTTGAAGTATCAGTGAGAGACGAACAAACTTTACCGTCCACCATAGTTAAAAGTAATATCTGTTTAACTGGCATCAGATTATTATTAACTAATATTTCAGTGGGTTTTAATTATATCACTTGATCCCTAATATTTGCTACATCTTGTTTGATTAACTCCGCGGTTTCTTTTTTCATAAAAAAATTTATAGGTCTGCAAAACCTTGTTGAAGACGCAGCTGGATTTTGATTTTGCCATAATATTTTCTGTGACTTACTACCAGGTGTTTTAGCAGAAAATTGTAATGGTACAATAGAAATAATAAAGAAGTTAGAATCAGATATTCCCTCGACATGAAATTTTTGCTTGTATTCCTTTTGGTTACTACTTCCATCACAACCCCACTTAAATATTATTTCCAGCTGATCATTCTCTAAAACATTTTCATTTAAAACACTTTGTTGAAAAGTTGACAATCTTTTTATGGTTACATCTAAAAGAGGCTGTAGTTGTATTTTCGCCGAAAACTCAGTTATCAAAATACCTTCCTTGGCAGGATAGCAATCATTTTTTGCACTTATAATCTTTGTATAGGATGGATATATATTTGCGTTTTGCGATTTAGCTTGCTGCCTTAATAGGTTATATGAAACTTTGGTCAAGTTACCATTAAAGAACAATGCAAGAGCTTTTTCGGGGGTATAAGGTATTGGGTGGACGGTTGGTAAAAGAAATGATTTTTTAATTTTTGTAGCTCTTGTAGGCGTCATTGTAAGCTGATCCAACATTGAAGGGATACTTTAGCAGCATGTAGTACCGCATTTTCAGAGTGACTGTCTAATAATGGTTTAATTTTTCCAAGCTTTGATCTATTTGAAGAATCATCAAAATTTTTTTAGGTCTTCCCATTTGTGTTTTTTCAAATTCATTAATATTATCACCAACTCTAACGTCGATTTTACCATTTAACCAGTTTACATGGCAATTTTCAAAATACTCGGGCCTTCTGTGACACTTGTTCCATAAGGACGTAAATTTATTTAAAAATACAGACAGTTTCTTCCTTAGTTTGCCTTTGTAATTTTTGTCTTTAAGTAGGCCCCGTCTTTCTAAATTATCAGTGACATAATTGATCAGTGTTTTTTTCGAAGCCTGATTAAGTTTTAAAATTATATATAAACTCCTACGTGTTATTTGGATCGGAATTAGTGCTAGAGGAGTGTTTTTTGAAAAAAAAAACACGTATTTCATAAAAACACCTCAAAAACTGTTAACCTGGCTGTTTACCATTGTAAATTTTACTTACAATAGTTTTTATATTTAAACTTTATGTATAGATATTTTTTGAAAAACGAAACATAAAACAGATTTCGTTACCTAAGGAATATTTTAAAAAATTGAAAGAAATCTGGCAACACTGCATACGAATTTTAAAATTTCGCCTGAAATAGAAAACTTTGGTCTCCTTTTACTCTGCAAATCCTGCCATTTGAAAGATGTAAATGAATTTCACTTACAGATTGATCACTTTGTAGGTATAAAGAATAAATGTTAATGTAGCAACACTGTCAATAATTTTATTTGTTGAAAAGACATACATGGGATCATTTCTAGTTACATCGCTATATTTAATTTACGGATATTATGTTTGTCTGGCCTAGACTAAATACTTTTGAAATTCTGGATTACGAACATATTGATATTTAATCATTTGCTTTTAAAAAAATGCAACTTTCCGCACAAATACTAACTATTCCCTCTAAAGCAAAAGTAATATGCTACATTATAAATAAAAAATTATTAAGTTTAGCTGCGGTTAGCTATAACAAAATTTGTTCTGAACTTAAATTTTTGTAGAATCTGGCGTATTTTTAACATATGAAACTAATATCCAAGCGTACCAGCCCAAATAAACTTTTGCCGGCTAAATTGTTTTAAAATAATAAAATTACAGATAACACTTACCGTTCATATCAAAATTAAAGTTGTAATTTTCTTTGAAATCTCTTTAAAATAAAAAGAAATTACTATAAATTTTACTACACCTTTTAACTTTAGAATGCGTTTTAGACATTTCAAACTTGACAAGCTGTCACAGGTATTTATGAAAATCAAATGACAAAATATTCACGTCCATGGCTAACTAGATTCCTAGGCTAACAAATAAGTCATGTTGCAGAAGTTTCTTTTGAGATTGAAAAAATTATTTATGTCTTCCTAAATTTGTATTTTTGACTTGTGTGCGACGTCGCGCTCTTAGAAGAAGAATAGAAAACTGTATATCAAGTATGCCTACAAGATGTAGAGCTGTAATCGATGTTAGAGTGGGACCAACTCCCTATTAAAGTTTATGTTGAAATATGTGTGTTTAATGTTTCTATTTAATTAATTTCAATTTGATAGATTTTTACTCCAATCAAAATGTGACCTCACCTGTAGATACTAACCTAATAAAAAATATTCAACGTCAAGTGATTTTCAGTTACATAGAGGTACATATATGCTTCCACATATTCCGAATAAAGCCTTGTTATAATTTTCAAAGAAATAATTAGAAAATATAATTATTGAGAAAATTATTCAAAATCTTTGAGATTATTCAAAAATCGAGATACATAAAAAAGGAAATGCTAATGAATGACCAGGCTATGCTACCATTAATTTTAGGTCACATGGATACTCTTCAAAAAAGCCATGGGACGTCTTGAACTATTACCAAAGAACAACACTTTCTGTTTAGCCCTGTATGATCTAGAAATGTTAAGGCAACGATAAATTCAAGTATTTGGGCTAACAATGAACTAAAACCCATCGACATCAGCATAGCGGTTTTATACGAGGCAACAAAAAAGAGTCACAATTTTCTTCAAACGTTTCACTTGCGTGTCAGTGTATTTAAATGAGAGTTTTAGGGCGTGTCAGTTTGTGATGTCAGTAGTCATTTTTATTCTCATCATGTTACGTATTAAAAAATATATTTTAGAGAAGAAGTAAATAATTCAATTCCGAACAATACAAAAAGTTCTAAAAGTAGTGTGTGGCAGCAGTTTGTAGAATTTTGCTCCGAGAACTCCTATGGTATAGAAGATGACGCAGTTTCTGTTGACAAGTTAGCAAATATACTAGAGGGTTATGCATTTAATATGAAGAAAACAGATTCAAAGGACTATAAAGAAGGTGTGATTAAAGGGATGGGGAACTCAACAGCCAAACAGAGGCAGGAAATGTATTTTAATAAATATAAAATTAAGTTTGACCCCACAGACGTCGAGTTCACAACTGCTCGACGCTCAGAGACCACAGCTTCAGAGTAACCTATCTATGGAAAATGCATTGCTGTACCATTAACTAAAGATGAGTATCTTAATTATATTTTATTATATAATAAAAAATCTTAGAAGTTTGGAATGAAAAAACTTCGGACGGAATACAAAAGAAAATTAGGAGTAGGAGAGGGAAGTACAGCCAAAATATAATATTTTGTTAAATTATAATTAGACAATAAGGACAATTTTACAAGAAATATTGAGTATAATCCTTTATTTTATATCAAAACAATTCAAGGCGAGCCTAAAAAATTAGCAGATAGTAAATCGTTAATAGTAAATATAAATAACCCACAAACATGTCCAGCTAGACTTTTTACGAAGCTAGTTTCAGCATGAGGAGTTTCGATTAATACTGACAATTAATACCTAATCAAAATTGAGATTGGGTCCGGTACAAAGGATGACAAGAAATTGTCCTGTTGGCGAAAAAAACATTTCTGTATAGTTTAGTGAAGGAGCTTCTATGACAGTCGTCGATACTAAAAAAAATCAAAGTGACTAACCATTCGGCGAAGACGACCACAGTTTCAACTTCGTCAAAAAGTAAAGTGAGCAAGCAAAATCTTATAAAAATAACGGGCTATAGTAGATTAAATCGTATTTACAAATGGACGCTGTACATCATCAAGATATAATTAATGCTATAAAAGGAAGCCAAAGTATTTCCGAAGAAAATCATGCTAGTAATAGAGACAATTAAATAGGAATAAAATTATCAAGCGTGAATAATACTCTGTTGCTACTCCAAATAATGTGTGTAATAATTGTGTGTTTAATATTACGAATAATAATAACCGTAAATGTCAAAATAATATGTTTAATCATGAGTAGTTAAATAATTTTTTTTTTATAAATTGTTAATAATAATATAAATAAACAAAATAAAATATATTATATAAGTTTAGAGATATGTTGATTTAGTGATCTTGATTAAATTTGTGTCACTAAATTATTACGAAATTTTATTTTTATAAGAACTTTGAAATGACTTACAAAAATATAATATTTTTTTATTCTTTACCAAATTTAAACTGAAAAAAAAAACATTTTCTTTTACTACTTTAGTAAAATAAAACATTTCATATCAGATTTGAGATATGTTGAGTTATAGATCTTGAAAACATTTGTGTTACTAAAATAAAAGAAAATTGTATTTTTATAAAAATAATTACATTACATAATATACCAAAAAAAAATATACCGTTTTTTGCTCTTTAACAAATATAGACTAAATTTAAAAGATATATATTTTTTTTATAATTTTAGTAAAATAAAACATATTACGTAATACTAATAATATGTTGAAATTATTTATTTTTGTTAAATTTTAGTAAATAAATCAAAAGAAAACTTTATATGTATGAAAAGTTAGAATTATTGTATTATCCCATTTAAATTAAGTTTGTTATAAAAGACGTCAATGAGACAGATACTTTTCATGATACAATGACGTAAAAATATGTCGCTTATAAATAGAACAAAAAAGCAAACGCCAGCCAATGCCCTGTTCAATTCGATCATAGGGCGGTATTTTATAGATACTTACTTTTTGACAGTAAATCGAGTAACTATAAGTTGGCTATGTATGAAGACACAATGAAGTTTGAAAGTTACGGTTTACGTAAATTTTGTTAAAAAAATCAGCACGTGAACATGTATTATAAAAATATGAACTTTTTATTTAAAATATTGCCAAGAAAATGTGTTGTGCTGAAACGAAAAATACTCTTCAACGTGAATTTGCATATTTAAAACGTTTCTCAAGAATCAAATTAAATAAAACTGTGTTCAAAAACGTAATAAAATACTTTTTAAAACACCGGAGTTTAACGAATATCGATGAACTACCCAGCCCCATATTCGCCGTTACGAAAAAAGGATGTACGTGGAGAATTTGAAAGGTACTCGCACATCGTTACACAAAAAAAAAAGTGGTGTGAAGACAAGTAGTGAAATCGGTGTGAAAATGAAAATATTACATGTAATGTAGTATTTTTTATAATTTGTTAAAAATAATCGTAATTTAAATTGAAGTAATTAGACTGAGGAACAGCAAAAATATTTCCCAGACCAAATTAGGAAAATCTTACTTATTTTATGATACTAAATAACAATCTGTCTTGCAAAAGTCTTAGTTGCCTCCGGTTTTATAGATCCATTCTTATTATGATAATTTACCTACCTGCCCTTAATGTATGGGAAAGTTCGACCCTTAAATGAGAACTACCTGGATTTATTGTACCAGGTGTACTTTATAAAGGGTTTAACTGCGTATAACATAATTCCCAAAATTATTAGTGGTTGATCGAGGGTTGTTCGTATTTGAGAAATTAGGATAATTTTTTTAAATGTGTTCAGATTATCTGTTGCGTTTAGATTGACAAACAAAAATCTTTTTTGGCTTTTTCGCAACTGAATAAAAATATTTAACTTTAAATTAATTGAAGCAGATATTTAATATAATTACATACCTCAACATGTAGACTAGTCTGTCTACGGAATGTTTCGATACATAATATAAATAATATTATTTAAGCAAGCATAAGAAATTATATCATTTAGCTTAAGTTTTTATAGACACATAGTAGTTGTACAAATACTTTCATCCTATCGGGACTCATCAGTGCGCCGATCGTAAGAGAAAAATATTAAATAATAGAAAAGAATTGATTTCAAAATTTTAAAATGTGTCAGTTTGTTTGACATGTAACCTAGATATGAAAAAAATGATAGTTTGCAGCCATCTATAACGTTATTTTTAAATGTGTTCAGATTATTGGTTGCGTTTAGATTGACAAACAAAAATCTTTTTTAGCTTTTTCGCAACTGAATAAAAATATTTAACTTAAAATTAATTGAAGCAGATATTTAATGTAATTACATACCTTAACATGTAGACTAGTCTGTCTACGGAATGTTTCGATACATAATATAAATAATATTATTTAAGCAAGCATCAGAAATTATATCATTTACCTTAAGTTTTTATAGACACATAGTAGTTGTAATTATATTAAATATCTGCTTCAATTAATTTAAAATTAAATATTTTTATTCAGTTGCGAAAAAGCCAAAAAAGATTTTTGTTTGTCAATCTAAACGCAACAAATAATCTGAACACATTTAAAAATAACGTTATAGATGGCTGCAAACTATCATTTTTTTCATATCTAGGTTACATGTCAAACAAACTGACACATTTTAAAATTTTGAAATCAATTCTTTTCTATTATTTAATATTTTTCTCTTACGATCGGCGCACTGATGAGTCCCGATAGGATGAAAGTATTTGTACAACTACTATGTGTCTATAAAGACTTAAGGTAAATGATATAATTTCTTATGCTTGCTTAAATAATATTATTTATATTATGTATCGAAACATTCCGTAGACAGACTAGTCTACATGTTAAGGTATGTAATTACATTAAATATCTGCTTCAATTAATTTTAAGTTAAATATTTTTATTCAGTTGCGAAAAAGCCAAAAAAGATTTTTGTTAGGATAATTTTTCTTACATATGTGGTGAAGTAATTTTTGTGAAACAAAAACGTACTCTTAATCCTTTAATAGAAAGGTTTACAAAGTTGAAGATCGGGATAAAAATTGGGCTGCCATAACTGCTGCAAAAAATATGCGTCCAACAGTTGCGACTGGCTAAGTAAAAAAAAAGCGTAAAATGCCCTTGGCTGTTTCTATGATCTGGCGACAACCGAAAGGCCGCGTTACTGACTGTTGCTTTTGCTTGACACCTCCCATCAAAAAAGGCTTTTCGGAGAAAAAAAACTTTGGCATACAATATACAAATTTACAATCCGTCCTACGTCCGGCACCTTATAGTGACAAATTCCCGGTACCTGATTCACCTCAGGAATATATCCTTGATTCTGATGATGATGAAACCTAAAAGCAGAAAACTATAGACTCAATTGCCCAACTTCTTTTGAGTTACCAAAACGTAGGGTGTAATATGTGGTTGAAAATTCATTTCCTGGATTCTCATCTGGATTACTTCCCGGAAAATGATGGTGCTGTAAGTGACGAACACGGTGAGAGGTTCCACCAGGATATTTCGAGCATGGAAAGAAAATATAAGGGAAAATGGAACTGTAAGATGTTAGCCGACTACTGCTAAACTGTTACGAGAGATGCCCCAGAGGCTGCTTTCACAGGGCAAGCTAAGAGGCGCAAAATGGGTGTCTAAACTTTATATTCAATAATAGTAGATTCAATGATAAAAATGTGCTAACTAATTGCGTTTGTTGAACCAACAATTTATTGTTAGCTGTATTTTGTTTGTTCATTGTATATGCCTATAAATTAAAATTTTGTATCAAATAATTCAGATTTTTTTTTGCGAACCAACTAAATTCTTTAATAGGTATTATATTTTTTTGCGAGCCAACTGAATTTTTGATATGTATTTTTCAGTTACTTGGGTGTAGTTGAATCAAAAAAAAAAACTGATACAGCATGACTTCTTGTTAGTGGAGTCTTAGTATTTTGCTAATAGCTTATTACCTCTGCATTATCAGTATTTTTTTTGTATGCAGAAATCTCCTATTTATCAAGGAAGTTTTTAAGCCCTTGGTAATCCAAGGAATTCTTTGTTTTCATTTTTTAACTGGAAAATGAATTGTTAAATGTTTGCTGAAGTATACCATGAAAATTTTCCAGACGTTCATCAAAGTTGAATATATACTCCTAATTAAAAACCAAATATTCCTGAATAAATTTACTTAAATTTTCTTTACTAAATATTTTACCTGGTTTTACTTTTCGTGTTTTTTTTTTGAATTTGAACATGTCTTAATATAGCTTCAAAGAGTGATAAAATAGAGTTTACCACCGAACAATCAATATCACAAGAATTCACACGAATGAGAGAATTTACATATATTATTAAATTATATACGCATAGAAGGTTACACCAGTTAATAGTATGTACACCATATTCAATATTTGGTGGTTAGTACTTAGAGACGGAGACGTTCATATTGAATTTTTACTTTTTTTCAAAAAGCGGTACTCACAATATAAGTAAAAGTTTTTTTTTCAGTAAAAAACAGAAAGCGTGAAACTTTAAAAAAAATGTCGAATAAACCGTTTTTCCAGTCATTTTGGATATTATTTTTAGTCCACTCCAAACGTACTTCTAGAGGAGTTTTCTGTATGCAGGAATAATGGATTTCTAGATATTGACTAGCAGATCTACAGATGTTTTTGAATTTAGAATTTAGAATTCTACGAAAAAAATAATATTTTCTTTTATTAGCCATAGTGAAGTTTGACCCAGTTTAATTCCGGATATTGTAATTTAGTAACACTACAGTTATTTACTGTCTTTTCAAAGATTTTTATTGGGCGCCATTTTGTTCCACCCTTTTTCAAAATTTTACCAGTTTCTACCTTTGACACACTTAATTTTTGGGCATTATTTAAAATAAATTGAACATGTAGTTTTTTAAACCGATTTTATAAAAAATTCTATAGATTTTATGTTGCCCCGTTATGTTGATTTTGTACCAACGTTTTACCACTTTATAGCTATATCACATCTAATGTTTATGTAAAATTTGAAGTTAATTAAATAAGATTTTATAAACATTTTGTTATGCCGCCATTTTACTCTGCCATATTGATCCATATTTGGATCTTCCACACAATTTAAAATCAATCTAATAAACAGTTTTTCAAGTTGATTTTTTTAAATAATTTATTAAACCGCCATTTCGTTTTTCCATTTTTTATTCGTAATTTATTCTTACGTAACACTTGATTTTTGGAGAAGATTTAAGATAAATTGGATACTAAGTTTTTTAGTAATATTTTTTTTAACATTTCCCTAGGACGCCATTTTGTTCCGCCCTATTGGCTTTTTATCAAAATGTTACCACCTCATTCCCATATGACCCTCAATTTTTGACCAAATTTTGAAGTCAGTTGTGTAACACTACGCCACGAATTAAGAAATATGTCTTTTAGCATCTAGTGACCCTCTCTCTTAGGTGAGAAGTAAAAAGGGAAAGAATACATCTACAATTTTTTTATTATTAATTTATATTACCAGTACAATTTGTATGGTGTTCATTTTCTTATTTTTCAGTTTTTTTTTAGCCGAAATGTGATATATTCATAAATTAATTTTTTTGACTCCTGTCATTGAATTAACAAAAAAAATCCTGCGCAAATAGTTAGTTTTTATTTTATTTATTTATTTACCTTTGAATTTTTTTAGCCAAAATGTGATACATTTACAAAACATTTTTTGTGCCTTCTGTAAAGTCCAATTGAATTTAAGAAAGCAAAACAGACGTGTTTTCCAATAATCCACCTTAACGAAACCAAACCTAAATTTTCCATTAAATAGTTCTACAACTAAGTTTTAAAACCTACTCCAAAATAACGTAATTTATCGTAATCGGGCATAATGAAATCAAATCTAACCTGATCTCATTATGCAATAATTTTACAATTTAGTTCTATGTAGGAAAACAGGCGTTAACGCTGTAAACTTAAAAATGCGAACCTTCTTCAATACATTTTTTTATTATTGCATTCGGGAGGTCCAAATCTAATCTAACTTAACCTAATCGAGCTACATAAGACTTCTCCTAGAAATTCGTTCTTAACTTAAGCAAACTAACAGGGGTTTACGCTGTGGAAATAAAAAGGAATGTTTTTCTATAGGACATTTTTTATTTTCAAATCTATAGGCTTTATACAAGTCAAAAAGGTTCTGAATATATCATATATATATTTCCGCTAATAAAAATTGGCGATTTCCTCAGGGATTTTTTTTTTATTGTCACAATCGGAAGGCTATATATCACATTTCGACTAAGAGAAAGCTGAAACACCAGTAAAGAACTAAAATAAAAATTCGAGGTTTACGCAGGAAGTTTTTTCGTTAACACGTTTAACACATAACAAAAGTTAATCCAACATTTTTATACCCCGAAATATAATCATTATATGATTATAGCTAATGCTCAACACTTCAAAATCCCATATTTTCTTTGCTAATGAACCGATTTTAAAAAGGTTAAATCCATACATAATTTTCAAAACTACTATAAACTAATCTAAAAACTGAGAATATCAAAAAGATATTATTCGGGGTGATTATATATATAATTATATTGTTAAGAATATTTATTTATACATTTCAAAAATGTACAACATATCACGTCTAACAGCCAGGAACATTTACATTAGCATGGTTCTTATAAGAGGGAGGATCTCGTCGTGATTTGGATACAAACGCTCGTAAACTTCTACAGGTACAAGATTGGCTTCGACTCTTGATTTCAGTTACAACTTGGACAAAATCACTTTCCAGCAAGCAGAAAGGATTTACCAGCAACTGACAGCAAAACAACAGACGAAGTTCCAACCTCTGCGTAGCAAACGCCAGCCACTACAGAATACGGTAATCGATTTATCATCAATATATCTCTAAACCATAACCATAACATAAAGAGTCTTAACCACAAAGGAAGGTGTTCTAATTCTAACCTGCAGATAAGGGAAACGCAACGATGGTCATGGACAACAACAACTACGTAGAGAAAATAGAGATATTACTTCTAGTTGACAGCTATAGAATAATACGAACGAATCCAACTAAGAAAAGTGAAAGGAAAATTTGCAGCCTTAATAATGTCTTGGATTTGCCAGATTTAGAGAAGAAGAAATTCAAGCCAAACGGATCAAAGATTCTTCAATTTTACGGACTTCCAAAAATACATAAAGCTAATGTACCGTTACGTCCCATAGTCAGTGTAATGAACCCCTTCACAGGACGATCTAATTCTTATATAAAATGCTCTAAGCATTTCGTAGAAAAGCTTTAAGATTTTACTTTAGATCCCGGTGATATTTTAGTCAGTCTTGATGTTGAATGCCTGTATACAAATGCGCTTATTCGCGAATCAATTTCTATAATTTCTGACATATTTCAACATAAATACCATAGTCCAATCCTAATCGAATTGATAAGAGAATGCTCAACGTCTACATATTTCATTTTTCTAGAGACATTTTATGAGCAAACCTCGGGTGCTGCCATGGAATCTCCGCTATCTCCTGTGGTAGTGAACATCTTTATGGAAGCTTTCGAGGAAATTGCTTTAAGCTTGAAGCCTTTACAACCTAAATGTTGGTTTAGATATGTAGATGATACGTTTGTAATATGGCCTCATGGAGAAGAAAATTTAACTATATTTTTAAATCATCCAAACCCACAACATTCTAATATAAAATTCGTCATGGAAACTGAGTCAACTACTGCCATTCCCTTCCTTAGTGTTAGTACAGAAGAAAGAGAACGACACCCTAGCTCATACTGTTTACAGGAAACCGACAAATTCGAATAGATATTTAAATTTTAGTTATCACCATAATCCACCCCAAAAACAATCCGTTAGCAGTTAATTAGTCTCTAGGACTTTGTCATTATATGATATAAATTCTATTCCGGAAGAAACAGAAAAACTGACTGAAGCTTTAAAATCAAACGGATATTGCACTGAAGATATTAGTCATTCTAGTGTATATTTTAATAATCTCAGACCTAAACCAGTATTGGATACTCAACCATTAATTAGTGCAGTTTTACATTTTAGTCAGGGTACCACAGATAAAATTGCAAGAATTGTGCGGAGATTCAACATCCGCACAATCTTTAGTACAGAAAAAGATTGGACTATGTTTAAGAACACCCAAAGATGAGAATTCCTTTGCAATCAGAAGGAGTTTATAAGATTCTTTGTTCCTGCGGTAAAGTGTATATGGGTAAAACTGGACGGTCTGTCGGTCTATGTCTCTTAGACTTTAGACTTAAGAAACATGAAAGAAGTATAACTAAAAAACAAATTATTAAATCCGCCGTCGCTGAACACCAGCACACAACGGGACACATGATTAAAGTAAAAAATACCGAGGATCAGTTTCAGGTTATTATAAAAGAAAAATTAGAGAATCAGTTGAATATACCAAACACCCTGAGAGTTTCAGTAGAGACACGGGCTAGGTGCAAAGTGAGTCACACGGGCACAAGTCGGGTATACATACCTGAACTCTGTTCATCGGAGCTCATTCAATGTTTTGATCTTGTGCAGTGGAGATCCCTGAAGATTCATCGTGCAATCGCAGGCAAAACGTGGGAAAGTAATTCGAATTTTACAATGTCTAAACCCATGAACCATGATTTCTTAATTTCAGAAAGTTTTTATGATGTAATCGCTTCTGTATATCTAACAACTAATAAATCGATTTTGACATGGCATTTGCCATTCAAGTTGGCGGAAAATTTTAAAAACAAATTTTGAAATTGCTAAAAGTGAGGTTAGGTAACGAAATGTAGAAAAACAAATACAGAAAAAACAATGTTTAGAGTTCCATTTTACATGCATTTGCATTTCCGAGAAGTTATTAAAAAAAACGGTAAATTTCCTTTACCCGGAACTTCCCTCGTTATGATTTTTTTTTTTCATTTGTTAGGAATAGTGGAGTGTGACCCAATTTAGTTCAGTACATAGTCACATATTCCCACAAATATTTTACTAGTTCCTTTCTACCTATGCCACACTTGGCTTTTGGGCATAATTTAAAACAAATTCAATAAATAGTATTTACATTGACACATACCGCCATTTTCTTACGTCATGTTGAAATCGTATCAGTTTATCACACTTTCACATTTAATTTTTCTACAAAATTTAAAATCTATCAAACAAGATTTTTTTACGATGACTTTTTTAAACATTTTATTTGCCCGCATTTTGTTTCGCCATCTTAAACTCGTACTACAACTTTACAAATTTATCTGTATGTCACACTTGATTCAATAATTGATATTATTTTATATAAATAATATTTACAGGCTGATTTTTTAAATATTTGATTATGCGGCTATTTTGTTTTGCTACCTTGGATTCCTGTCAAAATATTACCACTTCATTTATATGTAACACTTGATGTTTGTGCAAAATTTGAGGTAAATTAGAAAATTAGTTTTTTTAGTAATAATTTTTTTTAACTATCTAAATGGTTTTCATTAACGATCTTCTTGTTGTCATGTTAGAGTGTTGTTGTACTTGGGGTTAGGAGCCAGAAAAAAAAACAAGTTTTTTTTAAATTGTCGACGTTTCGCAACTTTATTGTTGCATCCTCAGGACACATATAGATTCTATATCCTGCGTAAAACACATATTATTAGTCTTTACCTACTCCGTTGATCCGCAGATATTTCCTAATCCCAAATAATACACCACTTTAACATAACAACCAGAGAATCGTTAACGAAAACCATTTAGAAACTTAATATATGAGGAAATATCTGCGGACCAACGTAGTAGGTAAAGACTGATAATATGGGTTTCACGCAGGATATAGAATCTACATATGCGTCCTGAAAATTCAACAATAAAGTTACGAAACGTCGACAATTAAAAAAAACTTTTTTTTTTTACTGGATCCTAACCCCAAATAATCCACCACTTTATCATAACAACAAGAGGGTCGTTAATGAAAACCATTAAGAAACAATATCTGGGGAATATCTGAGGACCACCGGAATAGGTACAGACTGATAATATGGGTTTCATGAGGGATATATAATCACTATTTGTGTCCTGAGGATGCAACAATAAAATTGCGAAACGTCAACTATTTAAAAATAGCCTTTCTTTTGTTTTACGGGATCATTGTCCCAAATAATACACCTCTCTAACATAACAAGAGGATTGTTAAGAAAACCATTTAGAAACTTAATATGTGGGAACATATGCGAATCAACGAAGCAGGTAAGGACTAATAATATGGGTTTCATGCAGGATATAGGATCTACATATATGTCCTGAGGGCGCAGCAATAAAGTTGCGAAACGTCGGCAATTTAAAAAAAGGCTTTTGTTTTTTCTATTGGACCGAAAATAATACACCGTTCTAACTAAATGTTTTAAACATTATTCCGCAATATTGGATTTTTAATAAAATATTACCAGGTCATCCTCATTAACCCTTAATTTTTTATCAAAATTTGAACTCATCGGGTAAGCAGTATTTAAGCTGTGCCGTGAACTGACAGACAGACAGACGGACCGACGGAATTCATATAACATATTTCTTGGCATCTAGGGACGCTAAAACGTAAAGATGTGTGAGGGTGATTTTTTTCTCAATTACAAACATTTTATTTGGCCGTCATTTTGTTCGGCCTTCTTGAATTAGTACGACAGTTTTAGTAGTTGATCCCTATACCACAATTATTTGCAGCTCACAATTTGAAATCAAACCACTAAGCAGGTTTTTCAGCCTGAATTTTTAAATATTTTATTAAGCCGCCATTTTGGATTCGCACCACAATGTTACCAGTTAATTCCAACATAATACTTAATGTTTTTACAAAACTAGAGATAAATTGGATAAGTAGTTCGCCATATAACCCTTAATTTTTGACCAAAATTTGCAGACAATCGGGTAAGTAGGTTTTTAGCTACGCCGCGAACAGACAGACCGACGGAATTGAGAAAACATGTTTTTCGTCATCTAGGGACCCTGAAACGTAAAGATCTAAAAGAATCTCGGAGGGTGATTTTTTTACGATTACAATACTTCCATTTTACGAGGGAAGTAAGAAATAGGAATTTAATTTTTTTTTAAGTTTTCAGCTGCGGAAAAACTTTTTCAATGTCTTTCTAAAAATAAGTTTCAAGAGCTCAAATTATTTTTTATTTTATCAAACTTTTGTTTCCTATTACTACTAGACACGTAATTCCTTGTTTAGTATTGGCATATTAAAGTTGTAAGTGTATTACGTTTGGCAAAATCTAAAATATGTAATAAAATTGCATAAAAATGAAAAGTTTCGAATGGTTTGATATAAAAATTGTGACAAAACTATTAAAATATTGGTATCCGACAAAAAATAATAACTTAAAAACGTTGTATTTTAGTAATAATAGTCGTCAGTAATTGACCTACATCCACTAATCTCCTTACTAATTTAACATCTAAAAAATCAAATATTACTCAAACTATAAAATGTTAATAATTAATTAATAATATTTAAGAAAAATTAAATAGCAAAACTACTATATAATAAATTTATTGTCGATTTACTGATAATAATAAATATATAAATATCAGAAGAAATATGCACGACGTTATTGACACTTTACAAATGGATTAAAATATCAAATGTTCTTGTTGAGAGGTAGATGTTTTCTCAAATACCTGTATTATTTCTTATGAGAAAACTTAGGCGAAAATGTTTTATTATAGTAAGTACTTTTATTTTAAAAACTTGCTAATAATAAATATTATACAACTCTTGTCTACTTATCTACTCAGATGTATCAAAATTAAGATTAAATGATATGTGTTGCAAATTCAAATAATTTTTTAATTACAATCCACATACCTTGCACTATCCATCTAGGATATCCTGAGACCATTAAACATATTAACAAATATCTGACAGCGATATCCAAACGTACGATGATCATCGTGCCACCACAACACAAACTTTTAAGCAAGTATCCAAAAATTGTCACATTCGCACCGGCTTCACTTGAATATTCAACCACGCTACAATCATAAAAGCGCAGAGCGAAATACGTCCTCTCCAGAACAATCGTGGAAATGAACTGGGAAACGATGGAAAAGCGTGGCTGGGGGAACTTCCGAGCTGTTGGAATGCAATTTAGGGATTTTTAATTCACATGCGTTAAGGTGCATAGTTTTCTTTTCCGTTTCGTCTACTGGATGAGTTATGATATGTTAACCTCATCTTACAGAGTTTACTATAAGAGGTATTGGAAACTATCACATCGCGTATTTAGTACTTTTAGCCTTTAAAGAAAACACTTTAGTACAGGGGCTAAGAATATTTTCGTATGTAAAAGAAGAGTACTTCAAACCAGTGTGGTGTGGCTTCCAGAGGGAAGGGGATAAAATATTTGGAGACAGAAAAAGTCCTTGTTTTTTGTTAACAAAACATAAGCATAATATGAAAATAAACGGCAACTAAAAATTTTTAAGTATAAAATCGTGATGTTTTATAAAATAATTTTTGTTTTCAAACATTTTGCTCGGATTGTTAGCTCTAGGGGGCCATTTGCACCTTTTGCCCATCTCCACACCTAAATGCGCCACTTAAAACAAACCAGTAATGAACTCAGAGAGTTTCCTCTTGAGGAGAGAGGAGAATCTTCTTTGGGGGGGACAAATTTTATTCATGTGTCTTACAAAAAAAAAATACACATTTTGGATTAAAAAAAAATAACAATTTTAACTCATATAATTCGTTACAAAATTGCTTAACAAATTGAAAAACAAATAACTATATCGAAAAAAGTTCAGATATTATTAATTTTGTTAAAACAGGTCCAATTCATAGAGTAAACTAAACATATGTTAGTAATTTTAAGGTTTTTATGACAATTTTATGGAAAAAAAAATTAAGCCACTTTTTTACAAAAATCCAAGATAATCGTAGAAAGCGTATTTTAAATCAGAACAGATAATTTTGCTATAATTTGAAATATGTTAATTCAGTACCTACAACAATGTTTTGTGCAAATTATTTTAAAATCCGCGTTTTATATGTTATCAAAGACCAATTATACTTTGAACAGATGGTCCATCAGGTACAAATAAATTAACCAGTTTATTTGCTCGCATCGCCGTTTTAATTAGAACGCACCCAACAATATTTTGCTCAGCGCTGCAAACAGCGTGTTTTAAATCTACTTGTTAAAAAGTTCAATACAAACATTATGGTTAAAAGTTACAAATAGCATTGGCTAGTAATAGTGTTAAACCTATTTATAAACGAATTTAACCAGCCGATCGGTTCGACTGCAACTTTGGGCGTTGTACGGTTAGTGAGGCAACGCAATTTTGTCGGCGGCCGCTATGTTGTGAGTGTTATGTGACTACAAACTCTCATTTCGCTCGATTCAAACGGTTCTGCATGAATCTGTGAGGGTAATTCCTCCGATGAAGGATGGCAACAGTCTATTAAAAGAAATTACGGTCCTGGAGCCAGTTTTTTTGTTGTTTAGTGTGCATGTACTCTTTGTCTTCGACATGAATTGAGGTTTGGTCTAAAGTATATATTAATTATTATGTTTGTTATATTGATTTTTATTGGGTATTTCATTTTTGCTTTTTCTGGAGTGCTTGATTTTGCAGTTTAGTGGTTAGAAATGAATTTCTATCCTTTGCACACTTCAACATGCGCTCTTACAACACTGGTTTTGACTTACTTTCCAATTTTTTCACTGGGGAGTCACTTGATATCGTGGAACTATCTGAGACCTGGCTTGATGCTTCGATTTCTGATGAAGCAGTAAGTATACCCGACTACAGAATTGTTAGAAGAGACCGTGAAACCGGTGGTGGTAGTAGCCATTTATATTAAAAGTTCTATTAATTTAAAGTTTTGGATACTTTGAATTCCTATAATTTGTTTGAAAATCTATGGATTTCATTCAAGGTTGAAGATAAGAGAGTGTATACCTGGAACCGTTTTAAAGGCCACCTACAGCGAATCTTTATACCTGTTTAGACATTTTAGAGTCTACTCTAACTTCATTTCTACCTAAAATGGTCCTGTTAGGCGGTGATATGATATGTCTCAGACTAATAATGCCTCAATTTTGTTTACTAATTTATTACAAAAATATGATTTGTATCAAGTAGCCTATAAACCGACCCGTGTAACAGAGAACACTCGTATTTTAATTGACTTAATAATTACTTCTTCCACAGATCTTGTAAAGGATGTTGATGTTGTACCCATGGAAGCTATTTCAGACCACTCGGTTAGTTCCTTAGTTAACATAAAGAAAGAAAAATTTAGGCGTTTTTTCACAGTTCGTGATTTTTCTAGTTTTGATTTAGATATATTTTTAAGAGAACTGGAAGGTGTGTATTGAGACCAAATATTTAATTTCAGACATAAACGATAATGATCACTTGTTGGAATAATAATATTAATTATGTTTTTTGGCATATTGGCCCCCTTTAAAACTGCTACGATTTCTAAGCGGCCTGCCCCATGGCTTACTGAAAACTTAAAATTAATTCCAAAACTAAGAGATAGAGCCTTGTTAAAATGTAAAAGAGATAAGTCTAGAGAGGCTTGGAGTGAATATAAAACTTCGGAAATCACTCTATAGAATTGGAAAAAAAAGCATATCTGGAATTTAAGTTTAAATCTAACCCTAAAGAGTTTTGGAAAACGCTGAAGTACTTAAATATTTCTAATAATAGTACAAATTCTACATTTGACTGTAATCCAAATATCCTAAACAATCATTTCATTAACGACGTTCGAAACTCTAGTTACTTAATTCCAAATGATGCTTTAAATATAATTAGTAAGTACAAGAATTACCTTAATATACCAGGGAGTTTAATTTTAAGAAAGTGTCTAGCGATGACATTTTAGAAATCTCTGGTTCTATAAGAAGTTATGCTTGGTGGGTTGATAATCAAAATCTGAAAATGCTTGCGCGCTTTTTTTGTATCTCCTGAATCATTTGACTTATATAGTTAATACTTGTTTACTCACAGGTACTTTCCTCGATGATTGGAAACAAGCAAATATAATCCCAGTTCCTAAATGTAATAATCTTACTGAGTTAAGTCATTATAGGCTAATAAGCATTCTATCCACTTTATCGATGGTGTTGGAAAAGGTTGTTACTCAACAAATGAATTCTTATCTGACTGGCTCTGGTATTCTGCCTGTGGGCAATCAGGATTTACTAAGCCTCATCAAAGTACTTGTGCAGCACTCCTTAAAATTTCAGATGGTAATTTTACCGCGGTGGACAGGGGATTAAATACCTACTTCATTTTACTTGATTTTAGCAAGGCTTTCGACACACTAGACCATGGTTTGTTCTAAGAGCGTAATTTCATTTTTTAAAAAATACATAACCGAAAAAAAACAAAGACCAGTTTTTATAGATTAGAGTTTTTAAGTATAAGCAAGGGTGTCCCGCAGAGTAGTATTTTGGGTCCTCTTTTGTACTTACTTCATACATCACATTTTCATACTTAAAACACTGCAACATTCATTTATAAGCAGATGATTCTCAAACTTACTTTTCCTTCTTACTTTCTCAATCATAAACTGTAACTTTAAAAATTAATGAAGACCTTGCTATGATATATAACGTGTACAACGTACACTCTCTTAATATCATCGAATCTAAATTGGAAGTTTGGCAAATATACTAAAATTTTGCAGAAAAATAACTATTTTGTTGGGAGCATACTTTGGTTCTAGCTTGAGGTTTTTAAGTCATTTGAATGACTTATTGCAAAAATCCTATTTTAAACTAATGCTGTTATATAGACGCAAAGATATTTTGAGTATTAAAAACTTAACTTATGTGATTCCTTAATTTTGGAGTTTATCTTATATTATCTTTTATATAAAGGGTTTTGGCCGGTTTTGTGTCAACAGGAAAAATACTCACTACAAAAACTACAAAAAGAATGTATACGTTTTTCATTTAATTTACTTAAATTTGATCATATTTCAAGCTGCTTTCCTAATTCTTATTGGGTAAATTTGGACGAATGGTTCCAAGTTCATATGACCTGTTTAATATTCAAAATTAACGAAGAGAGAACTTCACAATTTTTGAAAAATTATGTGAAAGAAGTGAGGTACATAATCGTAACTAGATCTGCATTCCTCTACGACATGCCCAGACACCGTACACGTTTATTTCACAATTATATTCTCATATAATTCAGCAAATCTTCTATAAACTTCCCGAAATTATCAAGATGTCTCTAAGTATCCATTCGGTTAAAAAGGAAATTAAAAAATTTGTGTTGGAAGAGCGTAGGTAGATTGTGCGTTTTCTACATTTATTTCTATTTAGGATTTATCTAATGTATAGGGTTAATACTTATATTTAAGTTGAGTTTATTTAGTGTTTAATGATGGTTGCGTGGCAGAGCATTACTTTGAACGTCGCCATCATTCTAATAATCTTTATACATGACTATTTTCAGTTTGAAATAAAGACTTTTTTTATTGTATTGTATCATATATTAAACCAGTAATAATTTCAAGTGGTTGCCCGCGGCTACGCCCGCGAGCAGAAAATCGAACATTTTGGCATAATTTTTGTAAGTATAACTTAATATAAACCGAACAAAAAAGTTAAGACTCTTGAAATAAAATTTCAAATTCAAAAACTTATAATTTTGGCTAAATATGACCAATCTTGATTTCAATTAATAGATTTTTATGGGTTGAAAAACTAATCATCTGAAATATTTTTCAAAAAAATTGTTTTCACTTGATAACTTAACAACTGTTATGACTTAAGCCAACATATGACAATGGTAGGTGTAGACGATGTTCCATTCCAAAATTGACCATTGTTAATCTTTCAAGATAGTCTTGACTAAGTTCACAACGTTATAGAGACGGTTGAATTGTCATTAATTTAAATTTCATACACCACAATACCTTTCTCTCGTCCATTTATTAGGAATATTCTTTACCATAAGCTGACTAGAGAAATGGCCATTACATAAACTTTTTTTATAGGCAAAAGTCAAAGTAATAGAGAATGAAAACAATAATTGTCAAACCACTATACAGGTCTATATACAGTATTTTTAGACATCACATGTGCAGGGTGTAAGGCGTAAGCGTGCGAGCAACGCACGCTTACGCGCTCTAAAGGGCGCCAAAACAAGAGATTTGAATTGCATTGTGAAAAAATAAAAAGAAGAAGAATATAACTCGAATTTTTAAATAAGTTGTAACGAACAAGTTACTACAAATTTCCTACTGAAGAAAACAAGATTAGATCCATCTAATATTGATTCCACATTATCAATTAAGATTATCCTTAACATCAATGAGGATTGGTGTAAGAATTTACAATATTAAAAATCGGTAGGCTCCTTTTCCAAGAACTTCCCTCGTTAAGAATATTTTCTTTTATTAGGATTAGTGAAGTATGACCTAATTTCGGAACATAGACATTTAGTAACACATATATAATGTCTTTTCAAAATTTTTATTGGGCGCCATTTTGTTTCACCATATTGGCTATGTACCAGTTTTAAAATGGGATACATACGTACCATACCTACTTAAATAAACTTATTTCTTCGTTACTCCAGGACACTATTCTTTAAATTTTATTTTTATACATCGTTAATTTATTATTTTTCAAAATTTTATCTACGTAGTCTATCAAAAAATCAATTATGACATTACATTTTTTTTTAAATGCGTTTATTCGAGGAAATCGAATTTTAAGAACTTTTTAAACACTTTAGTAGACCACCATTTTGTTTGCTATATATACTCCTCGTGAAACCAATAGGCTTTTTGACATTATGTTTAAATGTCAGGCGTTTCGTCATGTGTTAACCGATTTGAATAAGCTTATCGAATTCCAAAATTTTGTTTCATGTAGAACTAGTGACAGAGGATACTTTTCTAACTTAATTTTATAAACGGATTTCTATCAAAATGCTACTGTTTCATCCGCGTAAAGTCGGAATGAAAGACAGAATTGAGAAAACATGCTTTTTGGAATCTAAGGACCCTGAATTGTGAAAATCTAATGAAATGATTTTTCACGATTAATTGCTTCTTACGAGGGAAGTAAAAACGCAAATAGAATAAACATTTTTAGTATCAGACTTTAAAAACTCATTAACGAAAAAAACAACTGGATTTACCCAGAACTTCCCTCTCTATGAATATTACTTTTTATTAGGGATAGGGAATTTTTATTTTTTTAAACATTTTAATAAGCCGCTATTTAACATATTGGATCCGTACCAAAATTTTACCAGTTCATTCATCCTGTATATTCCACATAGTATCGAAGGTATATTTACATGCATACCGGATGATATGTAGATTCCTTATAGTATATTCTGTTAGGAATATACATTTCAAATTCCATAAACAGAACTTTGGTACATTTGGACTATTGAAGTTACTTGGGAATACTGTTTTCTTAGGATTTATAATTATAAAATGGATATGCAGGGTCTTCACAAGTTCAATTGGTAATACGAGTTATTATGTTGGTTATGTTTGTCTGTGACACGTGACACTTTCGCTTTTGTACAAAATGTGAAGTCAATGAAGAAAATTGGTAGTTTTTTTATACTGATTTCTAAAACTTTTTATTACGCCGCTATCTTATATGATTTTTATCAGGATTTTACCAATTCATCATTAAATCAGACTTGATTATTGTACAAACATTTCTTTACAAATAAAATAGTAGTTTTTTTCACACCAAAGTCTTTAAGTTATTATTAGGGCACCATTTTGTTTCGTCATTTGATTGGTTCAAAAATTTGATTAGCTAATTTCTATGTCACACTTTTTAATATGCCCCGAAGAAACAAACGAACTGACGGAATTGAGAAAAGAAGTTCTTTTTAGGGGCCCGGAAAAGAAAAAACCTGAAAAATCCGTTTGTCCTTCTTCAGAGTTGGCAACCCTAATAACAGCCCCAATTGCATTCTGGGCGTTCAAGTCTAGGAGAGGTATCAGAATGTCATAAATAATCATAGGTTCAGTTTATCAGACGAACAACTGTGAATGCAAAATCCTGGTCATCGGCCCCAAAACTTTATTTCATAATTATTGGCTGAAATAGTTATCTATTTACAATTTATGGTATTAGTATAAGTGGTCTTAGTTTTGACCACTATGTGTATATATATATATATATATATATTTATATGGAGTTTCTGGACCAATTGATTTATATTCTTAGGAGATTTTCTTGGGTTTTTGGTCTGAATTATCTTTTTGAAAAATAAAACTTACTTATTCTTCCGAAATCATATTAATTTGTTTTTTTTTCCTTTTATTCCCAAACGTTTCGGCAACATGCCTTCATCAGTGGATTCTAATACAGGTCACTAAAACTAACAAACAATGCTGTTTTGGATTCTTACTCATAAACATGTCTACTTTTTTCTTTTTTTTGTTTTGTGTAAGAGGATAAAAATGTTCTTTTATATACATATACATCCATACATAAGTATACCCCTGCACAGATATATACATATATACAGAAATTTAATAAACATGTATAACCTAATTAAAATTACTTGTTTTTTTTTTATTTTTAAAACAACGTTCAAATTGGATGTATAATTATACTATAACTCACCTAAGAAGGTAAATTTTTTTAATCCATTCACAAATGGGACATATACACTTAAAATTTGTTCTACATATATGTGACAATACAGTATATACATACTTAAAACTACTGACTGACTGAAATTAAAATTCGTTTTGCTGCTGTTGCTCGTCATATATATTGTTTTTATTGAGTTAAAAAATAAGGTGTTTTATATTGTTATTATTTTGATATGTGGAACGAGCGCATTTATTTTATATTTTTGTAATTAGTGTACCTATTATTATTTCATTTAAGATAAAATGTAGAAAATTAAACAATTTTTTTATTTTTGCAAATTGCCATCATTTCCAAGAATCCCCTTTTTTTCTGATTTATTTTAGTTTTTAAGATTTGTGTGTCCTTATAATTAAATTTATGGGATGTTTCATTCTCACGTTTTGTTAATGAAGTTTTATTTTTTTTATCATATTTATGCCCATTTAAGCGATTTTTGAGGTATTGTGTAGTCTGACCGATGTATACTCCAGGACAGTCTTTACAAGGTATTTTATATATGGTGTGTGTTTTTTGATTGGTTGGAGTTGGGGTTTTGAGGGAACTAAAAAATTTTTTTTGGAAGGTGTAACTTTTGTGGCATACGGTTATATTATGTTTATCAAAAATAGTTTTTATATTTTCTGAAAGGCCTTGTACGTATGGGATTGATAGAAACTTATTTTTATCTGTATTTTTTTCGGTTGGTATAGTTTGATTGGGGCTGTTTATTTTATGCAATCTAGAATTAAATATAGAGTTAATTAATTTTTTTGGATAGCTATTTTGAATGAAGATATTTTTAGATTTTCGTATTGCTTGTGGTTGATATTTTACATTGCTTAATTTTATTGCTCTATCGGCTAGCCCGATAATAACTGATTTTTTTTGGTTCATTGGATGTTGAGAAAAATAATTTACATATCTGCCTGACCATGTGCTTTCTGTATACCATTCTGTTTCGATAATGTTGTTTTTATTATGTAATGTCATATCTAGAAAGTTTATTTGAGAACTGTTTTCAGTTTCGATAGTGAATTTCAGCTTTTCATGAAAATTGTTGAAGGCGTTTAAAATATAATTGCATTTGTCTCTGGGAATTAAGGTTATACAATCGTCGACGTACCTATAGAAGAATGGAAGAGGAATATCTAATTTTTCGATTATATTGCGTTCTAACTCCTCCATAACTAATTGTGCAACCACACCAGATATAGGGGAACCCATTGCGCATCCCTCTACTTGTTTATAAAAATTATTTTTGAGAGAGACCACATCAAGTGAGATTAGAATATGATTTTGTGGTACGGGAAAATTATTTATTTTTTCTTTGAAATCCCAGGAATCTTTAATGTAAGTAGCGCTTTTGTTTGTGATATTTTCTAGAATTCGTTTTAAAAATTTAGAGAGGTTGTTTAGGGGTGATTGTATACAAGAGACAATTGGTCGCATTGGTATGCCTTCCTTGTGTAATTTTGGCAATCCGTATAATTTTGGTGTTTGAGCATTATGGATTTTTAAGTCTTTTGCACAACTAGGTGATATGTAGTTTTTGTTTTCCCAACGCGTAACAAGTTCGTTATTTCTTTTTTGAAAAATATTTGTAGGATCTGTGTTTATTTTTTTGTAAGTATCTATGTCATTTAAAAGTAATTCCATTTTATTATCGTATTCTGTTGTGTTCATGATAACGGTTTTATTTGATTTGTCAGGTCGTATAATTTTTAGGTTAGGATTATTTTTCAGAAAAATATTAGTTTTTTTTATTTTATTATGTAGTTCCTTGTTTATATCATTATGTTTGATTTTATATTGGTTACATTTGAGTTTATTTTGATAAGTTGATAAGCAATGTAAAATATCAACCACAAGCAATAGGAAAAGCTAAAAATATCTTAATTCAAAATAGCTATCCAAAAAAATTAATTAACTCTATATTTAATTCTAGATTGCATAAAATAAACAGCCCAAATCAAATTATACCAACCGAAAAAAATACAGATAAAAATAAGTTTCTATCAATCCCATACGTACAAGGCCTTTCAGAAAATATAAAAACTATTTTTGATAAACATAATATAACCGTATGCCACAAAAGTTACAACACCTTCCAAAAAAAATTTTTTAGTTCCCTCAAAACCCCAACTCCAACCAATCAAAAAACACACACCATATATAAAATACCTTTTAAAGACTGTTCTGGAGTATACATCGGTCAGACTACACAATACCTCAAAAATCGCTTAAATGGGCATAAATATGATAAAAAAAAAATAAAACTTCATTAACAAAACATGAGAATGAAACATCCCATAAATTGAATTAAAAGGGCACACAAATCTTAAAAACTGAAATAAATCAGAAAAAAAGGGAATTCTTGGAAATGATGTACATTAAAAACATGAAAATTCAATTAATGACAAAACGGAAATTAAAAACTTAAACCAAATATATTACAACGTAATAAAATAACTGCATATATTCTGCAATTTTCTCGTAAATCTAAATTTAAATTTTTAAAATTAAATGGCAATTTGCAAAAATAAAAAAATTGTTCAATTTTCTACATTTTATCTTAAATGAAATAATAATAGGTACACTAATTACAAAAATATAAAATAAATGCGCTCGTGCCACATACCAAAATAATAACATTATAAAACACCTTGTTTTTTAACCCAATAAAAGCAATATATATGACGAGCAACAGCAGCAAAACGAATGTTAATTTCAGTCAGTCAGTAGTTTTAAGTATGTATATACTGTATTGTCACATATATGTAGAACAAATTTTAAGTGTATATGTCCCATTTGTGAATGGATTAAAAAAATTTACCTTCTTAGGTGAGTTATAGTATAATTATACATCCAATTTGAACGTTTTGTTTTAAAAATAAAAAAAAACAAGTAATATTAATTAGGTTATACATGGTTATTAAATTTCTATATATATGTATATATATATATCTGTGCAGGGGTGTACTTATGTATGGATGTATATGTATATAAAAGAAAATTTTTATCCTCTTACACAAAACAAAAAAAAAGAAAAAAGTAGACATGTTTATGAGTAAGAATCCAAAACCGCATTGTTTGTTAGTTTTAGTGACCTGTATTAGAATGAAGGCATGTTGCCGAAACGTTTGGGAATAAAAGGAAAAAAAACAAATTAAAATGATTTCCGAAGAATAAACAAGTTTTATTTTTCAAAAAGATAATTCAGACCAAAAACCCGAGAAAATCTCCTAAGAATATAAATCAATTGGTCCAGAAACTCCATATAAAAATATAAACGCAGAATGGGTGAAACACTGCAACCTGTTGAACAATTTGAGACTATCTTCAACCAAGACAACAACAATGATCTTAAAGAACTTTCAAAATATTATCGAAAACTAGCAAACCAAAAGAATACAAGGCAATTTTTACTGAGATGTAAAACCGAAAACATTTTTCCTGTATTTACATTAACTAAACATATTGTATTCCCAGCAGCTAACCTAGGAAGGAAATTTAGTGAAAATATCTTGAATGTCTTTAAATTGCAAACCTTAAAATTACTAATTAGCGACACCATAATTAATATAAAGCACCTAGAAACTAAAATCTCTCAAATCAAAAACAAACTACAACAAACAATTCCTACTAATGATTTTAATCAAATTTTAAATAATGAAAACAAAAAATATGAATCTTTATTTGAAAAAATCAAAACAAAAAATATAAACAAAATTATATTGTTAATTGAGAAAAAAAAATAAAACTAATCCAAAAAAAAATTAATGTACAAAAAGAATGGATCGAAAATCTTACCGACACTGAAATTCCAGAATATGCAATTGATATATTAAGTTTGGGATCTAATTTTGCTTTTCCAATAACAAATCCCAATGAACTCCCTATTCCTGATATAATATCATCCGTCGAAACATCAATTAGTAACCTTAATAATAACGAAAAAGATAAAATCAGAGCAAATTGTTGTAACACCCTCAAAACTTATCAAAATAAACTCAAATGTAACCAATATAAAATTAAACATAATGATATAAACAAGGAACTACATAATAAAATAAAAAAAACTAATATTTTTCTGAAAAATAATCCTAACCTAAAAATTATACGACCTGACAAATCAAATTAAACCGTTATCATGAACACAACAGAATACGATAATAAAATGGAATTACTTTTAAATGACATAAATACTTACAAAAAAATAAACACAGATCCTACAAATATTTTTCAAAAAAGAAATAACGAACTTGTTACGCGTTGGGAAAACAAAAACTACATATCACCTAGTTGTGCAAAAGACTTAAAAATCCATAATGCTCAAACACCAAAATTATACGGATTGCCAAAATTACACAAGGAAGGCATAATAATGCGACCAATTGTCTCTTGTATACAATCACCCCTAAACAACCTCTCTAAATTTTTAAAACGAATTCTAGAAAATATCATAAACAAAAGCGCTACTTACATTAAAGATTCCTGGGATTTCAAACAAAAAATAAATAATTTTCCCGTACCACAAAATCATATTCTAATCTCCCTTGATGTGGTCTCTTTGTACACAAATGTACCAATAGAACTAGCCCTCCAACTTATTGAAAAAAAATGGTCTGAAATTAAAAAAATTACAGATATACCCATGGAAGAATTTCTAATTGCTATCGAATTAACTTTAAAGTCCACATTTTTCATGTACAAAAATAATTTTTATAAACAAGTAGAGGGGTGCGCAATGGGTTCCCCTATATCTGGTGTGGTTGCACAATTAGTTATGGAGGAGTTAGAACGCAATATAATCGAAAAATTAGATATTCCTCTTCCATTCTTCTATAGGTACGTCGCGCGTCGACGATTGTATAACCTTAATTCCCAGAGACAAATGCAATTATATTTTAAACGCCTTCAACAATTTTCATGAAAAGCTGAAATTCACTATCGAAACTGAAAACAATTCTCAAATAAACTTTCTAGATATGACAGTACATAATAAAAACAACATTATCGAAACAGAATGGTATACAAAAAGCACATGGTCAGGCAATATGTAAATTATTTCTCTCAACATCCAATGAACCAAAAAAAATCAGTTATTATCGGGCTAGCCGATAGAGCAATAAAATTAAGCAATGTAAAATATCAACCACAAGCAATAAGAAAAGCTAAAAATATCTTAATTCAAAATAGCTATCCAAAAATATTAATTAACTCTATACTTAATTCTAGATTGCATAAAAAAAACAGCCCAAATCAAATTATACCAACCGACAAAAATACAGATAAAAATAAGTTTCTATCAATCCCATACGTACAAGGCCTTTCAGAAAATATAAAAACTATTTTTGATAAACATAATATAACCGTATGCCACAAAAGTTACAACACCTTCCAAAAAAAATTTTTTAGTTCCCTCAAAACCCCAACTCCAACCAATCAAAAAACACACTCCATATATAAAATACCTTGTAAAGACTGTCCTGGAGTATACATCGGTCAGACTACACAATGCCTCAAAAATCGCTTAAATGGGCATAAATATGATAAAAAAAATAAAACTTCATTAACAAAACATGAGAATGAAATATCCCATAAATTTAATTATAAGGACACACAAATCTTAAAAACTGAAATAAATCAGAAAAAAAGGGAATTCTTGGAAATGATGTACATTAAAAAACACGAAAATTCAATTAATGACAAAACGGAAATTAAAAACTTAAACCAAATATATTACAACGTAATAAAATAACTGCATATATTCTGCAATTTTCTCGTAAATCTAAATTTAAATTTTTAAAATTAAATGGCAATTTGCAAAAATAAAAAATAGTTCAATTTTCTACATTTTATCTTAAATGAAATAATAATAGGTACACTAATTACAAAAATATAAAATAAATGCGCTCGTTCCACATACCAAAATAATAACAATATAAAACAACTTGTTTTTTAAACCAATAAAAACAATATATATGACGAGCAACAGCAGCAAAACGAATTTTAATTTCAGTCAGTCAGTAGTTTTAAGTATGTATATACTGTATTGTCATATATATGTAGAACAAATTTTAAGTGTATATGTCCCATTTGTGAATGGATTAAAAAAATTTACCTTCTTAGGTGAGTTATAGTATAATTATACATCCAATTTGAACGTTTTGTTTTAAAAATAAAAAAAAACAAGTAATATTAATTAGGTTATACATGTTTATTAAATTTCTGTATATATGTATATATCTGTGCAGGGGTGTACTTATGTATGGATGTATATGTATATAAAAGAACATTTTTATCCTCTTACACAAAACAAAAAAAAGAAAAAAGTAGACATGTTTATGAGTAAGGATCCAAAACAGCATTGTTTGTTAGTTTTAGTGACCTGTATTAGAATCCACTGATGAAGGCATGTTGCCGAAACGTTTGGGAATAAAAGGAAAAAAAAAGCAAATTAAAATGATTTCCGAAGAATAAACAAGTTTTATTTTTCAAAAAGATAATTCAGACCAAAAACCCAAGAAAATCTCTAAGTATATATATATATATATATATATATATATATATATATATATATATATATATATATATATATTAGGAAATTGACGTATACTTAGTTATGGGTAAACTTATGTGAAAAAATTTAAACCTTTTACTGAACACTGTACAGGGAATAGAAATAGCGTCAAGAGGAGATTGACTCCAAAAATTGTTGTTTCTATGTTACTTTAAGAAATTTTAACAGCTATTGCAATTGTCTAGCGTAGCTTTCGTTATTGTTTTATTGATTACTTAATATTACGTTAATACACAATATTGCCGACTTGCATATTGGTGATGATGTAAGAACAGTGGCGGTTCGTGGTGAATTATATTAGGAGCCCAATATCAAATTTAAAAATAGGCGTACTTAAAATAAAAATAAATATCTTATCTTTAAATTGAGCTTCAAATTCTCTTGAAGTTCAGGTTTACTCTTCGTTCTTTAGAATTGGAAAAATGCTGAATGACACGTTCGTTAAAATTGCACGCACATTCCTTTTATAAACGATTTCTTGATACTTAACATTGCTAAAGAGGATATTCTATCTTGCCCAGTAGTAGCTCGAATGTCCCTCAAAATTTTACACAATCTATAATTTTGTTTAAAATATAACGATTTTTAGAGATACATTTTCATTAAAATCTCTAAAGGATTTTCTATAAGCTGTGTCTAGCTGAGTGCGAATATCAACACTTCCGACCGTAGCATAGTTCACCGAATATTTCATGTGATCTGCAGAAATCGCATGTTTTTTTATTTTTTCTTTTAAGTGTTTTAGGGCTTTAACACCGGTTTTGCACCATAACGAGTTCGACGAGTCCTTAGAAAACAACAAACAAAAATAACAGTAAAATGAGTTAGAAACTTCACAACCACATATCCAGTTAGCCAAATCGTACATACTTTTGCGAAAGTTTCGATGAACCTCGTTATTTTTGTCTTTACTAGTTTGTCGTATGCTAAGTTCTACCAAATTGCGACCACTTACCTTCAATTTTATTTCATCTACATTCACAACTCAAACATAAAACACCTTGAAATTGGTTATTTTTGCAAAATTAAGTTCGTAAGCACTTTTATTTCCTGTATATTTCCAACTCACACATGCATCACAAAAATAAAAAATATATATTACAAAAAACAGTATATAAATCAATTTTCATCGATCAAAAACGTCCGAAACAATATCGAGTTAGAATATCGACCGCGCGACCTCTGAACAACTGAACTTCCGCATGCCGACATGATGCCCCGACCGATCGATCGGGTTATGAGAAGAGCGATCTCTTCTGATGACCCAAATCGCGATTTCATATTCCATTTGCTATCACGTTCGGCTGCCGCTCGGTAGCTGTGAAATCTTCAGGTACTTTCGTCAAGCTTTAAGGTAATCAGGGCAATTCGGACTGCCCAGCCTAGCTTAGTATAGCGCATTTTATTATGACTAAGGAATGCAACGAGACCATTGTAACCGCCGCGCGCGGCTTATAGTGTAGGGTATTTAACTTTTCCCAAGGTTCGCGTTTTATTACAACTATTAGGAGGGACGGTCAAACGAATAATTTATTTTCTGAAATATTTTTGGGGGGTCATTGACCAAATGACCCTATGGAAGAGCCGCCACCGTTTAAGAATCAGTGTTGAATAAAGTCTGATATAAGTTGTTAATTACTGCTAATTTCTGGGTTACTCCCGAATACACTACATGGTAGTGATAGAAAATATTAATACTTTCCGATATCTGATACTATTCGTTACTTTTCGAATCAATACTCGTTACTTCGAATCTTTGATTCGAGTATTCGATTCGGTAAATATGAGTCAAATGAATAGTATTAGTTAGTTAGTAGTTAATTTTTGGGAAATTTGAATTTTTTTTAGGTTTGTGTTTCTGATTAGCCAGCATGTGATTAGTTAGTAAATATTAACTGGGATGTTAAGTATAGTTTTAGTAGATAGGTATTATAACAGGATAAGATGTTTTAGTAAAAGTTCTAAAATATGTTTTAATTCTTCAATATTCAATAATAGATGACAATCCTTGACTAAAAACTAAAATTTCTACTATTAGGAAAACAGCAAATGCACCAAACAATCTTCAATTATTATATCATCATAATAAAACTATTCTCTCCTCATTTCTCAATTTCTCATTTACCTCCTCCCAGAGTGTCAGACCCCCTTTCTACCTAAGACCTGACCCGATCGTATTTCGTACCGTCGCGCCCGATTTGTTCCTTATATTAAGTATAGACATGAATAATAATTGCATCAGACTCCAAAGAACTCTTACAGAATTAAAAACGCAAATATCAATATGTAACAAAATCAGAGGTTAATATCTGGGATATAATCTAAATGAAATAAAGTGAAACAGAAAAATAATACGCATTCGATTCGGAGGTTTCGAACGAACTAATAGTTTAAACTTTGCCGGCACCGGTAGCTCGAGTAATTCGTTATAATACGACGCGACGGTTACGAGTACCCGTGTAACGACTTAATTATTTCATGAGTATTCGTTACTTTGAATCTCCGCAAGTAACGAGTACTCGAATAGCGAATAGTTACTTTTTTGCCACCTCTACTACATGGGGATCCTGCCAACCGCGATCCTTCGAGACGCCATTCTGTTGGCCAAAAAAATGCTGTGGAATTATGTGTCAGTGCCTATAAACTAAGTAATCCAAAGAAGAGATAGTTAAAGCACAAGGAGAAACTACGACTTCAGTAAAAGCGTGCGTCGCTCCTTGAAGTGTTGGCATTACCGCTAACGGCAATTGTTCTTATGATATCGCTAGTTAATGCTATCTGGGTGCAAAGATTTTGAGAAGGACGATACGACGAGAAATTGCAAGAATTCAGTAACTGCAGTAGTTACTAAAAATCAGTCCAATCATAGTTTTCAAAGTAGTCTCTATTTCAGTGGTCGCCAACCCATCAATCGCGATATACCGGTAGCTCGCGAAGACATTTCTGGTAGCTCACAACATATTTTGTAAAAATCATAGAACCGTCCATAAAGAAAAAAAAATCACGATATCAAAACAAGCAGCGGCCAGAATTGACCAGGGCGCCAGCATCGCGTGAATGTTTGAGAACACGAGAACGATCTCGTGTTCTCAAACGCTTCGAACGCCATAAATGTACATATCGGGGATACAAAGCCTTCAGTTTAAAACTGAAAGGCATTAGTCGTGTTAGTACACAGAGTGAGCAATAAAAACGATTATGGCAAGCAGTAATAAGAAAATAAAGACATACAATTTTCATTTGTAGTGGGAAGAACAGTACTTTTTTACAGAAGTTAAAGGAAAAAATGTATATTTGTTATGTAATGCTTCTGTTTCGGTTGCTAAAAAAGGAAATTTTAAGAGGCATCATAAAAGTGTACATCAGAATTTTGAAAAATATTTCCCATTACATGCTGCCAGCAGAAAAGAAAAATTGGAACAATTAAAGAACCGGTTAATTGAACAACAGTCAATATTTTTAAAAGCAGTTGACAAAAATGAGCCTGCAACGGGAGCATCATACCATGTGTCCCAAATAATTGCACAAAAAAGAAACCGTATGAAGACGAGAAAATTATAAAACAGGCGTTTTTAGAAGCTGCAGATTCCCAATTTTCCGAACTTTAAAAATAAAAACGAGATAGTTTCAGCAATAAAATCTATACAACTTTCTTCTAATACAGTGAAGAGACGAGTGGAAGATATGGACTTAGATAACTGTCTTTATTTCTCTCTTCAACTGGATGAATCAACAGATATGGTTTACATCTCCCAGATTGCTGTGTTCGTCAGTATGGTTTTTAGTGATTTTATGATTAAAGAAAGAGATCTTTTAAAGTTTATTAAACTGGAAAGATATATCACTTGTTTTCTCATTAAAACAATTTTATACCTTCTGAGAAAATTCCAATTTCGAAATTGGTAGGCTTGACAACTGACTGGTGGGTTGTGGATAAGGGTCTGATAGCGTTTTGTCGTAAAGATAAACGCTTTCCATAATTTCTGTGTTAGCAATGCATTATTCATGAGCAAACATTATGTTGAATTTTTTTAAAACTAAACAACGTCATGAAATTAGTAGTCACAATTGTAAAGAAGATTAGAGCTCACGCATTACAAAGAATATTATTTAAAATTTTAGCCGTTGAAATTGATTGTCGGTATGGAGTAGATCTCTTCACTCTGAAATGCGATGGCTAAGTAAAGAACGAGTATTAACACGTTTTAATGAACCCCTATCTGTCATAGTTCAATTTTTCAAACATCGCGGCGAACTGATTGAGGAACTGGAAACTTCAATTTGGCTTAAAGATTTTGGGTGTCTTGTGGACATTACAGATAAGATTAATGAAGTCAATTTGCAACTTCAGGGAAGAGATAAAGAACTGACGGAAATGATTTCCGATATAAATACATTCCAAAAAAAACTTGAGGTTTGGGAACAAACCGTAATCAACCGTGATGTCAAGCATGTTCTTTCAGAGAAGATATCTCAAAATCCAATAGAACCCTATGACAGTAAATCTCATGTAGAAATAGTTTCTAAATTGAAGGATAACTTCAAAATCTGTTTAAGGATTTCAACAAAATGGCATTGGTGGCTAAATTTATTGTTTCACTATTCATGGAAATTGATATCCAATAGTTTACAACTTTTCTTATGCAGAACTTTGGCGAAGACATCGTTGCAACTAAAACGAAAGTGATTGCTTTTCAAAGTGATTTAGCATTGTAATCGTTAGTTTCAAGTAGAAAATGTATCTGGCCTATAGTAAGTAAAGACAAATATTTAGTTTTATGTCATGTTGCCTTAAAGGTGAAAGTGTTATTTACTTCAACCTATTTGTGTCAATCTTCTGTCTTCAATATGAAGTTTATTAAGAACAAATACAGCAATCGCCTTACAGATGAACATTTGGATAATTGCGTTCGAATCGCTGTATCAAATTACATTGCAAACATCAAAAAAATTATCGATGTGTCTGAGTGTCATACCTTCACATTGAAGGCGCGCATTTTTATCACCTATTTTTGTTTAAAATTTTAATTATAATGTTTTGTTTACTTTTATTAAGACGTTTGTGACATGCCATTACGGCTATATTAAAATTTTGTTTATTTTTTAAACCTTTAGTGTTGGTAGGTGTGTATTAATATTAGTTAAGTACTTATTAATTACATAAAAACATGTATGTCAAATACAACTGTGCATTATTTCATTTAGGCTGGCTTAAACGCTGGGTACAAGTAGGTAGCTTACGGTTTATTTCTAAATTGTCAAAGTAGCTCAACACCTTGAAAAGGTTGGCGACCACTGCTCTATTCAGAAAAAATTAAGGTACATTATGTTTTAAAAGTTCTACCAACTTCATGCCATTCATAATACTTGAAAATACTAGCTTACGATTTCCAAATTACCATTTAAATTTTAAACAATGTTTTAATGTTCTTATCTTTCACTTTCTTTGCTTAACGGATAAGCCAAGATACAAAGGATATTGTGAAGATGTTTTTTAGTAAACAGAAAGTTAAACTCTATAACGTGTTTTTACCGTGGAAAAATTAAAGATATTTGAGTCGCATTATGTATAATGCCCAATAATGTTTCTATGGCCCTAACCTTACCATTTACAAAAAAAAATGCTTAAATGAAACGTAAGAAAATACGGATTTAGTAACAGTTTTATTGCAAACATTTACATAAATAATAATGTCATCCATTATTTTTTGACATTAATATCACGGATTCTAGTAGCATTTAAAATTCTTTAATCAACCGTGGACAATTTATTTTTATTATATTAGGTGTGAAAACTATTAAGAACAAGGCACTCAAGAAAAGATGAGGAGGGGGAAGTCCCCTAAAAAGGCGAAATCTTTTAGTTGCATGGGTTTACAGGATCAACAAATTTTTATTGTCTTTCAATTATACAATTATTTCAGCCTCTTTAAGGGATTACTAGATAATGGGCAAAATTTACACAACTAAAAAACGATATTTTTAATCACTTGAGTCATATCCTGAACTATTTTATTGTATGTACATTTTGTAAACTTTGGTGCCATTCTTTGCTATGGTTTAACAAAAGTTGGAGAAGCATATAGTAAATTATCAAAAAAGTTAGAACATACAAGAAGCGATATCGACAGTACTTATATAAAGTAATCAGAAAGACTCTGAAAATCACAGAACTAGAAGAGCTTATGTATTTTTCATTATTAATTATGAGAGAACATTTAGAAAACTCAAACTTATAATTTTGTATCTACAAGCCTATATGTGTCTAGGTGTACCGTATGATCTTCCTCTGCTAAACATGAAAATGAAAAACAAAAAAAAAACCGTCCCGTGAGCCAGATATGAATACATTAATTTGTGGCATACCAAACCTAAAAATTGTCTTGGTTCTCTTTTTTGGTAATGGCCACAAACGCATGAGGCCTAAAGTCTATTCACCTTAAACGCAAGTGACAGGTAAACAAATCAGTATCAGGTGAACACTCTGACGCAGGATTAATAGGCAGGGCTGTATTCTGTTTAAAATAAGACAATTTCATGCAATTTTTACAAATAATTTAAATATTTTTCAAAATCAAAATTCTTTTTTTACTTAATAAATACATTACTTACATGAAACAGCACTAGGTTAACAATACATTAGTCGAAAAATCGTTATATACAAACTAGTGTTGTTACCTGAAAAAAATACGTTTTTTTTAAACATGTTTTTTTAGAAAAAAAAACAAAGCGGTTTGTTTTTATTTTAAAAAAATATTGTTATTTTCAGAAACGTTTTTTCTGAAGAAGAAAAATTCAGCAACTTCTTAAAATAATCTTTATTTAAAATACAGGTGTTTAAATACAAACAAAAATTAAAACTTGTTTCTATACATGAGTATCTATAAATATTAAAATGAAAACATAACTAAAATGGTCTTTTCGATATAAGAATCAGCGTCAAATTCTTCAGGCCCTTTCAACGTTTCACTGTCGTGTACAAAGAAGTTTTCAAAAGTACCTGATAGAGAATGATAGAGGGAACCCAAGAACATTATTAATTTGGTTTTTATTAAAATTTTTTAAGATTTTAATTATTATGAAATTATTTTTATAACTTATAAAAAACAATGTTCTATTTTTATTCAGAAAGAAAAACACGTTTCTTAAAATGTGTTTTTTCAAATTTGAAAAAAAAAACTTTTTTTACAACACTAATAGAAACATTTTACTTTCTCTATTTCATGCTAAATAAATGCTAAAACGGGTTGCTACAGCTCTTTATTTTTACGTTTATATTTGCAAAAATTAATTTGAATAAAATAGGAATTAATATTTTAATCTGTACTTTAATCAAATTATCTAATTCCCACATTTTTAGTTCGACTTTTCTTGTAACGTGTTGGACACATTTTTTCCATTTTTCAGGCGTAATGGTTATTACAGCTTCATTAAATAAATTTTTCATATCAGCGAATTTAAAAGTGGTGTTTTTAGCTGCTACATACGTTTTTAAGTCTGCCCACACAAGCTCTATCGGATTTCATCGACTATATATTTATCATAAGCTTTTTTGTGTTCCTTTACAATTTCTAAAAGTTGTGCTTTTAAGAATGACCTTTTATAAGGAATATTTTTTGAGCGCAGCCAGTTTTGAATATCAGACCTCTTAGAAGCAGTGGTATTTTCTCCAGTTTGCGTGAATGGTATGGTGCATTGTCCAAAACATTTACCGATTTTTCTTCCAGGGTTGGTAATATTTTTGAAAACCAATTTTCAAAAGTTTTACCATCCATTTCCTCATGGTAATCTCCACTTTTATTGGATTCAAAAGTCCATAGATCATCGGGCACAAATCCATCTTCACTGCCAATATTACAAATGATCAGTATTTTTCCTTTTCCTAAAAGAAGAAGAAATATTTATATTTTAAGATAAATTATACATTTGAATAAATTATTTTTTTAAAATAAAGTGAAGTTTAGTTTAGTTTAAAATTTCAATAATTATTACACATTGCATACAGCATTGTAATTCGTATGGAAAAAAAGTATTGCAAGGAAATTTAGCGGAAAGGTATTAATATCCACTTTATTTATTGCAAAGTAGACCTAAAACAAGTAAAAAATGAGTTAGTTTGACTAGAGGCTAAAACAACTGTATCCAAAAAGCAACTGTATAGATGAAAAGAGTATAAAATTGAATTTATAAACTTACCCCCGCGTTTCGTGCTAGAACTAGGAGAAAAAATTCACCTTAACGAAAATTTTAATTTTTTCAAGTTTTTATCCTCTTTTAGTTTATTTTCGGGAAAACAAAGAGAATAAACGAACCCTGAGCATAACCACATTCTGTTTCTTGAAAATTGATGGACATCTTGGCTCACAACAATTATATGGCATATTTAAATGAACAAAAATAAGCTGGATAATAATTATAAAATACCTAATCTTATATTAAAACAAAATAAAAACTGTATAATTTACTCTATTTACGTGAAGAAGAAGCCTTTTAATGTAATTTGAATAACAGAAGTAAGTTTAAAAGTCGGTAAATCTGTGTCGTCGTTGACTTCTTGTAATATTTTGTCAGTGGTAGGAATTTCATTTAAAAAAATCCGTGTATCTTTCTCTCATTGCGTTTTTGTCAAAGTCGCCGACATAATCGAGGCTGCTCTTACGATTGTGGCGTGTTTTTGAGCGAAATAATGAAGATGTATCCTTGTATTCTTTAACTATTTTAAAAACACTACTAGCAGATACTCCGGCTTTATCGGCTGCTCTTTGCTCTATATCAGCCAATGCTAACGCACAATTATCTTTAAATTCATGCTTGTATATATTAAGGATAATTTCTTTAGTTTGAACAGTTAAATGACTTTTATTGATTCCCTTTTTAGGAGGGCTTGAATATCCTTTGATTGGTTCACCTGCAGAATCCATGTCCCACATTTTTTAGAAGTCCACTTTATAGCTAAAGAACGTGAGATACTGCACCTCAAATGTTTAATTTCTCGATAAAACAATACTATTTTTTGTTTTTTTTTTGCCTTTGATGATGATGATAAATTTCAGTATAAAATGTAAAATCCTCCGGTATCGAATTTTTGTTAAATCAAAGCTTAAATAATAAAAGTCGTAAGTTCTTTTAAATGCGCGATTTTAAATCCTTTGATTTTAATAATAAATTTGTATTTAGCGACCCTCCATCAATCATTTTAGGCTGACGAATGATAGAAAGTGGGTAAAAAACGAATCAAGTTTTAATAAAGCAATAATTTTAATTACTTACTTTACCTAACACCTAAATCATATACACAAACTTCTAACAGAGCAATGGCGAGTACTTTTGAGATGAAGAAGAACAATCGTTTTTAACAAAAATAAAGCACGTTAAATCACAAAATAAGACGGCTGTCAGTACTAACTGAATGCATCCCTGCTGAAAAAGTACACTCACATGGGCAAGCCGTTAATTACCGACTGGCCAATAACAGTCAAGCTTTTGCGTGTCATACTGTCGTCTTGCGGGTATTTGCGTTTACGTGTCACTTCGTTCAAGATCAACAGAATTTAAGTATAACGTACCGTATCATTATACCGTGGCTGCCTTAACTGCTCCAAGTACTATATTACACGACGAGGAGCTCCAAGTAGCTCCAAGTACTATATTACACGACATTCGCCATATATTATATTAACATTAATACGCCGTTATTGAATCGCTACAACTACCGCTCTTGATTACCCATCCAAATGCTAGCCACGCTCGGCAATACTTGACAATAAGTATCTGAAATTGGATCAACGCAAGTCGCCGATGAACTACGTATTAAATACATGTAACGTTAAATAACAATCTTCAATAACTGGTAATTTTTTATTATATAGGATAATAGAACGATTTAAGGTATTACTATAACCTAAATTGTCATTCATTTCACCCTACATTTAAAAAAATCATGTCAACTAGATTTAGTAATATTTACATTAAACAATTAACACAGAAGATCATTAGTCGTGTTAAATGAACCCCGATGTTTTAGTCGATTAAAGGTAAATGAAATCCATAAACTTTGGTGCTCAGTTTGCCATACAATATTCATACTGGCTTATTTCAGAATTGTTGTTTTGAAATGGTTGATGTAATAAAAATGTAATTCCGACCAAAAACGGTATATGTTTAAACTTATTTGCATTTTTTACTTTTAAGCTAGTTAAAAAATGTACTTGTATTACAATAATACGCTTAGACATTTGCTTAGGTTATACATTAAGTTCCTCTTACCATAATAAGAGAAAAATCTATAAAGATGGCTCCAAAATGCATTTTGAAGGGGCTCCGCCCTTAGAATGGTAAACAATAAAAATTATTTTAATTTAAATATAGTTGGATTAAACGCAATTTCAGTTAAAATTGGCATATATTAATTGTTTTTCAGGCGAAATATGCTAGTGATAAAATACGTGTTATTAAAAATTAAAAAAAATTTGGTAATAATTCTACAACCCTAGATTTTTCCTTCATTTTACTTCCCTCGTAAGAAAGAAGTATTGTTATCCCATTTCCTTTAGTCTGTCTGTCTGTACGAGGTATATATACCTTATAAAGAACTTATCCGATTGGCCCCAGATTTCTGCAAAATATAGGGAAAAATATTAATGTCTATGCTCTATATATATATATATATATATATATATATTTTTTTTTATATTTCTCTTCTTGAACCTTACAATTTATAAATATCAAGGACTTTCTTGGGATGAGGTTCGTGGATTGAACAAAGAAACTTTAATTGACGTTTCGCCTGTCCATTTCAGGCTTTTTCAAAATATTTAATTCTGCACATCTAAAAATTAAATACAAAAAGTGTATATATGTAAGTTAATAAATAAAAACAATTAGGTATAACGGCACGCACTAAAATTATTAAAACATTTATTTAAAATAGTACAGTACATACCTTGAGAAAGATGTTCTTTTACCTTGCTTGGCAGTGTGGAGGTAAGTGATACACTGGTTAAAGAATTCTATTGTTTTTTTTTTTATATATATCCTTTAGTTTTTTTAATATAATCAAAAAAACTAAAGGATATATATAAAAAAAAAACAATAGAATTCTTTAACCAGTGTATCACTTACCTCCACACTGCCAAGCAAGGTAAAAGAACATCTTTCTCAAGGTATGTACTGTACTATTTTAAATAAATGTTTTAATAATTTTAGTGCGTGCCGTTATACCTAATTGTTTTTATTTATTAACTTACATATATACACTTTTTGTATTTAATTTTTAGATGTGCAGAATTAAATATTTTGAAAAAGCCTGAAATGGACAGGCGAAACGTCAATTAAAGTTTCTTTGTTCAATCCACGAACCTCATCCCAAGAAAGTACTTGATATTATATATATATATATATATATATATATATATATATATATATATATATATATATGTGTATATATACATATATGTATATATATACATATATGTATATATATACATATATGTATATATATATATATATATATATATATATATATATATATATATATATATATATATATATATATATATATATATCATATATATATATATATATATATATATATATATATATATATATATATATATATATATATAGTGCATAGACATTAATATTTTTCCCTATAAAAATAAGTTTCTATTCCAGGAAATGGAATTTTTCCGAATTTTTACTAATTTTATTAGGCCCCCTTTTTTTTTCGCCATAATGAATTTCCTCAAAAATTTTACCAGTTTATCCCTATATCAAATTTTATTTTTGCAGAAATCTGGAGCCAGTCGGATAAGTTCTTTATAAGGTATATATACCTCGTACAGACAGACAGACTGAAGGAAATGGGATAACAATACTTCTTTCTTACGAGGGAAGTAAAATGAAGGAAAAATCTAGGGTTGTAGAATTATTACCAAATTTTTTTTAATTTTTAATAACACGTATTTTATCACTAGCATATTTCGCCTGAAAAACAATTAATATATGCAAATTTTAACTGAAATTGCGTTTAATCCAACTATATTTAAATTAAAATAATTTTTATTGTTTACCATTCTAAGGGCGGAGCCCCTTCAAAATGCATTTTGGAGCCATCTTTATAGATTTTTCTCTTATTATGGTAAGAGGAACTTAATGTATAACCTAAGCAAATGTCTAAGCGTATTATTGTAATACAAGTACATTTTTTAACTAGCTTAAAAGTAAAAAATGCAAATAAGTTTAAACATATACCGTTTTTGGTCGGAATTACATTTTTATTACATCAACCATTTCAAAACAACAATTCTGAAATAAGCCAGTATGAATACTTTATGGCAAACTGAGGACCAAAGTTTATGGATTTCATTTACCTTTAATCGACTAAAACATCGGGGTTCATTTAACACGACTAATGATCTTCTGTGTTAATTGTTTAATGTAAATATTACTAAATCTAGTTGACATGATTTTTTTAATTGTAGGGTGAAATGAATGACAATTTAGGTTATAGTAATACCTTAAATCGTTCTATTGTCCTATATAATAAAAAATTACCAGTTACTGAAGATTGTTATTTAACGCTACATGTATTTAATATGTAGTTCATCGGTGACTTGCGTTGATCCAATTTCAGATACTTATTCTCAAGTATTGCCGAGCGTGGATAGCACTTGGATGGGTAATCAAGAGCGGTAGTTTTAGCGATTCAATAACGGCGTATTAATGCTAATATAATATATGGCGAATGTCAACGGAAACTCTGGCTCCTCGTCGTGTAATATAGTACTTGGAGCAATTAAGGCAGCCACGGTATAACGATACGGTACGTTAACGTAACGCAAATACCCGCAAGACGACAGTATGACACGCAAAAGCTTGACTGTTATTGGCCAGTCGGTAATTAACGGCTTGCCCATGTGAGTGTACTTTTTCAGCAGGAATGCATTCAGTTAGTATTGACAGCCGTCTTATTTTGTGGTTTACAGATTAAAATATTAATTCCTATTTTATTCAAATCCATTTTTGCAAATATAAACGTAAAAATAAATAGCTGTAGCAACCCGTTTTAGCATTTATTTAACATGAAATAGAGAAAGTAAAATGTTTGTATTAGTGTTGTAAATAAAGTTTTTTTTTTTCAAATTTGAAAAACTTGTATATATATATATATATATATATATATATATATATATATATATATATATATATATATATATATATATATATATATATATATATATATATATATATATATATATATATATATATATATATATATATATATATATATATATATATATATATAGATATATAACCAATGATTTACGGAAATATAAAAAAGATAAAGATTTGATTATATGTTTACTAACATTTGCCTCTTACCACTTAATAAAATCTCTTTAAACTTTTCTACATTTACAATACATTTTTTAATTATTTATGGGTAGAAAGAGAGAAAATTAAATAGGCCGTTAATTTTTTATTATACCAAATCACAATATCCCTACAGTATAATAAAACAGATTTTTTTTGAACTTTACAATTTATACCTGATATTAGGCCAACATTATCGTATCCCTGAGGCTACAAATTTGAATGTCTAATATTACAACTCCTGGCATTAGTTTTCTTGACATCAAAAAGAAATCTAAGAAAACAAGTCGAACTTCGTAACTTCGATGTTTTCATCGTGACATTTTGTTAAAAGGGTTTTTGTTGAGCTAATTAATTTTAATAACTTCTTCAAACACGTGTTTATTAAATGACTAGGATTCTATTTATTCGAAATTGGACCTCCTAGGTTTGAGAGCCCAACACGGACCGCCCCCGCCTTTTGCCCACCACTGTAAACACGTACGAAGAATCGAGGGTCGAGCTTTTTTCAGTGGTCCTCTGGACTTCTTCACGTTAAAAAACTTGATAACAAAAAGAATCCAGTTAACCCCGATAAGCAGTCGATACCACCTTTAAAAAAGGATTAGCTATGAAAGTCGAAGGCTTCTAATAATTCGGAGCACGCTGCAGCAGACGGAGAAACAACAACACGCCATCAGCCATCCTCCGACGAGAAGCCAGGGAAAATATTTAAAAAAAGGCGAATAACGAACGAAGGAATACGAATAACCCCTAAATGCGTATAATTGTTATAAAATCATCCTTAATTTGCAGGTTTTTCTATATAATATGGCTTCTCAGGTCACTTTTCGAGGGGATCTCGTGGTAGAAAGACCTGAAGACATTTTTTGCCCCGTGCGGCATGAGTACACTTTAAGTTAATTTGTAAGTAAAGAGATGTTCCTCTTTGCTTACCTTACCCTTGATAAAATGAAATTTTCGTAATTCCCTTAACCTAAGGTCAGTTATTTTTTGTTATAATATTATTTTTTGCTTCTGGTATAACTTCCTGAAATATAAGCTCTTCAGGCATATATTATGATTTAATTTTCTTTTATAGTAATTAAAACTTCGTATATATTCTTTTGTTTATTTAAATTTTTAAATCTACATATATCTGATTAGTGATCTAAAACCTAATCGTTATATTTTTACATATACGTAGATTTCCTTGATCAAGAAAGCGGTTAAATCCTTAAACAAAAAATAAAAAGAGCAAAAGGTAAAGTAAACTGATTGGAACTTACTTCAAGTGCATTTTACCAGATATTTTCAGAGCGGAATTTTTCACTTAAAGGGCTTAAACATTCTCATATTTAGAAGAAAAATATCTTTATACAGAAAATCATCGGTGAAAAAACGTTGTGTTTATATTTTAGGCTTTTAAAATAAATAGTTTGGTGTACAACAAATTATCCACGAAACTAAGTTTTAATATAATACGCTTCAGGTCAAGGTTGATCTTTTTCATTATGAAACTCTTACGATTGAATATTTTTCAAAATTTCGCTGTAAGTGTCAGATATTTTTAATTGAAGATTTTCCGTATTTCTATAATATGAAATATGGAAAACTCTTTAATCAATCCCAAAAATCAATTTTATTGCTACTGGTGCCGCTTCTGGAATTTAAATTACGAAACTCTAAAAACACATTGGAAATAAAATAGATAATTGCTATTTTGTAATATTTATGTTTCATGTATATTCTAATATACAAGTTGGTAAAATTTAAAAAAATTAACAGTTACTTTAGATATTTTTCACTTTTAACGACATTTTTGAAAATTGTACATTGGATGTTGCAAACGGAAAATTTGAATGTATATTTTGTACAAACTGTCAGCATAAGATTAAAAAAAAATGAGAACTTTATATTTTTGTGTTTCTATTAAATAACGTAACAAAAATTTAACTTTATTATTCTTATAATACGTTTTTTTAACATTAAGGCGCGGGGTCATTTTCCTTAACTGCCAACAAAATAAAAATCCATTATAAAAAATCATAAGAAAAAGATGAAGTTTCAGTTGTTTAATTTGGTATTGGGAGTTTCACTAAAAACGGATCTTTTCTAATTTTTTTTTCTTGATGACGTCGAAATTTTTTCTATGAATATTTTAAGGGTACATATATAAGATGTTACGAAATAGCGTGCAAAAAAATACCGGTTTTATTTGATCAAGAATATATATATATATATATATATATATATATATATATATATATATATATATATATATATATATATATATATATATATATATATATATATATATATATATATATATATATATATATATATACATATATATATATATATATATATATATATATATATATATATATATATATATATAAACTTTTTATAAGCACAACCATGAATCTTCGGTATTAGTTACAAGATTAGTTTCAAATTTGACACCTTCAACTTTTACATCGCGCATTGGCATGCGATCCTACATGGAAAGAAATGGTCGATTTTTTGGACAAAAATATCGAAGATATTTAATGGAAATTTTGTTCTCAGATTCTTATTGAGGGCCATCAAGATTATGCAAAAGACACTATTTTTAATTTTAACGTTAAATTTACTATTTTTATTGATTTTAGGAAATAAAATTGCTCTAAGACGAATTTATATATATATATATATATATATATATATATATATATATATATATATACATATATATATATATATATATATATATATATATATATATATATATATATATATTTCATGATCTAATAAAACCGAGGATAATCTATTTAAAATACATATTGTTTTTTTCCCTAGCTATTTCGTAACATTTTATATGTACCCTAAAATTTCGTAGAAAAAATTACCTCATTAAGAAAAAAAAATAGAAAAGATCCGTTTTTAGTAAAACTCCCAATACCAAATCAAACAACTAAGACTTCAACTTTTTTTTATGATTTAAGTTAAAAAATATGTTTTATTTTATAATGAATTTTTATTTTGTTGGCTTAAAGAAAATGACCCCGCGCCGTAATGTTAAAAAAAACGTTTTATAAGAAAAATGAAGTTTAAATTTTTTTTACGTTATTTAATAGAAACACAAAAATATAAAGTTCTCATTTTTTTTACTCTTATGCTTACAGTTTGTATAAAATATACATTCAAATCTTCCATTTGCAACATCCAATGTACAATTTTCAAAAGTACTCTTAAAAGTGAATAATATCTAAAGTAACTTTTTTTTAAGTTGTACCAATTTGTATATTATTATACTATTTTTGTCTATAGTTTAAACTGTTTGATAATCTTACGGGTACAAACATATTATTTACAATGTATTTTTAGCGTTCCGTAAATTAAATTCCAGAAGCGGAACCAATAGAAATAAAGTTAATTTTTGGGAGTAAAAAGTTTTCCACATTTCATATTATGGAAATAAAGAAAAGTTCAATTAAAAATACTTGATACTTACAGCAAAATTTTGAAACATATTTAATCGCAACAATTCCATAATGAAAAAGATCAACGTAGCCTTGAAAATGTGCAAGTATTACATTAAAACTCAGTTTCGTCGATAATTTGTTGTTGTACACCAAACGTATTCTCTTTGATGATTTTCTGTGTAAAGATATTTTTCTTCTAAATATGAGAATGTTTAAGCCCTTTAACTGAAAAATTCCGCTCTGAAAATAACTGGTAAAATGCACTTGAAATAAGTTCCTATCAGTTTACTTTACCTTTTGATCTTTTTATTTTTTTTAAGGATTTAACCGCTTTCTTGATCAAGAACATCTACGTATATGTAAAAATATAACGATTAGGTTTTATATCATTTATCAGATATTTGTAGATTTAAAAATTTAAATAAACAAAAGAATATATACGAAGTTTTAAGTACTACAGAAGAAGTAAGAAAGAAAAAGCATGTTTTTGGGTAGAGCTACGCTGGTAACAGACAGACCCGCGAAAAAAATCATTGCATCTACGGGCCCTAGAAAATGCAGATTATGCTAGGTTAGGGTTGGTTAGGCTTGCTTCCTTACAGCAAACCTAACCAATACTAACCTAACCTAATCTGCATGTTTATTAATTATAACTTTTGTTTAAAAAAAAAAACCTAAAAAAAGTAATTTGCCTGAAGGGGATTCAAACACATATCGCCGAATCGAAAGCCGCTTATCCTACCGACGTTCTAGGAAGCACATGTCAAATGTTCGACAAAAATTTTTTATACACTGTCTCTCGCCAACAGCAACCAATCAAATCACAGGATTTAATTTGCTTTTACAAATGTATCAGAAACTGAAATCTAGCCACCGTGACGTTTTTGGAAATTAATTTGAACGAGAAGCATAGTCATAATTGTATAATGGCATCGTCTTTATAGGGATAAAGCCAAGGAGAATGGACTGCTTTATTGACTCCAACGCGGTGTGAGAGAGATGGAGCTACCCAGGGTGGAAAGCCAATTAGTTACGAGAGAGATGGAAATAGAGCTTAGAAAAACGAAAATATATCTCCCTCTCCGAGAGGCAATCCGCACCAAAGCAAATTTGCAAAATTTTCGATGTGTGTTATGCAAAATTAAGATGTTAATGAACATTTAGAGCAATGTGTACATACTATGGGGTTAAACCGTTACTAACGGTCACACAGGACGTGCCTCAAAAGTACATGTGTACAAATTTTTTTCAATTGGTAGGGGATAAGGGAGTGAAAAGAGCCAATTACGTTTTCACCCCTTATCCCCTACCAATTAAAAGAAATATTTTACACATATATTCTTTAGGATCAACGTAATAACCTCCTAAAAGATCACTACGTGGTACACTACCCAAAATTTTGATAAAATTAGTAAAATAAATTGGAGCACGTTCTAATTCCTAATGGTTATTGGCTGTTTTGACCCCTTGATACCCTACCAACTGAAAAAATATTTTACACATATACTTTTTAATATCAATTAAATCACCTTTTAAAAGGTGAATGTGGTACCCCACCCAAAATTTCCAGAAAATAAAGGAAATGGGGTATCGTGCCCAAGAAGCACTTCAGTTCAGCTCAAATAATATTCAAAAATAATTTGTTACCTTTCTTCAAAATCTATTACCTTTTCGAACGCCTATCTATTACCGTTTATCACTGGCAACACTGGTCATGAATACGTCATTGTTATCACAAGTATTTTCATTGAAGTAACCGGAACTTGGTGTCGCCATGTTCTGTTTAAGCTGAGACTACGTAGTCATTACCAAAATGGGGAACAATTTTAGGGTAACTATTTCGAGTATAACATGTAGCTATGACTTTGACTATTAAATAGATAGTACGGAATTGTGTAGTTCCATTTAAGTATCCGAATAGTAATAATTTACCCTATTCGCCATCCTTATTTCTGTCTTTATTTAATCCGTTTAACAAGTATGTATGGTTCGTTTTAATACAAGCAAAACAGTTATGTCAACTACAAACACTCAAATTGGGAATGGTATAGAGCGTATAGAATACGTTATTGGTATTTGAGATAGGATACATGCGTTTCACTTAGTTTTCTGGCTATGCTAAAGACCTAAAATTAAAACGCAATCAATTTCTCTGGTGAATATGCTGATGATAGTCTTAAAAAAATTACTCGCCTTTAAAATTCGTTAATTTTCAATACATTTTGGTGAAATATATTGGCCAATTTAAATCTCAAAAATTTTGTACTTTGGTTTAAATAGTAGTTATCATTAAATATCTTATTATAAAGAGTGATTCTTTTTGTTAATGTTAACGTTTAATTTGTATGCATTTTTAATCTTTATACTTTATACTCACAAAACCAACATCGTAGCTAAATATTTATAAGTTAGATGAAAATAAACAATGGCGTTCTATTGGACTTTTACTTTCAGGTTAGCTGCACTTCTTTACTGAGAAAATTACTTAACATGAAGTGTCTACGACTGCTCCCATACGCTTTTATAGTTTTGGATTCTTTAAATACGCAACTGTCACTTATACTCAATTACTTTGAATTCTACTAGTTATCTACAAAGTTTCCATTAATCCTATATTATATATCATTACCAAGCTGTTACGATTTGCGAACATTCCGCCGGTTCTTTAAAATTTAATGCGTTGTGTCGTAGCATGCGGAGAGTTGCGGTACTTGAGTCACTTATATAATTCTGCCATCTATCATAATCATAACCCTTTGTTTCGTTTTTATTTTTTGTTTCCTTAAAATGTCGCTTTAGGTTGTTTTGTTCAGGTATCACATAACCAAGTTGCGATATTTTTGCGTGACGAAAGCTACTTTTTTTTCTTATGGTATGTGAAACCAATGTGAACCATTTTAACTTGTTACTCGTAGACGATAACACAACACATACACAACTAATTAATAGCTGTAGACCGAATTACAATGACTTTATAAGCACAACAGTGTCGACAATTGAAGCCCACCCGCCAAATTGATGGAAAATTTCTGAAGGTTTAAATGGGGGCACACATATTATCGTTAGTTTTTCGCAAAATGGCTAAATTAATCTACTTTTATATTGACAACCTCTGTCGGCGTCAGTTGTAAATTTAGGGTTATGTTAATGTTTTACTTTAATAATCTATTAGAACTATCTAGTACAAACTTACTTTATTCATGTTTGTGCAAGCGATTAATGAGAGTTGTCTGCCAAGTGAATTTAGTAATGTAATATGTACTGAAGAAGGCCTACAAAATAAAGTTTCTTTTATGCTAATCTTAGAGAGCTTCTACCTCAAATTGAGGTGCTGAATGAAGTAAAACATACACTAGGACATGAAACAATATTGTCTTTTACAGCAGCAAAATAAAACTAAAATATAATAATGTGCAATATTTAATAACTTTTCTTGGAGTAAACCTAAACTTAAAACGTTTACGGTCATAGTCATTTACACATTCATTACAAACACTATATAATTACAAGCAAAAAAACAGGTGAACTAGGCTTAAATACATTTCTCTATATGGCCAATGGCTGAAACTTCTTGTTTAAATCAATATTCATTTTAAAAATCACCAAAAACCAATAAAATGAGACACTAAAACAACAAACCTCATAAGAAACCCACGTAGGCGAAAAGTAAACAAAGCGATTTTAGCAGCAATATGGCCGAACCAATCAAAAATTGGTTATTCTATTGTTGCCACTGTCCTTATAAAATCACCGACCGAATCTCGTACCAGCGCCCCCTATCTCCGGAACCTGAAGTACAAGAGGTAATAGTTTACTTGTAGTAAATAATTACTGTAATTGTTACTTCTAAGTTGCAACAGAAGAATAACGACTGGTAATAGCCAGTTTAAAGTAGCAGTAGATGATAACTTTTTCTACTTTGCAATGACTCGTTTTACTTTATAGTAATACGTTATAGGAGTAAATTTGAACGTAATGGAGTTCAAAGTTCAAGAAGGTACTGATACTTGAAAGTTGTAATCTAGTAAATAGATTAGAAACAGTAATTTTGAATAATCTTATGTAACGGAAAAGAAATGACAACCCTGGAGTCAATTGCTCAAGTAGTTGCTTGGCAATAGTTATTATATAATCACTTTACATGAAAAATTACTATAAAGTATTATTCGCAGCAACAAGTACATATATAATACTTAAAAACATGTAACTCAAAGTTTTGTAGATATATAGTAGGATTATTAATAATAAATATGCAAAAACTCTTAAAGAGTAGTAGTGGAAAACAGTTGTAGCTACTTAAGTGGTAGCTGTTCTGATTCCTATGTTATTGGTTGTTTTCACCACCTTATCAATTAGAAAAATATTGTACACATATACTCTGCAGAACCAACCTAATCTTCTCCTGGAAGATGAATTTGGTACCGTACCCAAAATTTTGTAGAAAATTAAAAATTAAATTGGGACACGTTGTGACTCCCAAATGTCATTAGTAGTTTTCACCCCCTTATCCCCTACCAAAAAAATATTTTACACATATGTTTTTTAGCATCAATTAAATCACCAAAAAGATTAACTAAAAGATGAATGTGGCATCCAAAATTCTGAGAAAATAAATAAAATATGAAAAATCGTATTCTGATTCCTAAAAGTTATTGGCTGTTTTCCCCCCTTTATCCCTTAACAATTGGAAAAATATTTTACCCATATATTCTTCAGGACCAACCTAATCTCCTCCTGGAAAATGAATGTGGTAACAAAACATTTTGAGAAAATTACTTAAATAAATTTGGGCATGTTGTGATTCCTACGTGTTATTGGTTGACTTTCTCATTTCGTCCCCCACCAATTCAAAAAAATATTCTACACATATACTCTTTAGTATGAATTAAATCACCTCTTGAAAGGTGAATGTGGTACTCTACCCAAAATTTTGAGAAAATAAATAAAATAAGTTGGCTGTTTTCTCCATCTTTCCTTAACAATTGGGAACATATTATACACCTATACTCTTAAGGACCACCCTAATCTTCTCCTGGAAGATGAATTCCCACCCAAAATAAATTGTAGCATGTTCTAATTCCTAAGGGCTATTGGATGTTTTTACCCCCAGATAAAATATTTGAAACCCATAATCTTTAGCATCAACTGAATCACATTCTAAAAGATGAGTGTGGTACCATACCCAAAATATTGAGAAAATTAATAAAATAAATTACAGCATGTTCTAATTCTTAAGGTTTATTGGCTGTTTTCACCCCCGGATTCCCTACCAATTGATAAAATATATTTGAATCACATTCTAAATGAATGTGAAACTCGATCCAAAATTTCGAGAAAATGATTAAAATATGATATATCGTGTTCTGATTCCTACATGTTATTAGAGGTTTTTACTTCCTTATCCCATAACAACTGGAAACATATTTTACGCATATAAACTTCAGGACCAACCTAATCTTCATCTGGAAGATGAATGTGGTACCCTACCCAAAATATTGAGAAAATTAATAAAATAAATTGGGGCACGTTCTGATTCCTGAATGTTATTGGCTGTTTTTAAACCCTTATCCCCTAGCAATTAAGAAAATAATTTACATATATACACTTCAGGATTAACCTAATTACCTCCGGAAATATGAATTTGGTACCCTACCCAAAATTTTGAGAAATTAAATAAGATATGTTGTGGCGCATTCCAAATATGCAGGAATATTAGTTGTTGTCACTTTTTTATTTTCCAATGATATTGAAAATAAATTTTAGATATACTAATTAGTATTTTACTAATCACCATCGAGAAGATGATTCTGGTATCCCAACCATAATTTCTAAAAAAAAGTGTCCTTTTAATGTCTGAATAGCGCCATAATATTTAATAGGGGTATCCGGTTTAATCGCCTAGTATGTACACATTCCTCTTAATTTTGCATAACACACATAAGAAATATTACGAATTGGCTTTGGTGCGGATTGCCGTTCACCATAATTCGTCGCTGAAAACCGTCGCTAACTTCTCGGACAGGCAGAACGAGCTTAGCTGCTTTGCCAGAGCTGTTACAATTGTACATATCTGATATATTTTAATACCGTTTATACAAGAGTTCATTTTTAATATTTCTGGTATATTTTGTACAATATTAATCCTCGAACAGGACCAGGACACGAAATTGTTCAACATAAAAATAAACGTACTTAACTGATAACACTTAATATCGATAACTTTAAAATATCGATAGGCATTACTATTCACTACTCGTCATCGATCACTTACATCATCACTAATACTAATTATATTTAATTAAAACACAGACTAGAAATCGTTTATTTCCTGAAACGTGCAATTCACTATCAATGGAGAAATATTTATTAGGTAAGACTTCTTGTTTTGAGTGGAAACCTAATGAAAATAATATATATAGATTGCCAGGTTTATTAAAAAACAGTTTACCCATTACGGTTGCCAACCCTCTCGATTTAGGCGGGAGTTCCCGCAGAATGTTTCAAAACTTCCGCTTCTTAGACGAAATTAGCATTAATTGTTAGAATGAAAGAAGAAAAAATCATCTTTATTAGAGCAAGCAGCATAAAGCGCCTAAGTATCAACTTTTTAGCCCCTCAAATTGAGGCACTTCTCTCTTTAGGCAATTGGCACAAATCTTTACTAGAGCAAGCAGTATAAAACGGTTGAATATCAACTTTCATGCCCCTCAAATTGAGGCACTTCCCTTTTGCAATTTTTCGTAAAAAATGAATGACCGGGGGTTTAAAGTTATCCTAGAGCTGCCGAAATTGGCACAAATATTTAGTGGAGCAAGCATCATAAAACGGCTAAGTATAAACTTTTAAGCCTCTCAAATTAAGGCTCTTGCTTCTTGCAATTTTTCATAAAAAGTAAATGACCCGGGATTTAAATTTATCCTAGAGCTACCAAAATTGGCACAAATCTTTACTAGAGTAAGTAGCATAAAACGCTTGAGTATTAGCCCCTCAAATTGAGGTACTTCTCTTCTGCAATTATTCATAAAAAGTTAATGATTGGGGGCTTAAATTTATCCTAGAGCTACCAAAATTGGCACAAATCTTTACTACAGCAACAAGCATAAGATGGTTGAATATCAACTTTCAAACCACTCAAATTGAGGCACTTCTCTCTTGCAATTTTTCATAAAAAGTGAATGACTGGGGCCACTGGGAGGTTTAAAGTTATCCTAGAGCGACCAAAATTGGCATACATTTTTACTACTGTAAGCAGCATAAAACAGCTGAGTATCAACTTTCTAGATCCTCAAATTCAGGCACTTCCCTCTTACAATTTTTCATAAAAAGTGAATGACCGGGGGTTTTAAAAGTACCTCAATCTGAGGAGCTAGAAAGTTCATACTCTGTCATTTTATGTTGCATACTTTACTAAAGATTCAAGTCAATTTTGGTAGCTTTAAGATGATTTTAATTCGCCAGTCATTCACTCTTAACGAAAAATTATAAGACATAAGTGCCTCAATTTGAGGGGCTAGAAAGTTGATACTCATTCTTTTATGTTGCTTGCTCTAGTAAAGATTTGTGCCAATTTTGGTAGCTCTAGGATAACTTTATAGACCCCCGGTCATTTGCATTTTATGAAAAATTGCGAAAGGAACGTGCCTCAATCTGTGGGGCTAGAAAGTTAATAGTCAGCCGTTTTATGCTGCTTTATTTAGTAAAGATTTGTGCCAATTTTGGTACCTCTAGGAAAACGGTCATTCACTTTTAATGAAAAATTACGAAAAGGAAGTGCCTCAATTTGTGGGGCTAGAAAGTTCATTCTCAGCAGTTGTATGCTGCTTGCTCTAGTAAAGATTTGTGCCAATTTTGGTAGCTCTAGAATGCCTTTAAACCCTCGGTCATTCACTTTTTATGATACATTGCAAGAGGGAAGTGTCTCAATTTGTAGGGCTAGAAAGTTGATACTAAGGTATTTTATGCTGTTTGCTTTAGTGAAGATTCAAGTCAATTTTGGTAGCTTAAAGATGACTTTAAACTCCCGGTCATTCACTTTTAATGATAAATTACAAGAGAGAAGTGCCTCAATTTGAGGGGCTAGAAAGTTGATACTCAACCGTTTTGTGCCGCTTGCTCTAGTAAAAATCTATGTAAATTTTAGTAGCCCTAGGATAACTTTAAATCCCCGGTCATTCACTTTTTATGAGAAATTGCAAGAAGGAAATGCCTCAATCTGAGGTGCTAAAAAGTTGATACTCAGTCGTTTTATGCTGCTTGCTTTAGTGACTATTCAAGTCAATTTTGAAGGCTTTAAGATGAGTTTAAACCCCCGGTCACTTACTTTTAATGAAAAGTTACAAGAGGGAAGTGCCCCAATTTGAGGAGCTAGAAAGTCAATACTCTGCCGTTTTATGCTGCTTGCTCTGGTAAAGATTTGTGCCTATTTTGGTAGCTCTAGGATCTCTAAAACCTAAACAATTTTAAGTTGGATTTGGAGCAATTTTTTGAGAGCCTCTTACAACACTGGAGCTTCTCAGCTTAGTAATAAGCAGAGCTTCCAAATTTATTCGGAATAATTAAACCGTCGGCTTGATCAAAAGATCCTAGAATATTTTAAACAAAGGAGATCATTAACACATATTCATAAATGGATCTTTTATACATTTACTTATCTATGTATTATGTGAACTTTTTCACTTAAAATATCCTCAAAACCCAAACCATGCACAGTGAGTGTTAGGAGAACTTCATAATATATATATATATATATATATATATATATATATATATATATATATATATATATATATATATATGTAGAATAGCAGAAATATATAATTTCTGCAGGTGCAAAACGGCCTACAAGAAGAATTGCTTTCGATTATGTCACAGGGTACCCTCCTGCGATCATGATTTCTGGGCCTTTACCGGTTACCCTCATCAGGCAGGCTTGTACCCAGGGAGATCTGAAATAACAGATTGCTCGATATGGCAAAATCGAAAACGAAATGTCTATCATACTGAAACAGTACTACATGCTAAGTATAACACTTAGCGCCACCTATTGGGGCTCCGGTGGTTTCCGGCTGCAATCCCATAGGAATTTGGCACAGTATACACTAGCACCATCATACGGAGAGTAGATACTAAAATCAATAAAAGCAATTCTTCTTGTAGGCCGTTTTGCACCTGCAGAAATTATATATTTCTGCTATTCATATATATATATATATATATATATATATATATATATATATATATATATATATATATTATATATATATGTATATAAAGAGGGAGAGGTAGTCGCAACCGACTAGTTAAGAAGAAAAATGAAAACCTTAGGTTAGTGGGGATGCAGTTTATGTATAAACTAAGGCTAAAAGGCCAAATAAAGGTGTGGAACCCTTTATTGTTTTGTCAAGCTTTCGGGATCAATTTGTCTCTTCCTCAGGACTTTTCTGCAAATAATTGAAAAAACGAAACAAGTTAGAAACTAACTAGTAAGTATAAATCATTTAAACTCACCAATGTGGGTTTGCTATTGAAACAAAAATATACCCTGAAGACGACACACATTTAGTTGCACCTAATCATCGTTCTGTTTAAAAAATCGTTTCTGTTAAAAATTTTAAAAGTTAAAATGTTAATAGCGAAATAAGAATTTAAAACACGTCCATCATTAGACTTCATTTTGTTAACTGAAAACCCGTTTTTTAGAGGAATTTTAAACGCGAAGGCGAAAGTAGAGGGGACATAAGTGAGAGAGATGCAATATTATTTTTAATAAGAAGAAAGAAATAGAGAGAGTATACTAAATTGGTAGTTGGAAGGCACAACACAGAGAATGACGGGTTGCCTATCTTACAGTAGTGTGTATATAATGCTTAACTAAATTCGATCTAATTAGCGAAAAAGTGTATTGTGTGTGTATTTTACAATAGTAATTAATTAAGAGGAAAAGTGTGAAAAGTCACGAGAGACCTTCAAAGTATGATAGTGGTCCTGTAATAGTTGTAAAAGCAATAAATCGACCCAACAATAGCAATTTACAAACAAAAATCTTTTTTGGCTTTTTCGCAACTGAATAAAAATATCTAACTTTAAATTGAAGCAAATTTTTAATATAGTTACATACCTCAATATGTATATAAACATATTATTTAAGCAAGCATAAGAAATTACATCATTTACCTTAAGTTTTTATAGACACATAGTAGTTGTACAAATACTTTTATCCTATCGGGACTCATCAGTGCGCCGATCGTAAGAGAGAAACATTAAATAATAGAAAAGAATTGATTTCAAAATTTTAAAATGTGTCAGTTTGTTTGATATGTGAGCTAGATATGAAAAAAATGAGAGTTTGCAGCCATCTATAATGTTATTTATAATTGTGTTTAGAATATTTGTTGCGTTTAGACTGACAAACAAAAATCTTTTTTGGCTTTTTCGCAACTGAATAACGCTCGTCATACTTGGAATGTAGAAGTCTAGAACAAAATAAAAATTCTATTGACAGTTTGCTTGCAGAAAAAAGAAAAGTGAAAATTACTTTTACAAAGATTTCTTCACGTTGTTTTATTTTTATCGAAAAGAAGACAAGCTTTTAGAGGATCGTCTCATTTAATTGGCATATGATATGATGCTTTATTGGCAGAGCATTTAGAAGCTGTTAAAGGTTCTCAAGAAGTTAAAACACGCATGCAAGTTCATTACCATACGCCAGACATTCAAAATGAATTAATTTCACTTTGTGCAGAATACGTTACGGAAAAAATTTTAAATGAGAGAAATCTCGCAAAGTATTTTCCCATAATCGTCGACGCTACTTCAGATTCTTCACATGATGAACAAACAACATTTATTTTATATTATGTGTGGTTGAATGAGAAAAACGAATACGTGGTTTTTGAGAGATTTTCTGAATTTGTCAATTGCAATAAAAAAAACCGGGGAGGCAATAACTAACATGATTTTGGACACTTTAAAAAAAGAAATATTAATATATCAGATTATCGTGGACAAGGCTATGACAATGGTAGTAACATGAGCGGACAATATAAGCGTGTGCAGGCAAGGATTCTGGCTCTCAATCCCCTTGCTCTGTGGTCTCCTTGCGCTTATCATAGCCTAAACTTGTGTGGAGTCCATGCAGCTAAATGTTGTTCTGAGGCTATCTCTTTTTTGGAAACTCTTTAATATATTTAGTGCTAGCCCAGCAGGGAAATATTAAAAATTAAAACTGAAGTATCCTTACAACTCGCTGGTCAGCTAGGATAGAAAGTGTTAGCCAGTCTGCGAGAAATATCCCGGAATAAAAGATGCCATTGACGAGTTATTGGAACTTAATTTAACGCCAGAAGTAAGAGTTGAGTTAACTGGCATTCTGTCTTATTTAGACACTTTTGATGCCTTCTAATAGCTTCAACTTGGCTAAAAGTACTCACAGCAATCAATTATAGGAGTATTATTCTTCAAACAGTTTTCGTGACTCTAGATATTGAGGTTAAAAATTTGCATTCACTGCTTGAAGATTTAAATATTATTAGGAATAGCTGGGAAAACATTTTAGGTGAATGAAATTTGGTAGCCTTTAATTCAAATATGTCAATTGACCTATCTATATCCGGGAAAAGGAAACGCAAGAGAAAGGCTTTTTATGACGAAAGCGCATTAAAATACGCATTTGAAGAGCTAAGCGTGGAGGAACATTTCAAAGTAAATGTATTTTATAGAATATCAGATTCTGTTATTCTTAATATATCTACAAGGTTTGAAGCAGCTAAACAAATTGCAAAGAAGTTTAGTGTGTTATGGCAGTTTTCAAGTTTAGAAGATAAAGACATTGAAGAGCTTTTTTGTACACTACCTGTTACCGTGGCCCAAGAAGAACGATCCTTTAGCCAACTTTCCAGAATTAAAAATGTTTTGAGGTCTACCATGATACTTTTAAATGCTCTTGGGATTTTAGCAATTGCGTCTAAAATGGCTAGAATCTGTGACTTTTCAAAAATCATTGAAAATTTTGCATCTGCAAAATGCCGTAAAGCTCCGTTATACTAATTTTTATCTTATTTTGAATATTTTATTATTTTTGTCTGTGTAAATAGTAGCTTGTCTTGTAGTTGTCAAAATGATGTTTTGTTTTATATAAACGTTTATACCTTGTTTAGTTTGTTTTAATATAACTGATAATTACTTTAATATGTAGGTATAATTGTTTTCTAATTTAATTTATTACAACCCGGTTTTAAATGTTAGGTATATGAATATTTACCCTGTCCTAAAAGCTAAGTTTTATAATTATTTTAATAGTATACATATAATACATAACTAAATCTTATATACTTTATATTTATATTAAGTCAAATTGTTCGTTTTAAAATTTTTAATTATATAGTTTTTACTCTAATACTCAGTCGTTCTTCATTTTCATACACTGGGGCAATGCTTAAATCGTTTGACCTTGAAATGTAAAAAAAATCCCAGAGAAATATTTTTTTTATCTTTATGGGGGGCCCGTGAAATTTTTTTGTACCGGGGTCCGACGCAGCTCTCTGCGGCCCTGGGAGTGGTAGCTCTAATGAATCTATTAGAATAGTAAGGCTTTCTGTACCATTGTGTTTGTAAAATGTTTTCATGTCGAGTAAGGGATACTGTTAGTCTCCTCCTCACATGTAAATTGAATAAGTGCATTAAAAGAGTTTAAGATCTCAAGAGCCACCTCAATTCAACCCCCAGGAAGTGCGAGTAAAAGATCGTCTACGTACCGTTTGACGAACGATACGTGTCACTGCTAGAGAATTACAATATAGTTTATAAAATTCCACGTAATAAATGCGAGTTATCATATATAGGACAGACTTCTAGAAGTCTTAAAGGTAGAATTACATCACATAAGAGCGGCTGTCGGATAGGGGTTCCGTCCTGCGCACTGACTGAACATTTCATTAGGAAAAACCACTCCCTTAACTGGGGTGGCGCTGAGATTTCGGATAAAGCATCCTTTTATTACAAACGCATTTTTCTTGAAATGATACATATAAATCTCCAACACCCAGTCATAAATAAAAAGAGTGATACCCAGAACCTCAGCTCCATATACATCTTAACATTACAAAAAAACAAATTTCGGTGACTGGACGCTCCCGCCCCCGATGAGTAATTTATAAATGTCCATATTATACATGTCTTATATACCATTGTAACTAATATTATTACGTAAATTATTCCCTATCTTATTTTTAAATTGCTCTTGTTGATTCGATTTATTGCTTTTACGACTATTACAGGACTATTATCATACTTTTAAGGTCTCTCGTGTCCTTTCACACTTTTCCTCTTAATTAATTACCATTGTAAAATAATCTTATTACTATGTACACATTTTCGCTAATTAGATCGAATTTAGTTGAGCATTGTATACACAGTACTGTAAGATAGGCAACCCGTCATCCTTCTGTATTGTGCCTTCCAACTCCAATTTAGTATACTCTCTCTATTCCTTTCTTCTTATTAAATATAATATTGCATCTCCCTCACTTATGTCCCCTCTACTTTCGCATCTAAAATTCCTCTAAAAAACGTGTTTTCAGTTAACAAAAAGAAGCTCAATGATGGACGTGTTTTTTTAAAAGTTTTTAAATTCTCATTTCGCTATTAACATTTTAACTAACTGTAATCGGAAATGCAGTTATTTTTTAAATAATATATAGATTTTTTACAAAATCCGTAGAGGTTATTTTATTGAAGAAAACATTAATTCACATTTTTGAATCACTGTGTATTTTAAAAAATGCTTTCGAGATTTATACTATATTTCCAAATATTGTGCACGTCTTGTTGAATAAATTGTAGCTTGCCGAAATGAGGTACGTATCTTCTATTTAAAATACTATTTAAAAATATAAAAGAAACCTAAATTATGCGTATTTTACGCATGTATTGATTATTGATGCAAAATATCATTATTACCAAGTCTGGTCACATATCAGGAAATAAAACTAAGCATCTCAAGTTTAAAAGAACACTCGCGCAACGGTTTCGCGAGAGGCACTTGCGAAACGTCTATCTCGTGGTAACCATTTCCACGAGGCGAAACATTGGCGTGAGACAAGGTAACCCATCAGTTTGCGCGAGACAAGCATAGCGTTCGTATGTATTTCGACTGCTGCATCAGCGTTTGCTATCATGGCGATACTTTGTATTAAGAACAAAAAGAAGAAAAAACAAAGAAGGTGGCGGACCAAAGGACGCTTAAAGAGTAGCTACAGTTTGCCCCATTTTGATGCTTATTTCCTTCCAGGCATCCTTTCTCTTAGGCTTATTATGAAGACTTTTGTCTTTAGCAACCCACAAAAATACATAGCTCTGATACAGTTAAATAAGTCGAATGCAGTCCTCCTGGTTCATTCTGAACATCGAGGCGTATGAGTTTACATGGAGAGCAAGAAACAACGCTGGGCACTTTGAAACGCATGTAAAAACCGACTGCCTCTGAAACATCCTCGAGCAAAAAGTTTTGGAGTGGGGACTAGGACTCCATAGCACAAGAGTCTAGGAAACAGATTTGTAGAAGCTCCGAGTTTACACGATTAGCATCGACAACGCATGTAACGCTCTTGTGTTGTTCGACCGTGTAGTGTACAGAGAATACTTATATTTTAGTTTTAAATCTGTTGTCAAATAGATCTTAGATCACAGAACACTGTTAAGTACTAAATTAAATTAGATTTGCTTTTATAAACTAGTTTTGGCGGAAGTGATTAACCATTCAGAGGTGCGTACAATTATTATACCTAAAACGCTTTCAGTTTTCCGTTACAAACACTTAGGTAACATTATTTCAAGGAGAAACAAGATCAACTGGTAGAGGTGAGTTAAAAACCTAAACTATGGACGATCATCATGATTTAATTTAAAAATCAAAATATAGAAGGAATCCTTGAGTTACGTATTAAGTGGGTGGCTGAAATTATAATTTAATTTTCTAATAATAAATAATAATTTCTAACATTTTATCTGCAGGTATTAGAACTGGGATGATTTCTGGTTTTTAATTGTTTTAAATGTGTATTTTAGCCTACTCTTAACGTTTTTAACAATATTTTTACCCGGAGATCGTGCCTGGACCGCCTACCAATCGGGTTTATTCTATTATGTTGATAATATTCGTTAATTATGGCTGCTTGAATAGCTTTTGCAACACCATCAATGAGTGTAAAAGTGCAGTATTTACCGGTTCCTTTCCTCCGTCGATTGCCGTTTTCTTTTTTGTGTTTATATTTACATTTACATGTGTTTCCTATTGTTTGTGAAGTTTTTAGAGACCCTGTTTGATACAGTGACTATTCGGTATTTTGGAGTAATACGAATAAATGGATTATCCAAAACGCTCTTTTGATCAGTAACTAAAAATATCGCAGCAAATTCTTACTTTGCAGACACACATTTTGCCCTAATTCGGGGATGATCTAGTTATTATTGAACTAAGTTAAAATCTGTGTCTCTGCCTCACTCTTAACTTATCAAATTTTTATACAAAAGTTCCAAACTATTTTTTCGCTATCGCCTTGTAACACTTTAAAATTTTCACCCATTATTATTGTTAAAATTATTTATAAATACACATTATTCTACAACTTTTAAATTTAATTATGTCCATTCATTTCGTGTTTTTATTATTTTTTTATTATACTACTTGTTAGAAGTATTAATAGATAAACTTATTTAACTCTTTCTTTGCAAAAAGTAGTTAAAACGTCTATTTCCCTCTCATGGTTCATGACCATGAACACAACATATCAGCAAAATCTACCACTGGCACCCTGACTATAAAAGTATGATTGACCTCTTTCGGAGCTCTCACAAATCTGTTCCCCAGACTCTTGTCTCCATAGCGCCAGACACGTTTCGCGAATGGTGCGCGTATGGCTCTAGCGCAATGGAAACGCAGCTTCAATGTCTTAACTCATAGTTTAATGATAATTCAAAAAACTGGAAAGAACCGATACTATTGAAAATGTCACCATCATCTCATGTAAATTAAAAAACTTTAATAGATCATATTTACAAAAGTAAAGCTGCCGTTAGTTCCTGTTCCACGCATACAAAGCAGCAATGAAATTATTAGGCGTTACGAACAAATACCGCGCACTATTTAAAAATCATAATAGCAAAGATAATAATAATTATAACTTTAATATTACCTACTTTTATTGTTTTAATTTAGATACTTTTTTTACATCAACCCAAACAAAAAAGATCTAACCAGGGCTGACACAAAACTCAGGCGGATATTTAAAACAAGGCTACTTACATATTAATGTTCTAATATGGATACATATTTTTTACATCAGCCAAAAAAAAAAGACCTAACCAAAACGCACTCCGATATTACGAACACAATTACATAGAAAATTATATGTTTTGTTGAAAAAAAATCGCATGTCTGGGATGGATTACAAGACTTTTCCAATATGCTATTCCCTAGTTACTTACTAGATTTATTTCACTATATTTATATATACTCGTACCTTATGCTCCTAATAATTATACTATATTATACTATTTGCAATGCAGAAATATATCATCTTTGTAATTGTAAAGTGCCCTTATTGATAGGGTTTTCTAAACTACTTAAATCACAATTAAACTCCGGAGCTACTACAAAACTCACTATTTATTTCCACGTTCTTACCACAACTGTCAAGCTTCTCTTTCTCGTTATCTAAATTACATCATCTATCTTTAGTCATCCACCGAATCTCCGTTCGGTGATTCATTGGGTTTCCAAGGGTATTGATTATATTATATAATATTATTTTCGTACACTACATCCCTTCCTTTTTATAAATTAAAATAAATTAAAATATAACCTCAACTAATATATAATCCTAGCAATAACAATAATTAACAATCATTGCGAACCAATTAAAGAGTAGTGTTGTATCTGTATGTAATTTGTAAATTGTTTACAACAAATAACAGAACTAAAAGACTAATAAATAAACTTGTAGCAGAATATTAAATATTAGTAAGGTATTACATTACAACTAGAACAATAAAAATAACAAGAAAGTACAAATAATACAAATAAATTGAACAGTAACTTATCTTGTTGGAATTTTGTTTAATATTTAGAGTCTAACTAACTAGTACACATAATACATAATATTAATTAACACTATAATATTTCATTACAATCTTACATGCTAAATTAATGATTTATTTCATCTTGGTTACTATCTAAAGTAATGTCCTCGTGCAACTCATTGTCTCTGTTTGTAACTGTCCATTCATTTCCAATTTTCTTTAAGTGAATCACGTTTCTTCTATTTTTTCCCGTATTATCGTTTCTTACTTCTACATCTCCACTATCTTTTGAAACCACTACGTGTGGTGTAGAGTCAAAATTTGGAGTTGTTTTGTTACCTTTGACCACGTTCTTTAGATAAACCTTGTCTCCTACTTGTATGTCATTTTCTTTTGCTCTCCTTTTTCTGTCACTGTATACTTTCCCTTTTTCCTTTTCAATTTTGTCTTTGTCCTTCATTTCTTCATCGATAAGTTGATTTGCGTTTGTTAAGCTGGGTATCTTATCTCTAAACGGTCTACCAAAAAACAGTTCTGAAGGGGTTTTCCCAGTAGTAGAATGAGGTGTGCTATTATACATGATTAAATAGTCCCTTAGTTCCGATTTCCAATCTTTTTTTGTTGCTTGGCTAATTTTCATTCGTTTAAGTATGCTTCTGTTCTGCCTTTCAACCTCTCCATTTTGTTGTGGCCAGTAAGGAATGGTGTTAAAAATTGTTATGCCCCTTTCTTTACAAAAATTTTTGAATTCTTCCGATGTGAACTGTTTTCCGTTGTCTGCGGTTATTGAAATAGGAAAACCTAACCTTGAAAATATTTCTTCAAGTATTCTGACAGTATCGGCTGCAGCGATGTTTCGCATAATCTTGATCTCCTTGTATCTGCTAAAATAATCTACTATTACAAACAGATACTCTCCACTCGGTAGGGGGCCCATAAAGTCGACTGCCACATCTATCCATGGGACTGATGGAAGTTCTCTGCGTTTCATTGGTTCTGGTGGATTTGGTGCTGATACCAGGGTACATCCACTGCAGGTTTTGACCATTTTTTCTGCTTCCTGATCAATTCTAGGCCACCAAACTTTTGTTCTGAGTCTGTTTTTCATTGCCACTATACCTGGATGGCCTTCATGTGCGGCTTGTAGAACTTTTTCTCTCAAATCCTTTGGTATAATTATTCTGTTTCCTCTCAATAATATATCTTTAAAGAAGCATAACTCTGTTTGAAATAGTTTGTAGTTGGATACAGCGTCGTCCCATATGCTTTGAAATAGCCCTTGTTTTACCAATAAAATTTCCTTGTCTGCTAAGGATAATTCGTTAATTTCAGGAAGGGTTACCGCTCTTGGCCTTGAGTGTTCAACTACATGGTGTAAATATTTTTCATCCCTATATGGTACGATGTGTGTTTGAGTTATGCAAAGTCTCGATAGTGGGTCTGCTATGTTGTTTTTACCCGGCTTGTAAATGGTTTGAAAGTCAAAGGATTGTAGGCGAAGTACCCATCTCTCAATTCTAGCACAAGGCTTTGATTTTTTTCCGAATATGACTTCCAACGGCTTATGGTCAGTTACAAGTTCAAATCTTTTTCCATACAAATATATTTTAAAATGTTCCACAGGCCAGACCAATGCCAGAGCTTCTTTCTCGGTTTGGCAGTAGCGCTTTTCACAGTCGGTAAGGCTTTTATTTCCATAGGCTATGACTCTTGCTCCCGAACTATCGTATTGGATCAAAACGGCACCTAGAGCCACTGGGCTCGCATCTGCATAAACTTGAGTTTTGTCATTTGGGTCGTAGTATCCTAGTGTATTAACATTTGATAGACTTTCTTTTAGATTTGAAAATGCTTTATTTTGTTCTTCCATCCAATACTTCTCAATATCAGCATGTTTACTTAGTTTTAAACGCAATATTTTTCTAATAGGCTCACTCAGTGTTGCAAGGTTGGCAATCCACTTTCCAACGAAGTTTAATAGGCCCAAGAAACTTTGAATTTCATCTATTGTCTTTGGTGGTCTAAAGTTTTTTATTACCTTTACATGAGTGTCTAATGGCTTAATGCCTGTTGATGAAAGGACATGGCCTAAAAATTCAACTTTGCATATTTTATAAACACACTTGTTTTTGTTGAGGAATACGTTATTATACTTTAGCGTCTCAAGTGTTTTTTTAAGCCTTTCATCGTGTTCACTGTCATCTTGACCATAAATGAGAATATCATCTATAAAATTTACGGTGCCGCCACATGAATGCAAAATTCTTTCTAAAATTTTTTGAAATATTTCGGGCGCACATGATATGCCAAACATAAGCCTTTTATATTGAAACAAACCCTTATTAGTGATGAATGTCGTAATATATCTGGACGTTTCAGAGATTTCAATTTGATGAAATGCATTTTTTATGTCCAACCTGCTAAAAAATTTTGCCTTTCTAAAACGTGGAAGTAAGATATCCATTGTTGGTAAAGGATGATTTTCTCTTTGAATGGCTTCGTTGGCACGTCTCATGTCTATACATATTCTCACTTCTCCATTTTCCTTCAAAATAGGCACCATTGGCGATACTCATTTCGCTGTACCTTTTACTGGCTCTATGATATCCGCATCCGTAAGTTCTTTGAGTTTTTCTTCTACTTTGGCTTCTAATGGTATTGGAATTCTTCTATATGGTTGACATACTGGTGTTACTGACTCATCAATTGGGATGTCGACCACAACGTTCTTAAATTTAGGAAATTGTCTAATGGCATTTATTCCTAAACCTATTTTTAGGACACCAAGGGCAATGGCAGTGGTTTTCCCTAAGAGACACCTGGTGCCATTTTCAATGACGTAGAATGTTGCTACTTCGATATTTTCCCCAACAGAAATGTTTGATTCGAACGATCCAAGAATATGGAGTGGGTCTGTACTTCCATAGGCGAAAAGTAGCTTTTCCGGATGTTTTTCTTGGTTCCAAACTTGAACTTTCTCCTTTTTTAATTTAGCCCATGTTCTGTCATCTATAACGTTACTTCTGCTACCAGAATCGATAAGCATGTCCACTACAACTCCACCAATGTTACATTTCATTATACTATCTTCATCGATATGAAATATATAGTCAAGCTCCTCTTCTCTAGTGTGGTGTTTAGACGAATTTCCTGAACCAATTTTTCTTTGCATTTTCTCAGGTCTTTCTCCTTGTTTGTAACCACCGTTTCCAGCTTCGGTGTTATGATGCCGTTTCCGAGGATTAGTTCGACAGTACTTTTGATAGTGTCCTTTGTAACCACATTTAGTGCATGTTCTTAATTTGGCTGGACATTTCGGAAAGCTTTGCAAATGATTTCCATCACAGCGCGAACATTTTTTTACGTTGGCTACATAGTTTAATTCAATTGTTTTTGGTTTTGAATCGACGAAGTCTTCTAACTGTCTGTTGACTGCTTCCAAAGCGTTAGCCTCTGCTATAATACCATACTAATATTGTCGCCTGCGGCTAGAATTTTTTTTCTAAGTTCATTTGAAGAACATTTTTCCACGATTTGATCCATAAGCCGCTCTTCAAGGTCGGTGAATTTACACTTTGCAGCCTGATTTCTGAGTCTAACAAGAAATTTTTCAAATTTTTCATTAGCGTCCTGTTTTGTCAAGCAAAAGATATGGCGCTCATATATTTTCGATTGCTTAGGGTAAAAATAGTCATTTAATTTATCTACAGCTACTTGGTACACGTCTATATCTGGTTCATTTCCGGACTGGACATGAGCTCCTGGAAGGTTATAATAGACCTCCTGTAATGCACTACCAGCAGAATGTAACATAGTTGCCCTTTTTTTAACCGGATCATCGATGTTTGACGCTTCCAAATAAATCTGGAATGATCTCAACCATTTTTCCCATCTAATTCCAACAGAAGCTGGTTCGCCCTCGCAATCAAAGGGCTGCATGGCTATTAAGTTTGCCATTTTTTCTCCTTGGTTGGGTCAATAAGCCCTGTGGAAGATTTCAAATCTTAGGTTTTATTTGAACATTTAATTCGCGCGGCCCACACAGGCCAATACCCCTTTTCGTTTGACTAGTTTATCATTAACCCCGTTTTTATTTTTTTTTTTTTTTTTTTATCTTCACATACAAAATTAACATGCAATTTTTTTTTTTTTTTTTTTTTTAAACAATAATAAAACAATCAAACAGAATATATACGTAAATCTACTATAAACATATGTATAATTAGTGTATTTTTTCTCGTAATAGTCTTGTAGTCAATATCTTTTAGTTAAGTAAATATGTATATAGTTTTCAATTCATGTATTGATTATTTTTATTACTAGGATGAATAGTAATTTGTTAATAAAAATGTTTGGTAATATGAGTAAATATTATGTACTTAATTTATACTTATTACGACAGAGTGAAATTAAACAACTGTCTCCTTTTACAAAAACAGTTAACACCCTTTTTTGTTATCTGCCAGATTATATAAGCAAAATATTTAGTATTATGAATCATATAAATGTCCTCACAAAGAATTATTGATTTGTATGTAGAATGAAAAAAAAACATTTTTTTTTTTTTTATTATTATTGTCTACTAATTAATAGCAATAATAATTAACACTGATTTAATATAATCTAATTAATGAATGCCTACGGAAGCGTAGAAGGGCCACAAATTTTTTTATTTTTTAATTCTGAGTTTAAAGTCGGAATTTAACAAAATTCTGAGTTTAAAGTCAGAATTTAACAAAATTCTGAGTTTAAAGTCAGAATTTAACAAAATTCTGAGTTTAAAGTCAGAATTTAACAAAATTCTGAGTTTAAAGTCAGAATTTAATAAAATTCTGAGTTTAAAGTCAGAATTTAACAAAATTCTGAGTTTGAAGTCGGAATTTAACTAAATTCTGAGTTTAAAGTCAGAATTTAGCTAAATTCCGAGTTTAAAGTCAGAATTTAACAAAATTCTGAGTTCAAAGTCGAAATTTAACTAAATTCTTAGTTTAAAGTCAGAAATTAACTAAATTCTGAGTTTAAAGTCGGAATTTAACTAAATTCTGAGTTTAAAGTCAGAAATTAACGAAATGCATTTTTCGCGTCTCCTGCCAAACCTGAAATTGGTGTCAGGAGATAGACAATTAAATATTAAGACAGATAAGTGAAATCCATTTCGTTGCAAGTAAACTCGTTTGAGATTTCTCGAGCTTCAAAGGTTCAAAATTGTCATTGTTCTAGCACCATTTTCTCGAAAACAGTTAAATTTAGGCATGAGAAAAGTAACTCAATAAGTACTTGGATTTTTTAGAAAAATATAAAAATTTAATAAAATATAGGGCATTCCATTTAAAAAACGGATGATGCCTCCGGTTTGAGGTAGAAGCGGCAACACCGCGCAATTTAAAATATTTTATAATGAGAGTATATCATGTTCATCTATGGCCAAAGCGAAATTCTCAAAACATCCTATTCGTTGATTCTCCAGATATTTCTAATAGGACACTCAACTTGAATCACCCTGAAACAGAGGGGGAGCTCTGTCAGTATGTTTCGCTAGACACCCTTAAATCGTTGAAACATATATGAACCATTTCTTAAGACTTATTTATCGTTTGGTATTACCTTTTTTATTTTGTGAACCTTTTAATGTATATGTTTTCTTGTATACATTTTGGCTTTTTTTTTTCAGCAATAGAAATAAATAAAAATACATAAAATGAACTAATTAAACATATGTTTAATTTATCAGGGACTTATTTAACACTCAAAAATCAAAATAGGAAACTTTTATTTTGTACCCTCCCCCTTTTATCATTTTTTTAACTATCTGTAGTTTGGTGGAACAATTCATAGCACATTTGCCATTATTCAAACAAGAATATTGAACTTGTTTTTTTGGTTCCAGTCTGTTATACAATCGTACGGACTAAATTCTGACTTTAAACTCAGAATTTTGTTAAATTCCGACTTTAAACTCAGAATTTTGTTAAATTCTGATTTTAAACACAGAATTTAGTTAAATTCCGACTTTAAACTCAGAATTTTGTTAAATTCTGACTTTAAACTCGGAATTTAGCTAAATTCTGACTTTAAACTCAGAATTTAGTTAAATTCCGACTTTAAACTCAGAATTTTGTTAAATTCTGACTTTGAACTCAGAATTTTGTTAAATTCCGACTTTAAACTCAGAATTTTGTTAGATTCTGACTTTAAACTCAGAATTTTGCTAAATTCTGACTTTAAACTCGGAATTTAGCTAAATTCTGACTTTAAACTCAGAATTTAGTTAAATTCCGACTTTAAACTCAGAATTTTGTTAAATTCTGACTTTAAACTCAGAATTTTGTTAAATTCTGACTTTAAACTCAGAATTTTGTTAAATTCTGACTTTAAACTCAGAATTTTGTTAAATTCTGACTTTAAACTCAGAATTTTGTTAAATTCCGACTTTAAACTCAGAATTAAAAAATAAAAAAAATTGTGGCCCTTCTACGCTTCCGTAAATGCCCGTTACATATTATCGAAATATTTTTTCCGTAAGAAATTTAAGGAATGTGTTAATAAGTAATAATCAATGATGTAATAGTAATAATATACATATCAATATATAATAAAGTAGCTTCGAAACGAAATTGAAAGTAATATTCTTTTGTTCTGGGTTTAGGATTGATTCTTGTGCTCCAAACATCCTAGTTCAACACTATTTTGTGATTCACTTATTTTTATAACGATCACGTGGGTAAGTATTGCCTGTATGCTTTAGCGCTCGCGTTACTTCTTATGCCCAATTTTTTTTTTTTTTTTTACTAAAAATTTAAAATATTTCTTTCTTCCTACCTTTTTCAGTTTAGAAAGCTATCCAATTAATCCTCGTCGCCACTTGTAAAGTGCCCTTATTGATAGGGTTTTCTAAACTACTTAAATCACAATTAAACTCCGGAGCTACTACAAAACTCACTATTTATTTCCACGTTCTTACCACAACTGTCGAGCTTCTCTTTCTCGTTATCTAAATTACATCATCTATCTTTAGTCATCCACCGAATCTCCGTTCGGTGATTCATTGGGTTTCCAAGGGTATTGATTATATTATATAATATTATTTTCGTACACTACAGTAATAATTCAACTCATGTATACTTAATTCTCTATAAAAATTAAACAATTCCACGAAAGTTCTAGAAGAAATTGATACATTTTTGCGCATTATTCTGCTTCTCGTATGAGATAATAACAAAAATTATTCTATAATTTGTACTACTGTTTCTTGATTCAAATGTGTGGTGAAAGCAAGTTCTGCTTCTGACATTTTTAAAAAAAGAACAATTAATTATGTTCACTAAATAATTAATAAAATTTTGTCTGTTCTGAACCAATAGCAAAAACGACATTAGAGTAAACTGAATTTTGTGAAAATAATCTTTTATATAAATATTTGTATCAAATCGAACGGTGGCACCAATTCCGATTTACACCAAAAATTACAATTTAAAAGAAGCTTTCCCGCACTCTCATTTGTCATTAAATTTCAAGATTAGGTGATTTACAGTAGCAACAGCCTCACAAAAAAACTTGCGGTTGAAGTAATGTAAGAAACATAACTTTTAAAACGGTGTTTTTAGTCATAAAACCGCAATAACATAAATATTTTCTAATAAGTACACAGTTTATTATTGTTTCCATTAAATTTATGCTAAAAGAAAAAAAATTTCCTACAGAAAGAAGGAAAATACGTGTAAAATTTTAGAATTTAAAAAAGAATAACTCAGAAACGCAATACTGCCGAATCGGTTTGACTTTGGATTCGTGATTAGCGATTCGAAGTCTAGCAGCGCGCCAACAATTACGAAAATCGACGAGAAAGAGCTGTAGTAAAAAATTATAGGAATTTTAGCTCCACGATATTTAAAAACCCTCTCTTGCCAAAATTTAACTACTTAAGTAGTAGTTGGCTGTATGCCCGAAGATAAGAAGCTCAAAGTTGTGGACACGACCGTTAAAATCTCTCATAACCTCAAAGTAACAAGCATATAAAATAAACATAAACAATATAGATAGACTTAAAACGGTTTTGCATATTAGTTTTCTTACAGGGTGCTTAAACTTATTAGTTACAAGTCCTATTTACTCAAAGTATTGTTAATTAATGCAATCATGTACTGTTCTAATGGGGATGATCTTTTAAATACATTAACGGATTTGAATGTAGATTTAAGAAACTTGAGCCCTAATGTTATTAAAGCATGGTTTGATACGGATTGTGAAAACACGAAAAGTCTGTTAAATTGGATGTGCAGTTCTTTATCAACTGGAAATTATGTATCTCCATTAGAGAAAGCTGAGTAAGTATCTAAAGTATTAGTTCCCACAGACTTTTTATGTTTTAAAAAAATATTGATCTATATATATATATATATATATATATATATATATATATATACATATATATATATATATATATATATATATATATATATATATATATCTCCCAGCCAATCAAAGTGGAAGTGAGAAGCAACTAACTCCCAAGTTATATTTATAAGCTTCCGGGGACGTTCAGGGTTATTACAGTACTCCAGGGTTTACAAAACCTAAAACTTTGAAGATATTTTTCTGAATACTTGGGTATATTTTAGGTGTAAAATCTATATATTTAAAACACTAAACCAGATTTTTAATAAAGAACTTTCAACACTATTTTTTGTATTGATTTGTTGCTTATTTTTTGTATAAAATCAATATTTCTCTTCAATAACATTTCTGGACAATGTGGTAAATTCGTCCCATAGGTATTCTTATGATACCACTGGAAACTCATCATGTTATCTAACAAAAAAGGCAGAACAAGGTCTGCCAGGCCAGCTAGTATATAATTATTAAGTGAGATTTCATTTTGTGTATAAAAATGTTGTGTTGTTGTGTTGCCTAAGTAGTATCCCATTTTTTTCATTGTTTCAATAAAATAGCCTTCCTCCTTGAAACAATACAACAAATAAACACATGAAGTTCTCAGGTAATACACTTTTTCCTTAAATTTCAGTAGTTTTTATGCACTTATGGTATTATAACTGGTAATTTAAAATATGTGTGTAATTTTTTAGACCTAAGGTTTGTCCAAGCTGCAATGAGAACACTTCTATTGTGGTTTTTAAAAGTTTGAACTACATCTGCTCAGTCTCTTCTTCATACATCATAATTATGTAGACTTAGTTTGAGCTACTCGACTCTGAAGTTAATAAAGGTGCATATAACATTATTGCACAATTCTTATTATTTTGTTCTAAAGCAATTGCTATTTTGATAGTAGACTTCAATTTATTTTAAGTGCTGTTTGGTTATTTTTTCATTTTTCTGAAAATTTCCTTTAGTGTTCCTATTCTATTGAATAGCTTTTTCTATCACCATTAAAATTGTGCCTCTTTGAAAAATATATTGCCTAAATAAGCAGACAGAAATCTAGCTTCTTTAAAGTTTCATAAAACATAAATGCAGTGCCTGCTTTAAAAACATTAGTTCACCTTCTTGTAATGACAAATCAATTTCCACATTATTCCCACTTAAATCATCAATTTTACTTTTCATGTAATTCAAAACACGTTTTGAATTACAACAACTTCTTTATTTTTTTATCAGCTCTGCCAACATACAGCCATTTTGTACTTGTTATTGCTTTAAAGTTATTTACATTTTCTCCTTGATAGAGAAAGGTTGTTAAGCACAGCGTAAATGTAGGTAATTTAAGTGTAAACCCTGTTCCTGAATTTGAAGTTTGTGGTTTCAGATTCAACTAGTGGAGGCACAGGATGTGGACATGGACCAAGTTTCATTCTGTCGCAAAAAGTCTTTAAAAATGAAGATATTGGGTAAATTTGATGAAATGTTTTGTGTGTGTAAATTTTGAGTTATTTGGTTTGCTGTACTATAAATTAAACTATTTTTTTTTAGAGATAGAACCTTTAGGGTAAATGGAAATTAGTATAAGGGGAATTGTAAACACAATAAGTAAAATCTTTATATATGTTTTCTTCATTTTTTCGTTCCAAAGTAAGTTAATAATTTTTTTTATCTATGAGGAGACCAAGCACTAGGTACCCTAGTTTTTTTAAGTAAAGAGAGGGAAAGTTTATTGATCTCGGATTTTGATGAGTTGCAGATTAGGAGAAAAGGGGAAGGTATTTGCTGGTAACACATTTAAAAATTTGGACACTGGAATGAAGTGGGAGGTACTTGGTCTTTGCAGTGGGATGGTGAAGGGACGCATCTAGGTGGATATTTGAGTCTTCCTGGCAGGAATGACTAAAGAGGGCATAATGGATGATAATTTATCAGAACAGAATCCTTGATAGTATCTGTAAAACAGAGACAAATCACCCACAATATGACAATGCTCTAGTGATGCAAGCATCCTTGTGATGTATGGATCATAAAACATTTTTCTTTTGATAGTATAGAGTAGAGGATATTAAGAGTGGAAGGAAAGATTGCTCCCCATATGTACAAGCAAAACTCAAGGCTGGGTCTGATTTTGCGAAGTATAAAGTTGGCAGAAGAAAAGTATTTGCGAGCTCAGAAAAGGAAACCCAATTGTTTTGTGGCGGTTGTGGCAAGTGGTGTGATCATGCTAGCGTTTTTGTTTTCAGACTTAACATGGTGAGAAAATATGTATGGGAAAGGAGTGTAGCAAGATAGAATACAAAGATGTGGCCACCGGTGTCACTGACATGCAAAATAAGAAACATATATATAGTATTGTGTCTATACCAGTAATCTACCACCAAATTATTATCTTTGAATATTATTCCACCCATTTGTATATTTCAAGATATGCTAATTATGGAAGGATGTTCAAATCAAGCAGGATGCTTAAGTCAAGTTTTATCTACTCAGGTATTGTCATCTTATCAAAGATCATCCCAATGTATATAAGTTACAGCTAGATGCTCAAAGCACATTTTATCAACACAGACATCATCATCTAACCAAATATCTTCTTAGTCGTTTCTTGATATATTTGGTCACAGAAAAGTACTAAAGGGACTGAATTTCTCAGCAATCAGAAAAACCTAGCTAAAGCTGTTCAAATATGGGGAAGTTTTAACTACACCAGAAATATTTCTGAAATTGAAAAAAGCCGAAGAAAAAAATCTAAGCTGATCAAAAATTTAGCGTGTAGGTAAATGGAAAAATAATAAAAACCAACCTAAGATACCTAAAAAAGAAGTAGGTATAGAGATACAAGTTTACCTGAATTTTCAATAAAGTCTGTGACTAAGGAAATGCCACAGTATTCGTTTTCCAGTGGAGATTTGCCATGATAGCAATATAAAGATAAAGACAAGAGTTAATCTTAGAGAAAATCGAAATGGATCTTTTCCTTCTTGTGAAATTTCCTGACCAATCTAAAAATATGCTCTACGAATATGTTTGTGTTGTTGGATTGCAATCTTTAAGTTCTAAAATGACAGAAATTGTTATAGAAGAGGCAGATGTTTCGACTATTACATTAGATATGATGAAAGCAGTACTTCCAGTACTTCCAAATCTAAAATTAAAATTTCTAAAAAGAAAACTTATTTATACATTTCCTATCCAAATTTCAGTTTTTCATTGCAAGCAATTTTTTAGATCATGAATTAGTTTCTTCCGGTTTCATAAATACTAAATGATATATTACTTTTTCAAGAGACTTCGCCTTTATTGTTTGTGTAAGATCTATTTTTTTAGCTAGGTGCACTTGTACAAGAAACTTAGGGTAAATGTGAATGTTTCACTCAGCATAGATATTAAGTCCTAACACGGGGACATGTGTTGGAAGATAGATCAAAATACAAGAGTTCTAACCACACTACACCACAACTTGTTACGTTCTGTTGATAAATATTTGCTTCTTACAAAATCATGTGTGAATCAAAATTTTTTTCAGTTCAACAATAAATATTATAAACAACTTGAGGAAACTGCGATGAGCAATTGCTTATCTCCTTGCAAATTTGTTTATGGGTAGATTAGAGACCCAATTCAAAAAAGAATCAAGTATTTCCCAAGGGTGTGGTATAGATACGTAGATGATATATTTGCTATTTTTGATACTAAAATGGAAATTTGGACACTTTCTTAGAAACATTAAACAATAAATATCTTTCCATTAATTTTATGTACTAAATAGAGAACAATCGCCAATTACCTTTTCTCGACACATTAGTTATTAGAAATGATAAATTAGAATTTGATATTTATAGGAAATTTACTAATACTGATAGGTATATAACATCCGACTCATTTCATTGCCGTCAATACAAAATGGCAGCATTTCATTTCTTTAGTTAGGTTAGTCAATTTTCCATTAAGTAAAGAACATTTTAACAATGAAATGAATCGGATTAAAAATATAAATTAGTAAATAGACATAAGCATAATAAAATGTTAAAAGATGCTACTACTCTTCAAACACCTGAGGGTTTCAATAAGTTCATAGTAATCCCATATGATCCCAGATATACGAGAGGTCTCGGAAAAGTATTTAAAAACGTAGGTTTTAGAGTAGCCTACAAAACAGAGAAGAGTTTGAAAAATCTGCTTGGAAACCCTAAAGACAAAGTCGACTTGAAGGAGAGGGGTGGTATCTATGAAATTAGCTGTAATGACTGCGATCTAAAATATGTTGGGCAAACTAAACGCTCCATAAACATTTGTTTTAAGGAACACATGGCACATTTAAGATTCGGAAGAACAGAAAAGTCAAGCGTTGCCCAACATGCTTTGGAAAACAATCACCAAATAGGAATAAATTATTTATTTATTTATTTATTTAATCTTAAGTTAATTAAAAATGTATCTAATAATAGATTATTGGATGCATTTGAGAGTATAGAAATAGTTAAATGTGGTAAGAAAGCACTAAATAAAGACAGAAGGCCTATTCCTTATAGTCCCCTCTATTGCTTACTTGACAGCGGTGCAGTCGGGTGCAACCAAGTGTGACCACATTTATCTATAAATAGTCTCGGTTAGGATAAGTTACTTTAGATTATAGCAGCTGCTGATGATGCTAACATGATTAGCGAAACGCGCATCCCGAACGTAACAATTTTTGGTGTAGTATGGTTAGAACTCGTGTATTTTGATCCAGCATAGATATTGATTATGAAGGATGCTATCTATGTCAAGAGGCATGTTACAAAATTTTTAAGTTTTGCAATTGTCCACAGTTATGAAACAAGGCAGCAATTTTCGACGTTCTACTTATAAAAAAAGTCCTAACTGCTTTTGTAGCTACATTTTTAACAGACTGCATAATGAAATCAATTGCCAAAACTCATTAAATTCTTTTAAAAAAGATCGTAAGTGCTTTCTTTTTCAAAAATCATTTTGGGATGTTAAAGAATATTTGACTGACTAATAAGCTTTTTTTAGTCTTTTGCCGCATGTTTGTTTTTAAATATATTTTATTAAGTAAGTATATTTTAATATATTTTTGGTATTTATTCATATTTCTTCTTTTTTTTATGTAAAGACTATTATAATTTATCTACTCAATCACTTTTAATTTTGACAATGGTAATACTTGTCAAAAGCATTTGCATTTTATTATTAAATAGAGTATTCATTTCCATTTCATTTAATATATTTAATTTATATTAAGTTTGGTTACATTTACCCCAAAATTTTTGCTTACCCCATTTCAGGGAATTTAAAACTTGCTATTTTTTCAATGTTTCTGATTATGTTGTTTAGAACTTGTTTTTTAATAATATGTGATACAAAATATACTTATTCACAAAAACATTTCTTTTTTTAATTTAGATACTAAAGAAACAAAAATAATATTTTTATACACCCCAAAAAGTGTTTCCCATTACCTCGTCTGACACTTAGTGCTTTTTACAATCAAGGTATTTCAGTAAGATGGACGTATTGTTTTCACCATAATAAAATTGTCATTATTTTAATGCTAATTGCCATTGGGATGTCCATTATTTTCTTATAGGCAACCTGTGTAATTGATCCATCTTAACATCTGCTTGAGCACTCTCACTCAGACATACATTCATGCCAAAAAACAACTCCCATGAGTGGAAGCGGGACATGTGGAGTTTTTCAATAAAACAGTCGTGTTTTGAGTTTCCCTGTTGTTTTTTTAAGTATATAAATTCTCTCCTCTCGCTATTTGATTTTTTTTCCAGCAATAAAACATTCTTTTCTTGGGTTTCCAGTAAAAGTGCTGTTAGCAATTCATTGTTTTCTTGTAAGGTCTTTAAGTTATTCTTGTCTTCTATGTTAAAATGGACTAAAAACTAATATCTACTGGCTCTTTTTACCCTAGATTAAAAAAGGTGAAACCTAGGCAAACATAATACAATAAACTTTCATGTGCAAATAAAAACCTTGTTTGTTTGTCATGTATGAAAATTGTACTGTACTACTATTACTACTTGTACCTTTTCTAACTCTACAATTATGGACCTTGGTTTTTTTGACCACAGAGCTCAGCTACTGTACTTGGAGCCTGGGAAATCTGAGTATTTTTGGTCCGTTTAGACGAAGGTACGTTTCTCAAGAAAATATACAATATTTTAATTAACTTTTGCCTACTCAGAAATGGGATGATAAGTTGCCAAGTCTAGACAAGAAATATTCTCATTTCTTTTCTATCTTCACTACCCTTTTTGACATGGCATTTCCCTGCTGTGACAATAAGTATAAACCTACTTACAATAAAAGCATAACCAGTAGATTTCCCAAGCACCTTGGAGGGTGAAAAATTAAGATGATTGAGCAGGTGCACTAAATTGGCTAAGCTTTCACTGGCTTATAAAAATAAGCTCAATACCCACAAAAGAAATATTGCAAATTTAAAAAAAAAAGAATATAACTCTCAAATACTATTATCGTCTAGTAATATTTCTAAATATGCTTGGGAAATTATCAACTCTCATACAAAAATTAAACAACCAAAGAAAACCTTTTCTCAAAAGTTTATCTTGAAGGACATAGAAATAACTAATGATGTTTAAATCGCCAATGCTTTCAACATATTCTTTATTGAAGGGGGGTGGTGATGTCTGGTTGGGTGGAGGTCGTAACAGGGATGCCACAGGGCAATCTCTTAGGACCTGATCTTTCTCTTTTCGCGAATGATAATTATGTTACACTTTTCGTGAGTGATACTTCTACCGTCATTGCTAGTAATGACTGAGGATCTTTGCATCAGGGCGAACATTATGGTATGTCCATAATGTCTCTCTTGGTGTCCTAAAAATGTTCTCTGTCCAAAAGGTTCTAAAAGAATTTCTATGACGTTTACTCCGATTAGGGTGACCCAGAAGCTATCACTACTTTTAAGAAACGCAAATACATCTGTAATTGAAAAAGGTTCTGTAAAATTTCTTGGAGTTGTCATCGATCAACACATTTTATATATTGATCAAGTTGAGGCAGTCTGTGGTGAACTTTTTTCTAAGAACTTTTGTGTTCTGCAATTGAGAAATTTTTTAGACCTAAACACATTTAAAATTTTTAATTTGCCTAAATCCAGTCCTTGCTGTCCTATGGCTAGCTGGTGTAAGGAAACTCTGACCATATTTCTAGAGTGTTAATTTGCCAGAAGAGAATTATAAAAAGTTTGTTTAAATTGCCTTTTATGGCATCTTGTAAGCAGACTTTTAGACTTCATAATAATGGAGTGACGCTAACTACCACATGACAAGAGGCAAAAACTAATCGTATATTCGTAGTTGCCAATTTAAATTGCTGCAGGAGATACCTGACGTCAGCTCCCTTAAAATTTTTAGCTGTTTATCTTTCCAATTAACTAATACTCAAAAGTATACATTATAACATAACTCATAACTTTAGGTTTGCTTGTTTTAGGAAAGTGAGGTATTTTAAGTCATTAAATGTCCGTTTTTGCTCTGTGTTAATGCTATTTGAGGTGTCATTAACATTCTTCTCTGAGGAGCTGGTTTAATGCAGTTTTGTAGATGTACTGTTGCACTATTTTATTTTATATTTAGTCATATTTTATTTTTTATATGACAATTCCGATACATTTTTTTATGTTAATGGAAATAACATATTTGTGTAATCTGTTATATACCAAAACCATGATCTCTAACTCTCATTGCTCATGAAGAGATGTAATGGCACCACAATCACTTCAGTTTACTTCACTTTTCACATCTCTACTGCAACTAGCGCAGATTTTCAAAGAACAAACATGTGTTTGAGGTTTGTTTATGGAGTAAGTAAAAATCGGTAATTTTCTTTCACCCAGAACTTCATTTGTTTTAATTGAAAGACTTGTTAATTTTAATTTTCAGGTAGATATCCATAACACTAGATCTAGTAATCACTTCAATATTCAACATGTGACAAGTAATCATGCTTAAATATCAGTATTTTATATGGGGTTAGTAAAATTTAGTCAATTACCACCTTTTTTAAAAAAACATTCAATCTCTATCACTTTTTAAAAATAAACTAAAAATGTATCTACTCTCCCAAAATACAAACACACTGTAACTTATGCTTTAATATCAGTTCTTTTGGCCTATTATGTTATTTATATTCTAGTCTGTGCAAATATATTTACTGTAATTTTGCATATTGTTTTAATTAGTGTCTCTTTAATTATTATTTTAACTTTTTTTAGTGTTGTTATTGCAGCATAAAGTCATTAACTGTCAAAAACCTACATTTTGCATAATGGCTGTTTAGAGTTTAAGTTCATGGAAATTAAAGATAAAAC